>CM077452.1:13590463-14190463 GCA_039654765.1 Mylopharyngodon piceus
GGTACAATCTTAAGCCTTTTCTGTGAAACAGGGGTACGTCTATGTATTTGAAAGTTACCTCAGTTTTTGGAAGCAAAAGTTAAGGTTATTTGTTTACTTATTCAATAACGTACCTTATGTCGCATAACCTGCTTTCTGGAATACCCCCATGAAACTTACCCTAAAAGATAAACCTACCTTATGTGTCATTGCTTCAGAATGCAAAGACATACAAAATAGTTAAAAGTGTCTGCGCTGATGGAGTATATTTTGGGCCTAAAATGTTACAAGGGGAAGCAGCATTAACGTAATTTTAATCTGCAACGTTTAAAAATATCAGAGGTGTAAAGTACTTGAGTAAATGTAATTAGTTACTGTACTTAAGTATCTTTTTGGCTACTTTGTAGTTGTACTGAGTATCAAAGATATTGGCAACTTTTACTCTCTACTTGACTAAAGTACATTTACTCCACTACATTTGTGATGAGTAATGCAATTACAAATTACATTTTTCATGGCAGCTAACTTTCTGCAGCAGTTTGTTTCTGATATAAATAAGCGATATCGCCATCTAAGGGCATTGAAGGTACTATATCTTGTGCATTTTGCCTTTACTCACCCAAAACTTGTCAACAAGGACACTTTACGTGAATGTGAGTGCATTAGCAGGTAGTTGCTGATCGCAGATGTTTTATTTATTAGATGAGGAAAATGACTGCAGCTGGTGATGAGGCTCAAACCAACACATACAGTACACTTTAACATTGTTTTATTTATCTGCTATACTGACAAGACCGTTTTGAAGGATATTGGTTTACTTATGGCCTTTCTGTGCACTTGAGCTTAACTGAGTCTTGAGAGTTTGTAGACGTTTAAAAGGTTGTTGTGTCTTATACAGTTTTATTTTGATTTTAGAAAATAAACTTGATTTCTCATCTTACAAATCAATTGTTTCTTATTTTCACTGGCATGTCTCGCATCTCTGAGCCTACATTCAGCATGAGTAAAATACTTAAGTACTGTTAAAATCAGATACTTCAAGTCGTATTGGAATTGGTTACGTAACTTGTAGTGGAGTCATTTTCGATGTATGGTATCAGTACATGGTTTTCAGGTACTCTTTACACCTCTGAAAAATATGCATTTAATACGTAAAGAAAAACATCTCACGTATTAAAGGCGCAAAAACAACCTTTTCATAACTTAAAAACAAATTAATTTAACACAAATATTACACTAGTAGATATTCCAGCTATTCTCTGCATCTTTTGGTATAAATAGCTTACATATTTTGAGATTTTTACTCTCAAATTAAAACAAACTACCAAAAAATGAGCTTACTGTGGCACCTCATAGTGTCTCATACATACTTGCACAGAAACGAGATAAGAAAGTATCTCTAAACGTCAAAATGACAACGGTTAAAGCAAAGAATCCTATTGGCCGAGGAGAAGCCGATTCGTTTCTTGATTGGCCCATCACCCCCGCCGCTTTGACTGACTCCGTCCTTTCTGTTCATCAAGTTTGGTTGAGTTGTTTGAGAGTTCATGTCAGACTTAAAGAAGCGTGAAAAACTCGCGCCTTCACACATTATGAGCGGTGAGTTCACTTTATACTATCTGAGTGTGTTCATCAGCTTTAATCATCATGAAGGAAAGCTGTACTTGATGGATTTTAATGTGATATTTATGTTGTCAAACACCGACATCGATTCGCCCAAAACACTAAATCATGTTGTTCGTATACTGCTTAAGTGATCGTAAACAGCAATGGTCGTCTCATAATAGCTAACAGGAGCCGTCTGAATGAGTTCGTCGTGAATTTGGGCGATTTTATTTTTCCTAGTGTGAGTGACCGTAATCTTGAGCTTGTTTGCTAAGTTGTGGAAGTTAAGTTGATCATTACAGCGACCTACATTGAGTTATATAACACGAGCGATGATAAACAACGCTTATAAGATCACGAAAGTGAGAGTATGGACGATAGCGATTATGATGATAATGATGACGACGATGAAGCGAATGAGTTTTAAAGTTGTTTTACTAAAGGAATATGGCCTCTGAACGCGTGTCAATACTCTTCAGCTAACTCTTTCATCTGATGATCCGTGAACACACTAGATAAAGACACATGATGTTTTGAACAGTTTGCACTGAGTTTATGTTGACTGTGTGTCAGATCAACAGCAGAATCAAATGGCCGCGCTGGTGGAGAACGACACGAGCTTCATTCAGAAGAGAAACTCCAGCACGCCTCAAGTAAGTGCTCAAGTTTGTTCTCGTTTATTTCACAACTTTATAACAGTTCACTTTAGAGTTTGCTTTGTCTGAGTGTTTGACAAGCTCACTGTAATAAATGTGTCCTGTGTATTATGCAGCTTCTGCTCTTTTGAGTTTGGAAAAATGAAGGCAGGTCTGATTTTGAAGTGACTGTCTGCCACTTCCTGCTGTGAGCAGGTTCACGGTGAATTGTGGGAGGGAAATGGGTGGATCAGGAAGGAGAATCTACTTTTTTAACTGTCACTGAAAATAAAACAAAAGCAATGCTTCTGCTCTGTGATTGGAGATGCGTTTCTCGAAAGCATCGTGAGCCAAGTTGATCGTAGAGACCCAATGTTTCTACGATCTGATGCTTTTGAGACATGCAGCCCAGAGCTGTTTTCATCAGTCACACTTGAGTGTTGATACTGTATGAAAATATGTGAATGCAGATGTTTCTAGCTACTCACCAGAGCTCAATTTTGTGCGGCGTTACACCATAATTCATAACGCAGTGCCAGTTCTTAGAATTGACAGGCGTTAACAGTGCTATATGGACGGAGTTGTCTTCTTTTAACGGTCAGTTTTCTCTTTCAGGTCAGCAACTGTCGTGGCAGAGCAACAACTTGAAGACAGTGTTGCTAAGAAAGGAGTTAGTCTGAATAGGGCTGGGCGATATGGGCATAAAATTATCACGGTCAATTTTCATATCAGTCGATATCGATAATTATCATAATAAATGTCATCTTTATTTCTTTCAAGTTTAAAGGCAGATTGTTTCAGATGGTTGAATGTGGTTTTATCATCAGACTATTCTTTATCAGAACATGACAAACACTTGCAAAACAGGTGAACATTTTTTCACAAGTCAATATTACATGTTTTGCCTCTTATGCAAATTTGACAGTAGCTTGTGACGAGTGACAGTAGCAATAGTATTAGTTGGGATGCAGATGTAAATTTGTTCATCTGTAAAAATGGTAACAACCTCATTTTTATAGGGTAAAATTTAAATATTCTGACTGTTTGAGTTAGGATTAAAATTAACCATTGGTCTTTCATAGTATTTGGATCATGATAACCACAGGTAAAACCACGCATAGCACCTTATCCTAAGTAAAAAATAAATAAATAAACTATACCAAAATCTGTTTAAAATACATTTATTTCATACTAAGTATACTTCAAATCAATTAACACATTTATTGACATATCACTTAAGAAAATTATAATTAAACTTTATTTTTTGAGTATTTCTTTATTGCACAGTGCACTTTTTTTTTTTAATACTATGCCTAAGTGTTTTAATATCACTATTAATAAGGATCGTATGATCTTTGTATAATATCAGTCTTTAAATGCAAGATATTTAAAGTGTACCTGAAGTATACTTGCAATAGTTCCATTTTAGCACAACCAAGTTTATCTCAGCCCTACTTCTGCACAATTAAATTGCATTAAGTGTAAAATTAGTTGTTCCAATTTAGCAGACTTTAAGTATACCAAAAGTACAGTTGCAGGGTATTTTTTATTTAGCACATAAATATGTAAAATAAATGTATTTTAGTATATATTTTTTTTTACTAGGGACTACCATGGTAAAAAGTAACTATATTGTTTTGTTTCTATTGTGTTTGTAATGAAAAACAGTAGCCTAAAGACAATTAGTATAATACAAGTGCACTACTATAGTAAAACTACTATAGATTAATAACAAAAACACTGTAATTATATTCCATTACTATTTATACATTTTATATTACATTATACATTACACTTATACAAAATGCATTTAATGTCTACATTAATAATATAATAAAATTTGATATGAATATCTCTAGTTTCTGCCACAATCCTATGGTTTCAGTTAGTGTTACTACAGTAAATGTTTGTGATTTGTGGATTGAAAAGCCTTCTGCGTCAGTATTGTTAAGAATGTCAGTTTAAATCATGAGGCATTTGATTTGTCGTTTGTATGAAAGAGCTCTGAACTGATCTGGAACACTTCCCACTGGATCTCACAACGCTGTTTAGTGGTCATGTGATCGAGATGGTCAGCAATTATTTATTATTTTTATTATTATTGGGAGATATGATGGTCCGTGCCTCTACCATTGGAGAAAGCGTAACGGCTAACTTGGATCACATGTGCCTTGGTAACCAATCACATTACAGCCTTGATGCCATTGAAATTCGTTCATAGTTGTGCAACAGTCAATCACTGTTTGCGGATACCATAGAAATGAATGAGAGGTGCTGTAAACTGCATCATACCTGTCGTGTAATTTTTTGTGACTTCTCTTATGAAACAGCATTTTTTTTTTCCAGTGTAAATTCTAAAAATAGATCAATTCAAAATGAATGTTTAAGAGCAAACATAGCCGATAGGCTGTCAATTAATTAAATCGTTTACCCACAAAAGCAGTTTGTTCAGTGTAGTGAAGCCTCTTCTCCATGACATCCGTTAAAAAAAACAGCCTCTGGTCTTCTTCCCTGCGTACCGCAGCGTTACGCTATTTATTTATTTTTTGCTAACCTTGGAGGCTTGCCTTAAAGCGGTGTTTCAGTGGCAGCACTCATGTACCCGCAGAGAACAGCTTCATCTCGGCCAGTCCTTTGGGAATTTGCTGCTGGCTCTTATGTAGATAGTGTTTAAACATGAGGTATAATTTGTTTTGGGTATATCAAACGGGTAATTTTGGTCTTATTAATCTATTACTTGTTCCAGAGATATTGCTTTCCTCAGCGGACATTCAAACTGATTTTGTAATTATGAATATAAGGTTGACCTGAAGAATATCAGCTAGATGCAGGTAATACACTCGCTCAGGTGATCTCTCTCTCTCTCATAATACTCTACATATTACAATGAGTTTCAATGAAGCGACTCAACGTTCCTTCGTTACTAAAGTGACGTTTTAGAATTAGTAACGGAGGCTTGGGCTCAATTGTTAAACTGTCAACTTGAGATTATAATCCATGGCGGAAGAAAGTAGTTCCTCACAAAAGAGGGTTTTTAAAGACAATCCATTGTAGTTTCTTATTTATTTACACACTTGTGCCGTTGAACTGTTGTATCACACTTGTAGCCGTGCTGATATAGAGCGATATCGCACGGCTACTCATGTGATATTGCTTATATATCATATTACCGTATACCAGCACGTCTAACAGCGATATACACTATATAGTAAAATCTCTAACGATAGACACTTTATACTGTGGTCACGATATAAACGGTCATACCGCCCAGCCCTACATACATGGTTGCCACGTCTTATTTGTAATTATTGACGTTCTATCATAGATGATTGATTTAACTGATGTTTTTGATAGATATCGCATATGAATGTATTGCCAAGTAAACTAAAATATCTCCAGAATGGCTCAAAAGCATGTTTACTTCCCCAGGACTCGCAGCAGCCTTCACCTTTAGCGCTGTTGGCAGCCACCTGCAGTCGGATTGATGAAAACGACGCTGTGGAACAACAGTCACGGCAAAGCCAGGCACAGGACTCCCAGATCAGCCTCCAGCAACTGTCACATGCCACCAACGGCTGGCACATCATCCCCGCAAGCTCTCAGGCTGTCACCAGCTCCAGTAATGTAACCTCTTCCTCGGAGGACAAGAGCAGACAGACGGGGTCTGTGGTGCAACCGCAGTATGTGATGGCGTCCTCACAAAACCTACAAAGTCAACAGGTGCTAACTGCCCTCTCTGGTGTGATGCCAAATATCCAGTATCAGGTGATCCCACACTTTCAGACTGTAGATGGACAGCAGCTCCAGTTTACTCAGACAGCTCAGGATGTGTCAACCACAGCATCTGGGCAGTTTCAGCTTGTGTCCTCGCCCAACGGTAACCAGCAGCTCATCGCTGCCCCTGCCAACAGAGGTGCTGGTAACATCTTAACCGTCCCTGGCCTTTTTCAGCAAGCAATACCTATGCAGAACATCAGTCTGGGCGGTACTGTGCTGCCCAGTCAGACCCAGTTCCTTACCAACATGCCTGTACCACTGAATGCTAACATCACCCTTCTCCCGGTGGGCTCTGGTACGCCTGTCGGATCTGGAAGCGATGCAAACACTGGAGGAAATTTAGGAACTTCTCAACAGCTGCTCCAGTGCACGTCGTCTACAACTCCAGTGGAGTATTGCACTACTTCTACCACCAGCACACGGACGGCTACATCAGGCATCGTAACACTAACCCAGAGTAGCAAAGGAGAGACGGGAAAGCCCTTCCAGAACATGTCATCTGATAACAGAGACGGACAGAAACCGTGTCAAGCGCAGATTCTCATTCAGCCGCAGCAGGTCCTGCAGACCGTTCAGCCCGGATCAGTCTCGGCCGGTGGTCAGGTGTTCGCAACACAGACTTTGTCTCAGGATGGAGTGCAGAATGTTCAGATCCAGACCATTGCGAATGGAAGCCCCATCCTGATCCGTACCGTAGGTCCGAACGGCCAGGTCAGCTGGCAGACCCTTCAGTTGCAGAGCCCCGCTAACACCCAGATCACATTGGCACAGGCCGGGACACCAGGAACCATGCAGCTCTCTGGCCTTCAGACCATCAACCTGAACACGCTTGGCAACGCAGGGCTGCAGATGCATCAGCTGCAGGGTGTTCCCATCACCATCGCCAACACAACAGGTTAGTCTACTTTGGTTCTGTTGATTTGATTTTATGAATATTTGCACTCCTGTGAATTTCAGGATACCAGATGATGTATGATGCCAATATTTTTGGCCGATTCCCCCCTCAACCCTAAAATAAAAATTCTGTCGTTAATTACTCACCCTCATGTCGTTCCACACCACTTTCGTTCATCTTCAGAACACAAATGAAGATCTTTTTGATGACAGAATGCTGTCAGATTTCCTTCCATTGACTGCCTTTGTAACTTCCACTTTGACGCATCAACAACTTCATAAAGAGATCGGAAAACTAATCCATATGAATCGAGCAGTCATAATCAGCGAACATAAGCAGAAGCTCAGCCGAACCTGAATAACGCACAAGAACAAACCTCTTCCGGAAGCTCAAATGTGCTGCGTAACACACAAGAATGAACCTCATTGGTTACACAGCACGTTTGAGCTTCTGGAAGAGGTTTGTTCTTGTGTGTTATTCGGGTTCGGTTGAGCTTCTGCTTATGTTCGCTGATCAATGTTTACATGCGAGTAAAAGCCTAAATTAAGTATTTTCATCATAACAAGTGATCGATTCTCTTCAGAAAATTTGGACTAAACCGCTCGATTCATATGGATTAGTTTTCCGATCTCTTTATGAAGTTTTTGAAGCGTCAAAGTGGAAGTTACAAAGGCAGTCAATGGAAGGAAATCTGACAGCATTCTGTCATCAAAAATATATTAATTTGTGTTCCGAAGATGAACGAAAGTCTTACGGGTGTGAAACGACATGAGGGTGAGTAATTAATGACAGAATTTTCATTTTGGGGTGGAATAACCCTTTAAGTAATAAGAAGTGATACAGAAAATTGCTTAAATTAAACATTTATTGAACAACACAAGCCTCTCCAATCAGTGCACTTGTGTAATTTAAAAAATAATGTATATGTTAAATATTAAATACATAAAACAGATAATCCAAAATCTAGACTTTGTCAAATAAACTTAGTAGTAGCCTAATTCATAGTAATAATACATGGCTCAACTTTTAAAGCACCTTCTCAGAACTGTTCTGAAGCATGCTTTTTGTTTATGTTTGTTGACAGACACTCCTCTAAGTCAAATGGCCATAATCTAAGTGATAACAAAAATAAGAGTTCACCCATATTACACAGCCTGCTGCTCATAACTGCATAAGAGTGCAGTGACGTTGTGGAGGCTATATTGGACCCACAGACACATTTAATGAGAAAAATTAACGTGCACGTTTTAGCCAGAATTTTCATCTGAATTTGCATGTGCTTCTATTTTCACATGCAAATGACTTGTTGCAGTTATAATAAGCATGGTCGGCATCAATTCTAGTAGGCTACAATGTAATTACGCTTTTGAAACGGTCTGTTTTCCCCTGCCATCGTTAGCTGAAGCTGTGTGTGAACAAGGCACGGCTGCAGAGTGAGAGTTGCTCCGTCTCACACGCAGCCTCAGAGGAAGAGAAATTCTCCGGTAACGTACAGAAACAGAATTGAGCTTATCTATACAATGCAGGCTAGTATAATAATTTAGCTGCATATTATAGCTAGTATAATAATTTGTTATAATATATAATTTAGCTAGTATAATAATTTATGTTACCAGGTTTTGGTACCCGTGCCTACCTGTAGCCTAAACTACAGCTGATTGAAGGCTCACATCGCACACCACGTCCGCGTACAGTCCAAATTTTGAGACTGCGAGGACGGTCCGCGAGTGACTTGAGCACTTGAAAAATAACAGCAGTCCACTAGATAGTGTGCACACGCAGAATGCGTCTTTACGCGCTCACGGCAAAAGGAGTATACTTTGAAAGGCTCACGCTCTCAACTGTGCGCAAGATGCAGCAGAACACGGAAAATGAAGTATACCCGGGCCTTTATGCCGGTGAAATGGCAATGTACTTGCCGTAAGAGGTAGCGTCACGTGTTCCACAACAACACTTAGCTCCTCGCAGATGCGTCTGCTTATTAATCGGCCTAATTTGCAGCACAATCGGCCGATGCCGAATAATTAAAAAATGCCAAAAATCGGCCCGATTAATCGTCTGGCTGATCAGTCGGTCAACCTCTAATCTAAAATCCCTAAATCAATCTTTTAGTCTGTTTTGTTTTAAGTTGATGCGGGAACAAAACTTTAATTATTATTTATTAACACGAATTATTATTTGTAGCACACCTGCCATCCAATAATCGCAATAAACTATGTGCTTTGTTACTTTTGATATAAAACAAAGTCTCTTAATTTTGAAATTCAAACAATAAATGTGTTTTTGTGGCTCTTTAATGTGTGGTGACAGACAGCTGTAGCGGCTCAGTTGAACCGATCGTCTCTTCCTCTTTACTACTAGTTACAGCACCAAATAAACATGAATGAACAGGAATGTTGAAAGATACAGAACAACTTACTGAAATGAGTCATGTCTCATGTAATTTATCAGTGTTTCAACCGTGGAAAGATGTAAATAAATCAGCTTGTAAACAATTTGTCACGTAACATCACAACTCAGAAAAGCCATTCAATGATCATAAACTCTATAGATAGCCAAAATAACTCTAGAGAGGAGCATTTAGCTAAATATGTGTACTATATTGCATATTCATTATATTTTTACTGAACCTGTTTGTGAGTTTTTGTTAAATGTTTATATTTCAACAAGAAATTGAAGAGGAACCATAATTATATAATTGAAAAGTTGATATCAAATTTATTAGTTGATATAAATTTAAGACAGAATTTAAGTGTGCATGTTTGAATATTTTATGTGTTTTGATTAAATGTAATTTATTATTAAAGTTTATTTTTGTTTTCTATTTTTGGCTATAAGATCTTTCGCCTTATTTGCATAATATTGCCAGTGATCTGTGTTCATTTTGATGTGAATAGATAGTAGTGATGCACTGATCAGGAAATCATCAATATTTTGAAAGGATCATTTCAGCTCAAGTCTTTTGTGCCTCTTGACACACTTTTAATATGCTACATCATTAATTTAATAATTAATTTTTTTAGCTTAAAATATACCATACTAAAATTTCAGACAATTTACGTTTTCAAGGGTTTGTTTAAAATTTGGAAAATGCTTGATTTTAACTGTTTTCAAGGTTTGAAATATTCTTGAATTTTGAATATCATCCTTGATAATGCTTGATGACACGTACATGAGATGAAATGGGAAAACATTCCATTAGCTCCCTTTAAACAAAATGGTTGTGATTTCTTAGTCACTGAGTAAAACAAATGTGCTTGAAGCCTTCCTAATAACAGAACACATGGCTAGATGAAATATAGAATTTCACGCAAATAAAGAAAGCACGTTTTGTTGGGAATTAATCCCAAGGCCTTGGCCATTTCTAGTGCACAGAACCAGTTACAGCTATGGAAACTTGAGATCAGATGTGGAATTGTGTGCAATCGATATAAGGCATAATTTCTTGTAAGGCAAAAGGAGCAAAACCATCATCATCAATGCAATCAGTGGGATCTCAGTACCCAGCTGGGGTCATCTGTGTTTCTTCACTGTCAGCAGCAGCTGTTCGCTCACATTTGTCAGTTTTGTCAATTATTTCTAATTTTCCTGGCTAATGAATGTGTGTGTTTGTCATGTGTAGAAGTGTAATGTTTAGCGTTTGTTCTGCAGGTGATGTGAGTGGTGCGGGTGGAGACGGTCTGGAGGACAGTAGCATGATGGATGAGAATGTGGAGAGCAGCCCGACACCCACCAGCAGACGCACGCGCAGGGAAGCCTGTACCTGCCCGTACTGCAAAGACGGAGAGGGACGGTATGCCTCGTGCTAATACAGCACTTTTCTAATATCAAAGGCTTGTTCGCTTACACAAAGCTTCAACATCTACTCCAATAAAGGATAAGTGCAGTGGACAGGTGTGCTGTTTAATCAGAAGTGGGAGTATTAGTGGCCATTCACACAGAACACATTTTTGCGGTTAAAAAAACAACACTCAGATCAGTGGGCATGGGACAAAACCTTGTTTAACATGTTACATGTAGTTACTGTAGTAATAACTATAAATTATGCATAATTACATGCAACTAACTAAACCAAACTTACAGTAAGTGCATGCAGTTAAATATTATTACTCAGTTCTTAAATGTATAATTACACCGTAACAAGGACACCTTGAAATAAAGTTTAACCTTTTATTCCCCTACTGACTAGGGGTGGGAATCGCACGATACATGGCTCATGATAACGATAACATCACGATACAACGATTCTGCAATAATCGATATATTGCTAGACAATCCTATAATGATACATCACGATATCTGCCTAACTATGAAAACAAAATGCCAGTGAAAAGGTTGTGCAGGTTTTCCCTCTTTATTAAAGTCCGAACTGTTAGAAAACCGCACAAAAAGCTTTTCAGTCTGTAAATTAAATTTAATATTTTAAGTAAATTAAACATTTTATGCTTATACCTTTTACAAGCTTAAAATTTTCTTTGCGTGTAAACTGACACATTTAGCCTAAGTTAACTGCTTATCGGCTTGTTGTATATAAACCTGGTACATTAAAAAAATTACCAACCTCTTTTATTTAAACATCTCAGTGTTTACCAGCTTCCTTAAAATAATCCTGGGAATAGTGTTGTCAAAGGTACCGAGGTAGGTAGCGTATTTTAAAATGTTAAAAATGTGACGATACCAGCATAGCCTAGCATTTTGAGCGCTGTTGAGCGGATTCTTAAACACCTCTGATTGGCCATTGTGTGTTCACGCGCTCAACATATGTCTGTGATTGGCTACAATGATCAGCGCTTCCAAAACATATTGTAAATAGACATCTTTGACGCTCTTCAGATTCACACGGGAGCATTTGAAAGCAGGCGTCTATCAGCGGATCCCTAATATATCCACTGATAGATTTCATCATTTGCGAATCATTTTGCCAGAACGGGTCACATATGGTTTTAAAATTGACAGTCTGTCTTCACCAAATGGACACAAGCAAAATCACGTCACATTGTAACTGAGAAACTCAGTTGAATGATGTCTGGAAGTTGAATCTGGATTATTGAATTTTTAATAATGAAATTGTTTGTGAAATGTTTTCAGTTGAAATATTCACAGCTTAAATATTTAACCATGTTGAATTTCAGCCCCCAAAAATGCAAGCCCTGAAAATACAATGCATTAAAATGAAAGCACTGTTAATTCAATGCATTCTGTGCAATTCAGCACAGCATTCATCATTTATTTACTTGCACATTTTTCTCTGTCACCTGGTTTCTTGCCACTGTCACCTTTTGCTTGCTCACTTTGGACTTGAAAGACGACTAATAGTCAGACAAGAGTAGCGATCTAACTTTACTGATGCTATTGGATTAGAACACAAAATTGAGCTGAATGACACTGTTGTCTTCTGTAGAGCTGCCTTACTGCTAAAATTAAGAATAATAATTCATAATTGATGAATTTTGCAACTGCAGTTTTCCAGTTTCGAAGCTGCTTTGAAGCGATCTGTATTGTATAAAGTTCTATATAAATAAATGAGACTTAACCGTACATTATTCCTTGTATGCAGCTAAAAACTACAGCTGAGCTGTTCATCTGTTTCTAAATGTATTCTCTTCCCTGCTCTTATTACAGCAATGACCCCAATAAGAAGAAACAGCACATCTGTCATATTCCTGGATGTGGCAAGGTATATGGGAAAACGTCTCATCTCCGGGCACACTTACGCTGGCACACAGGAGAGAGACCCTTCGTTTGCTCCTGGTCCTTCTGTGGGAAACGTTTCACACGCTCTGATGAGCTGCAGAGACACAAGAGGACACACACGGGTGAGTTTAGCATCATGCCATCAAGAGGTTTTCAGAGCTCCCAGAAGTTTGAAGTTTGCTGTGTGTTTCAGTTCAAGCCCCGTTTTGAATGTTTAACTGAGCATGGAAGGCTGGACAATATGACGTTATATGTTGATATACAATGTATATCGTGTCAGTTAACTCTTTGCCCACCAATGTTTACTAAAAAAAAGTGCCCGCCAGTGGCAGCATTTTTTGATCAAAAGAAAATATCGCTTTGCATTGAACTTTGAGCGTCGTAACTTTGCAGATGTTTATGCTCAAACAGCAACATTACACACTAACTAAAGTTAAAAAACTGAAATCATAATCAAGGACCCCTTTAACTCAGCCAAACACATCATATATGAGATTATTCAGATATTTATACAAAATAAACATATTACAACTTGTATCTGCACAAAATGATATGTATCGGCTGATACCGATATGGTGGCCGATATATCATGCATCCCTACAAGGAACTTTTGAGTTCTGAAACTTACAGTATGTTTTAATAGCACAATGACCTCTTATATGTCAAAAGATAGGAGAGAGAATAAAAAAAGATTAAGACTATTAAGCAAATTAAGACTCAATCCTTGCATAAACAAGGTTTTAAAGTGGTGCTTATTTTGAACAGGATGACTCAAAACTTGCCCTTTGTCTGTTTACAGGTGAAAAGAAGTTCTCATGCCCAGAGTGTCCCAAACGGTTCATGCGTAGTGACCACTTGTCCAAGCACATCAAGACCCATATGAATAAGAAAGGATCTGCTGGTGCAGTGAGCAGCGCGGACAACACCATCACCACTGCGACCGCCGCTGACAGCTGTGCTGCAGGTGACGTGACGGCTGACCAGCAGACTCTAGTTACCATGGGCACACTGTCATCCGAAGGGTTTACGCGGTTAGAGCCCAGTGGCATCAGTGTCATGCAAGTCACAGATCTGCACTCCATCAATCTGAATAGCAATGGCTATTAATGCACTTTGAGTGGAATGAGCGTTTTGAGAGATCTGACTGGGAAGAATGAATGCACTGCAGTTTGTAGGCATTAAAACGGCGGCTCGGGCACGGAGCCTCCAGTGAGCAACAGCCATGAAAAGTGGTTTCACAGGGGATAGAAAGAGGTGTGATGGTGCACCTTAAAGGTGCTTGTTTACCTTGTCCTCTTTGAGACTCCAGCCTTTTTTGCATCCCTTCCATGTATATTCTGTATCCAAGTTGTTTCAGCTTTCTTTTCCCTTCTTTTACCGATTCCCTGAACTGAAATTGTGGTGTGGTTCTCACAAGCATCACTCAGTGGTCCAGTTGACGTCATGAAGTGAGGATATATTGGGTTACAACAGAACAACACAAACAGAAAGATTAAAAAAACTGCGTGAAAGTGATATCATAGTCATCTTTTTAATCTTTAATACTTTACTCATAAGCCATCATGCTTCTGTGTATTAATCACCGTAAATAAGATGAAACAAAAAGATTTGATGCTTTTTGTACATAAGTTATATTTTTTCTAAGTATGGAAAACTGCATATTCTGAAATTACCTTTTGTTTTGTGAATGTATGAATTATGCAGTCTTAAATGTCAGCATTTTTATATTATGTAGATGTTCCATAACTTTTTTTTTTTTGTATTGCTTTAGTTCTTTGTCTTGATATACACAATACATTTAAGTTACAGTAAATACATGCAGTTGAGTTGCTTAATGCTAATTGTCCCAGTTTTCTTGGTCACTGTGGTCTTAAACAGTAATGCTTTGTTTATAGGGAAAATGTTAACCGGTTAAAAGACAAATGCCTTAAACCCTTAATTTAGAGAGGGCTTTTTTATGAGTTGGAGTTCAAACCAAAGCTCTTCACTTTCCATTACATGTTAACTCAGGTGAATGTTACTCTTTTGGTGTTAAGCATTCATAATTATTAAATTAAGATGAACTTCAGAAAGACTCCTAGCAGTTTTTTATGCTTGCTTATCCCTACTTTGACACTGTTTAAAGTGACACATCATATTTCTGTAAACTTGGTGCAGTTTTCTTGTCTGTGCACATGAAATTGTATCTTCTTTTCCACTTAAAGGGGACCTATTATGCCCCTTTTTACAAGATGTAAAAAAAAAAAGGCTCTGATGCCCCCAGAGTGTGTATGTGAAGTCCCTTTAAATGCAAATGAGCTGTTGCTCCCCTTTCAAGAAGAGGGCGGAGCTTCAAGAGCTCTTGCTCCAGCATACTGACAACAACAAAACAGTGCAATCTCACGCACTAAAAATGGCAGAAACTGTCAGCAACGGTGTTCAATTCAAACTGGAGTCAGTAAACAAATATATACAGACCTTATGCCTTTTCGGGGGGTGCTTAATAAACTTTATATCCATAAAACAACTCAGATGAACTGTAATACAGTGCATGCTCTGCCTTTCATTACTGCTGTGACCAGTATTGCTCCGGAGACTATAAGCTGAATCACGAACAGTTGGCAATGATCCATCCTTGAGTAACAATTTTTAGCAAAACCTGTTTTGTATTGTCTCTGTACAAAGCAGTCTGGTGTAAAATGATTTGTGCAGACATAAACGAATTTAGGAATATGGGGTGCTTTCCCTTCAAAAATAAATCTAATCCACTGTGTCTTCAGCAGCTCTGATGTCAGGAGTACATGAATACTGTTATATTCACTCTTACATCCAACAGCAAAACACCTGAACTGTTTACGAGACAATCTTGCCGCTACAGCTGCTCCGGCCGGGAGAAAATGGCGACAGTGTAAAACTCATTCAGGGCGGGTCTATGCTAATACGACAGAGTGTGTCAGCAGTCGTGGGCGGGGCCTAGGCATTTTGTGACGTCACAAAAGTTAGAATCTGCAAATGGCTTGTTCTGAGATACTGCTTATGATTTATGGGGATTAAATAAAAAGGATTTGGTGGATTTTTACCATTATAGGGTGGTTGTGTACACACCCTATAAACCTTACAAACACCATGTAAAAGTGAATTTTGCATAATAGGTCCCCTTTTAAAGATCCTTAAATTTGAGACAAGAACAAAACATTTTGCAAACCACTACATATATCTTTTATCTTTCACAATATTAAAGGGATAGTTCACCCCAAAAATGAAAATTTTGTCATTTCTCACCCTTAAATTGTTCCAAAACTGTATGACTTTCTTTCTTCTGTTGAACACAAAAGAAGATATTTTAAAGAATGTCGGTAACCAGGCTGTCCTCTAAACAGTGTGCAAATTACAGGCCATGAAAACTAAAAAGTGAATGCAGTGAGGATGATGGTAATAAGAACTCCATAAACATACTGGAATATAATCAAACAGATATAATCAAACCACACACACACTGAGTAATGCTTATTTATGTGGATGGATAATCTAAACGTGCTGTGAAATAATGAATGACTGAACCGTAAGTGTTTGCTACTTAGAGCAGCGGTGTTCACTCCTGTTCCTGGAGATCTAGCTTTCTAAAGTTCAGCTCCAAGCCTGATCAAACACATCTGAAGTAGCTCATCTAGGGCTGCGTTTCAGTCCATTTTTTAATGAAGCTCTAACTACATGTATCATTACTCATTCATTATTCATTCTACATGTATAAATCCTCACAGGAGCACCCAGTACAAAGTCTGTTAGTCGCTCCTTTTCCTAGCTAACCTTTGTGCTGGTGATCCTGCGCATGGAGCCGTAATGAAGCACAGCTACTACCATACTACCACAGCTACTTCTTTACCCATTAAATTTATGCTGTTTTTAAAGCAGCTAGCAGAGTGCCAAAACCTGAATGTTTTGTTGACATCCATGTCCCAAATGACACACTATATACTGTACTCAGCTGTATAGTGTATCAGTTTTATGAGGTTATTTTGTCAGAGTCAGATGTCAGAGTCTCTATTACGAAAGAGGATTAGGGCCAAGCAATAATAAAAAAAAATAAAACCATCTTGAGATTAAAGTCATTATAATGCAAGATTAAACTCGTTAAATTTCGAGAAAAAAGTCGAAATACAATGTTGAGAATAAAATCATTAAATTTCGAGAATAAAGTCATTGTGTTTTGAGAAAAAACTTAAATTATGAGAAATAAGTCGAAATAAAATGTTGACAATAAACTCACAAAATTTTGAAAATAAAGTCGTTTTGAGAAAAAAAACTTGTTAAATTACGAGAAAAAAGTCTAAATAAAATGTCGACTATAAACTCACTAAATTTTGAAAATAAAGTTGTGTTTCAAGAAAAAACTCGTTAAATTTCGAGAAATATGTCGAAATAAAATGTTGACAATAAGCTCACAAAATTTTGAAAATAAAGTCGTTTTGAGAAAAAACTTAAATTACGAGAAAAAAGTCGAAATAAAATGTCGACAATAAACTCACAAAATTTTGAAAATAAAGTCGTTTTGAGAAAAAAAACTTGTTAAATTACAAGAAAAAAGTCTAAATAAAATGTCGACTATAAACTCACTAAATTTTGAAAATAAAGTTGTGTTTCAAGAAAAAACTCGTTAAATTTCGAGAAATATGTCGAAATAAAATGTTGACAATAAGCTCACTAAATTTTGAAAATAAAGTCGTGTTTCAAGAAAAAACTTGTTAAATTACGAGAAATAAGTCGAAATAAAATGTTGACTATAAACTCACTAAATTTTGAAAATAAAGTCGTGTTTCAAGAAAAAACTTGTTAAATAATGAGAAAAAAGTCTAAATAAAATGTCGACAATAAACTCAAAATTTTGAAAATAAAGTTGTTTCGAGAAAAAACTTGTTAAATTATGAGAAAAAAGTCGAAATAAAATGTCGACAATAAACTCACTACATTTTGAAAATAAAGTCGTGTTTCAAGAAAAAACTTGTTAAATTTAGACAAAAAAATCTAAATAAATGTCGACAATAAACTCACTAATTTTTGAAAATAAAGTTATGTTTCGAGAAAAAAACTTGTTAAATTTAGACAAAAAATTTGAAATAAAATGTCGACAATAAACTCACTACATTCTGAAAATAAATTCGTTTTTTCGAGAAAAAAGTCGTTAAATTACGAGAAATAAGTCGAAATAAAATGTCGACAATAAACTCACTAATTTTTGAAAATAAAGTTATGTTTCGAGAAAAAAACGTGTTAAATTTTGAGAAAAAACGTCAAAATAAAATATCGAGAATAAACACGCATTCGATCAGTGTCATATTCATTGCATACTGATCCTAGAGGACATGACAGAGTTGGATCAACTTAGTCAAGCTATTTTAGGCTTTCCTTTAATAACAAACAAACACAGCTTTAGCTATTTAACCGAATAATAAGAAGCATACAAACTTTAAAGAGAATTTGCAAGCGGCTGGGTCTTTTTAGAAGAAAAAAACAGTACAATTTGCGCACCATAGGCCTACTCGCAAGAAAACGGGACATTCTAAAATGCTTAACGTGAAAAACGCTTATTAAAAGATCAAATTCTGTACGCACCTTATTAATAACCATACTATGTGCAGATAAGCACAATGATGAATAGGCCTACTCTTCTTGAACAAACAAATACACATAAAGGTATGGAATCGAGAAACGATTCCAACCATATTTGTAGTCCTCTATCAGCAATGAACACTGATTGAATGCGTTTATTCTCTACATTTTATTTCGACTTTTTTCTCGAAATTGAACGAGTTTTTTCTTGTAACACGACTTTATTCTCAATTTAATGAGTTTATTCTCAACATTTTATTTCGACTTTTTTTCTCAAAACACGACTTTTTTCTCAAAATTTAAGGATTTTATTCTTGACATTGTATTTCGACTTTTTTTCTAGAAATTCAACAAGTTTAATCGCGCATTATTATGACTCGAGATGGTTTTATTTTTTTATTATTCGAGATGTAATTTCACAATTGCGAGTTATAAAGTCAACTGCGAGATACAGAATTGTGACCTTTTTCTCACAATTTATATCTCAATTCTGAGAAAAAAGTCTGAATTATGAAATATAAACTTGCAATTGCGAAAAAAGTCATAATTGCGAGTTTATATCCTCCAATTTCTTAGAATTGTGATTTTTATAACTCGCAATTGTGAGTTTATCTCAAAAAAGTCTGAATTATTAAATACATTTTGCGAGAAAAATGTCAAATATGAGATGACTCAAAATTTATATCACAATTCTGAGAAAAAATGTCTGAATAAACTCAAAATTAATTGCTGGATATAAACTCAAAGTTGCGAGAACTGCAAGTTTTTCTCAGAATTACGATTTTATAACTTACAATTCAGACTTTATAACTCAATTGTGAGAAAAAAGTCAGAATTGTGAAAGAAGTCGCAATTACCTTTTTTATTTTTTTATTCTGTGGCGGAAACAAGCTTCTATAAGTCCCTCTCTGCTACATAATTAAAGTTGCATAATTAAACTGAAACAGTTGAGTATTTATACTTATATGCCATTTTGTGTAAGTGTGTAAGTAGGGGTAAATTCGGGTTGAATGGGACATTTTTGTCATTGAGATGACTGGGAAAAAGTGTCCCATTCAACCTGAATTTACCCCTATGCGAAATAGGAACCATCAGATTTTCCTAAAACTCTTGGCACCTCATGAAAGTCTTATGAATCAGTATTTACATGTATTGTCAATTTATTTACACACAGACAGGCACTGGATAAAAGAAGACCAAACAGGATAAAATGATGAGCATAAATATTAAGTAAACACCTGAAGAAGAACCGAATATTAGATCACACAGTTGACACACACTTCTCATACAACAAAATATCGACCGGCCCTAACTCTCCCACACAATAACGCACGATCAGTCGGTTTACAGCAGGTGATTTATTATCAGGTGAGAGTTACTCTGCAAATGAATGTCAGAACACTGACTTCTTCATCTACATGCAGCAGTATAAACTCACATGACTGCCGCTGTTTGAACATTTAAATTGGTCAGACACAGGTGAGATCGGTCAGAGTCCGCTCTCGGGTGACGTCACTCCGGTGATCGATGAGCTCGCGGAACGCGGAAGTGGGAGTCAGTCAGTGCATTAAAGTTTCCCGAGGAAGAAGGTATGTGGTCTAAACGTGATTATGTGTTATTTGGAAATACTAAACGCATGAAATAGTCTATCTTTAGGAAATCGCCATCGGCTTGCAAATGCTAAAAGAAGGATCTTCCAATGTTGTCCACAGTTTATTACATTATTAATATTAAGCTGTTTCATGCCATTGTCTTTCCAAAGCTTTTGTGTGAACGGACTTTGTGTTTTGGGCTTACTGACTTCTGAGGTGCTGACAATCTCAGATTTTTCTGTGTGTTCAGGAAGGTTTCAGCTCTTATAGCAGAGCAGTTGTTTAGTACAGACTCACAGCAGTATGTGGGAGTTGTTGTTGTTGTTTGCCCAGGGCGTTTTCCAGCGATAAAGTGCTGTTGTCCCGGATGTGGATAACATGGATTGCGCAGTTTCAAGGAAGCAAAGGACTCATGTCTGATCTTATTGAAATTTAAAATGATTACGAATTTTAACAAAGTAACAACATGCATTTTTGAATGTATTTAATGATTAGAAATGAAGTTGAATTTAAACTTATTTTACATAGTAAAATAATGTACAAAATGAATGTTTTGCATCTTCTTCTGCTTTGTTGGTTTTTAAATTGGGTATGAATGTGCTGAAGTGAGATTAGCAGTTAATCTGTGAGAAATGGTGACCCTGAAGTGCAAATTAAATTCACAAATAACAAAACAAAAATGCAATCATTAATGTTTTAAATTCATGTTCCTCATAATCTTGAATCAGAATTCTTCCTCTCCCTCATGCAGCGACATCTCTTCTCTGATGATGAGGGCGGGGCAACCTGTCACTCACATGAGATCCACCAATAGCAAACCACAACCATCACAATTCCCCACGGACAAAATCAAGCCCCGCCCTACATTTGTTCTTGTTCCAGAAGTCGTTTCATATGTCACAATAGGGAAGAAAATATTATAGTAACTTCCATATTATGCAGTGTAAAAGTAAGCCTGTTGATTGGACATACAATCCATAGTGACACCGAAGACATTTCTAACAGTTCCTCATGTGCTTTGCTTTGAGGCGTACATTTCATTTGCACTTCAGGGCCACTATAGTAAAGAGCTTCACATCAAACACAGACAACACCTGAGCCGGAAACAGTTCTGTATAAATAAGTGCAGATACTTCTATCGTCTGACAGTGGACAGACCTCATCTGCATCTTAAGCTATTTTAGGCACCACTGAATGTAGTGGAAACAGCTATAATTAATCCATATTTGTAGTAAATATCAGTTTAGCACATATAACCAGTTTGAGGTGAGCAGAGTGAAAGTGGTAAATACACTCTAAAAAATAATGGGTTAAAAACAACCCAAGTTGGGTTGAAAATGGACAAACCCAGTGGTTAGGTTACATGTTTGCCCAACGTGCTGGGTAATTTTATTTAACCCAACTCTTTTTTTTTTTAAATTACTATATTGCTGGCTTAAAATGAACCCAAAATACGTTGGAAATTAAAAATCAGACACATAATTACTAGAGGCAACAATAATAATCAAAAGGTGAACATTTATTGATAAGCAATTTAATAAATGTTTAATTATTATTCATTAAACTTATTAATAAATGTTAATTTCCAACATACTTTGGGATAATTTTTAGTCAAGCAGTATAGTAAATTTTAAATAATACTACCCAGCAGGTTGGGCAAACATTTAACCCAATCACTGGGTTTGTCCATTTTCAACCCAACAGCATTTTTTAGAGTGCACTGTTCACTTCACATCCATAAATGAAGAATTGAAATCTGTCTTTTTTTATTTGTTGCAGATCAGTTGGAAGAGACAAACATGTGGCCGAATCAAGGTGATTTTTGGTTTAATTTTTCACTGAATACATTCATTAATTTCTCAACACAACATTCATGTCTATGTTGCACCTCAATCAGGGTCACATTTTTGCAGTTATTTAATAGAGAACTTGTTTTATAGCCAAAATGAGTGAAAGAGGAGAGACAAAACAAATAGACAATGCCTTGAAATGGTCCCATAATACTGTCGTAATGCATAATAATATAATAAATAATCATTAGTGAAACAAGGTAATTTTCTGTACATACAGCGATTAGCAGGATTCCTGTAGTGGTGTCTGCTTTACATAAAACAGAGTTTTGTATTAAAGGCCATATTATGCCCTTTTACAAAATCTTGATGTTGTTTTTGGGCTCTACTAGAACAGGTTTTGATGCTTGAATGTTGATTATTTTCCTCATATTCTCCATTGTTCAGCTCCTCTCATCCCAGTCTGTCAGTAACGCTCTGTTTAGTTCCTGTCTCTATGAAGCCCCTCCTTCTGAAAAGCACAATGTGCTCTGATTGGTCGGCTGGAGCAGTATGTTGTGATTAGTGTTTGGGAAATGTCCCGCCCCTTACCATAACCGCCAGTTTCAACACACTACTAACTAACTCAACCAGGCTCCGCCCCTTTATTCTGCGTATGAATTATTTAAATGAGGAATATTGTGACGTGTTCAAAGTTTTTGTTATATTCGATAAAGAATTTTGGTTGGCGTTCTGGGTCGCCACTTGATCTTCAACATAAATCAAAACCAGTTGATACTAAACATTAGCTTTACAATACATTGAAAGTTTAGATTTAAAGAAACGGTTCAAGCAAAAAATGAAAATGTTATTGTTGTTGTTTCGTTTACTTACATCACTGTTTTACCGTACAGTATTTTCTTCCGTAAAACACAATATTGATTAATGTAAGTAGAAAGTCAGTTCTGCATGCAGTGAAAGTGGATGGTGTTTTTTAAATGCCAGTGCAATGCAGTGCAGAGACACATTGACTACCGTTATGATACTTTTTGTCTCTTTTTGAGCGTATCATTTAAAATCATCCATTATCATTGTATGAACAAACCTTCACAGGGACATTCTCCTGTTGTTTCATGGAAAATTCATCATGTATCGACTGTCAATACTCACACACCCTTTTTTCATCTCATATCTGCCATGCTGCGATACGCAGGACCTCCGTTTCAGCCGCCCAATCCTGCCTTTCCTTCACCTCCAAACCCTGCATATCCAGCCATGCCCATCCCATCATGCCCACCTGGACAGAACCCTGCCTATCCGCCCGGCATGAACCAGCCCTCCACCATCCCGTACATGACCCCAAATCAACACCCTTTCCCTCCCGGTGTGCCCGGTGTGCCCGGCCCGTATGGCCCGACCGGCCCGTATCCTGGAGCAGGGCATCCTTGCCCCGTCCCACAGTTTGGAGGCCACCCGGCAGGAATGCATGTGCCTGGTCATAAGAAACACAAAAAGATGAAGAAGATGAAGAAAGGGCATAAAGCTCATAAAGCTAACAAGGAACATAAACATATGAAACATGGCAAGGTAAGAGGCTGAATGTTCAGTGGACATGAATGAGTTTAAGTGTTATTTTGAGTCCGGAAACTTAGGCAGGGACTTGTTGCCTCGCTGCATTATCAGGCAATGACTCTGCAGGCAGCATTTGCTGACGATGGTACTTCACGAAACTGATTTCAGACAGACTTCTGAGTAGTGTTGTCAAAAGTAGTGTTGAGCGGATTCGTAAACACCTCTGATTGGCCATTGTGACTTGGTATTGCGGTCAGTACTTTTGACAACACTACTTCTGAGGCAGCGTAAGGGTTTAACGACCTACAGCAAAATAGAGCGAGCTTTGGTGCATATGAAACAAATATTTAATTAATACAACAGCAGTTTCTCGCTAGAAATGATATCAGAAGTGTACAACGTTGGCCAAAACCGTACATTTACACACAAACTGACCACCAACCGCAACTTTCGGATGCTATCCTTATTTTTTTTAGCTCAACTGTCACTGAATGGAACACACAGGATTGTGGGATATCAACGGCGGTGAAAGATTCATCTATGCTGCCTTCAAAAATCTGTCAGATGAAGGTTTCTCATGAGACAGGAAGTGAAGCTAACATTGGATTCAGATGTGCCTTAAAGGGTTAGTTCACGCAAAAATGTAAATTCTGTCATTAATTACTCACCCTCATGTCGTTCCACACCCATAAGAGCTTCGTTCATCTTCAGAACACAAAATTAAGATATTTTTGATGAAATCTGAGAGCTTTCAGTCCATCCATTGGGAACATCGCAATTTACACATTCAAGGTCCAAAATGATAGGAAAAACATCATTAAAGTAATCCTTGTGACTCCAGTGGTTTAACCTCAGTTTTGAGAAGCGACACAAGTGCTTTGTTTGCACAAAAAACATAATTTACCACTTTATTTAAAGCTGCAGTCCGTAACTTTTTTTGGTTAAAAATGTTCCAAAATCAATTTTTGAGCAAGTACATAACCAGCCAGTGTTCAAAACTTTCTCCTTACCTTAGCCGATTCACAACGGGAAGCTTGTAATAATGTTTTCTAATTCAGGTGGTACTGGTGGGTTTCCATGGGAAATTTGAGCATGCCGCCGTTCGTTTTTGTGTCACGTCTGTTTACATAAAGAAGGAGTCCCAGCTAGTATCTGTATCATGTGAGGATGCTGCTGGTGACGGATCATTTATAGCCTTTTCTCACAGCAGCTGCAATAATTAAACTTATAATTTTGAGGGCGGATTTTAATCCAGAAAGGTCCAAATGACAATCATCAGTGACAACTGGAGATTCCCCCGTAGTCAAAAGCAAAAGACGTCGCGCACGCTTATCGCCAGCGTTTTTCAAGACGTTTTTTGATGCGTCTTTGTGTTCACACCCAAGCGATTTTCACTGGCGATGCGCCGAGTGAACGTGCAAATAAACATAATTATGAATTAGACATTCTAAATAATATTTCTTGAATGTAAATAAAACAATAAAAATACAGATATAAAATTGCATATATGGCATTTACATGACATGAGGAGATTGTAGTCAGAAACGAAAAATAAGTCACAATGACAGTAGTGCAAATAAACATATTTATGAAATAGACATTCTCAACTATATTTCTTGAATGTAAAAAAACAAAAAAAATACAGAAATAAAATAGCATATAATACACTTCTATTGGTGTGGCCAAGAACTGGCAGAGCACCCATAGTTTGTCGTGGTCGTCTTCGTCGTCATCTTTTTATCAATGTGTGCTCGGCAACACCATTCTGTGCTTGAGCACCACCAAGTCATGTTTTACTGTAACTTCAGCAGCTCCAGGCACGTGAACAAAAGCGCCAATCTCCAGTTTTTAACGCAGCGCATCATACCAAAAAAACAAACCCGAGGCGTTTGTTTAAAAATGACGCTTTTACGCCTGGCGTTTTGCGCGTTGGTGTGTACGCTCACATTGGCGCCCTTTGTTTAGTCACAAGGCGTTAAACTTCGGCGATAATCGCTCGCGATAATCGTCCCGGTGTGCACAAGCCTTAAAGATGATAATTCCGCAAATAACTGCAATTGCAGGTTTCAAACAGAGATGGCGACAAAGAGGCAAAACTTACGGACTGCAGCTGTAAGAATTGACCTGCAATCCAGTAGGGGGAGCACCATGACGCATGCGTGTTGTTGACTCACCCGAAGTTGTTCTGTAGACGCGCTTTGGATAATATTATTTTGTAAATATAGAGGTAAATTGTGGTTTTTTGTGCAAACAAAGCAATTCATAAAATTGAGGTTAAACCACTGGAGTCACATGTACTTTAATGATGTCTTTACTACCGATTTGGACCTTGAATGTGTACATTGCATTGCTCAATGGATGGACTGAAAGCTCTCAGATTTCATGAAAAAGATATTAATTTGTGTTCTGAAGATGAACGAAGGTCTTACGAGTGTGGAACGACATGAGGGTGAGTAATTAATGACAGAATTTTCATTTTTGGGTGAACTAACCCTTTAATGCCTTCCTAACGTGGAATGCGTCCTCCGAAGGCAGCATTTTTAATCTTTCAGACGCAGCCATTATCACATCTGTCACTCATGTGATGTCTAACCCCTCTTGAATAATTTCTTGCAAAAAATTGTCATTAAATGGCCACAAATTGAGCTATAGCTTCCATATACACATACATGTTCAAAAGTTTCGGGTCACTAAGATTTCTTTTTTTTTTTTTAAGAAATTAACTTTTATTAATCAAGGATGCATTAAATTGCTCAAAAGTGATAGTAAAGACATTTATAATGATTCAAAAATATATATTTCAAATTGATGCTGAACTTTCTATTCATCAAAGAATCCTGAAAAATAAAATCACAGTTTCCACAAACATACAAACTATTTTTAACATTAATCTGAAATGTTTCTTGAGCAGCAAGTCATATCAGAATGATTTCTGAAGGATCATGTGACACTGAAGACTGGAGTAATCTGTGTCACTTCATTATTCAAACAGCCAGTGTGTTGAAACGTATTAAACACAATTCATCATGAAAGGTTGTTAGTTGGTTGCAGTGATGCTGAATTGCTCGTCGTCTGAAACTCTTCTTGTTTTGTGGTGTTGCAGCATTCGTCCAGCAGCAGTAGCAGCAGCAGCAGCAGCGATTCTGACTGAAGATGAGCACCAAAACCTCGTACATGCACTGATATACAACTTATTCGCCTCTTTTCCTAATGAATGTCTAATTTCTCAGTGTCAGGGCAAACATCAGTTAAAATGCCCAGCAGCAATAAAATAGATAATCACATGAAGTGTTAAATATACCTACATGTTTCTGTGAGTCTGAATGCTTTTCTTAATCAGTTACTTTTACAAGGAGAAAAACGTTTTACTCCAAAGTACAAAATATGTAAATCACACAATGCTTCCATGCATGAAACTGCAACCGTTTATTTAAATGTGAAATGTGACTGACCATCTGTCCTTGTGAAGAGAAGTCTCATCACTTCCCAAAACTTCTCTGACACTATTCAGCATGTTTTAATTATAACCTTTTACTGACAAACTTGTGAACAACTATACTGACATTTGCCTCCAAAACTGTAATCAAAAAACTCATGTACTTTATCCATCAAAGTTACTTTAAAGTAAATTGATTTAATTCATTTTTGGGTTGTAATACTTTCACTTAAGTATGTTTTTGCCTGGGTACATTTAATTTTTAACTAAGATTTTTGAAACAACACTCATCGTTTAATGCATCTTTGTACTTTTCACTAGCCTAAGCAATAAATACATGTTGATCAAAGTTGATCAGGAATTTATGAAGCTGAAGTTGATCTTGTTGTTAACGTATACATGAGTTAAGTGATGCATTTCAAACTGTAAACTCTCTAAAGTGTGTAACTGTATGCTGAGAAACTGTTGAACTCAGCTGCATAATTCCTGTTAATAATGAGGAACTGGTATTTTTTCAATAAATAATATATTAAGAGAAAGCTTGGAGCGCCTACCAGTTTTATTCATTATTGTGTGCTAATGTCTTTTAATCACAGAATACAATTACTTTTGTCAATAAGTCATAAGATTTACCAGAGCAGCATCACTGTGAACATGAAGAGACTAGATCAGCGCTGGGCAGCTTATCAAGGTCTTCAGGATTACTAGAAAGCTTCAGGACCCAGTTGATCTAAAGTAATCTGATCAGATTGGATCAAATCTTGAAAATGGGTTGTTCCAAAAGAAAAAAAAGGATTTTGAAATCGGATTAGATCACTAATTCCAATCTTGGTTTTGATCTGGATCAAATCGTCAATTTGTGTTGTTCAAAACTTTTTAGTAAGTTTGGGATACTTTTGATCCAAAAAATCAGGATTATACTGACCCCAGCTGAAGGGTGGATTTCAGGAACAAAAATGTAACAAAACAACTAGTTAAAAAATACAACATTTGTATCATGTAATATACACTCACATTTATATTTTTATTTTGCTCTTGATTAGTAAAGCAGAAGTAGACATTATTAAGCCTTTAAGTACAGCAAAGTAATGGCACATTAAATAATCCCCCAAACAGCTGTCAATATCCAACAAAAATAATATACAAAGGATAAGTAATAAAGATAAGTTTCTTCCGACGCGCCACACGCCTGTCCAGTTGGTGGCAGTAATGCTGGGTCGTCAACCGCTAAAATACCTCTATCGGTAGACGAAGAAGAAGAAGTTGTTTCTTGATGAACGCGATCCGCTGGACTGTCAGGAGAGCCGTCAGTCACGTGTTTATAAATAAAGACTATCTGATGAAGAAGATGCGGATCGGGACTCATAACGGCACCTTTCACTGTGATGAAGTTCTGGCGTGTTTCTTTCTGCGACAGCTGCCAGAGTACAAGGTGCATTAACATGAAACACACACGAGTCTGACTCCATTCAGCGTCAGTCTGTTGTTTGAGTTCTGCACTGCTTCCTTCATCAGGATGCTGAGATCGTCCGCAGCAGAGACTCGACTGTCCTGGCCGAGTGTGATGTTGTGGTGGATGTTGGTGGAGAGTTTGATCCCAGTCATCAGCGATACGATCATCATCAAAGGTACGTTTCATTCAGTCTTTCTTTCTTTCTTCAGGCAACAGTCTTGGAAAAATCATGGATATTTTATAGTTCATAATATATGTGTCACATGAAGTACTATATATATATATTACTGATATATATCAATTTGTCCTTGGGGTCAATATGACCCCAATCGACTTTTCTTTAATTAAAAAAAATGGTTCCCTTCATCTCAGTGGAATAAAATTTTGGGACTTTTCCTAATTTATCTGTCTGTACACACACAAAAAACTGGGCTTGATTCGGTTATTCTAAAGGCATGTAAAAAAAATTTATACAAATGTTGTCTTTGGGGTCAATATGACCCCAATTGAAAATGAATGGGAAATGCGAAAAAATACGATTTTTTTTTTAAATTTGTCAAATAAAATCAATAAATCCGGCATAAATCCAATAAATTTCATACCACAACGAAGGCCTGGTTCTGGAGCACAAATGCAATGTGGAATGAACATGACCACTCACACACACGTGTGTGCGCGCGCACAAACACACACAGGGGTGTGACTGCAATAGAGAGCATTTTTATAGAAATTGGCAAATAAAATCAATAATTCATGCATAAATCAGAAAATGTTCACACATAAATGAAGGTCTGGGACTAGAGCACAAAAGACATGTGGAATGAACATGATCACACAAACGTGCACACACACACACACAAAAAAACACAAACACACACACATAAACACACAGGGGTGTGACTGCAATAGAAAACATTTTATAGAAGTTGGCAAAAATAACAATAATTCATGCATAAATCTGAAAATTTTCACACATAAATGAAGGCCTGGTACTAGAGCACAAAAGCAATGTGGAACGAATATGATCACTCACACACAAACACACAAATAGGTGTGACTGCAATATAGAGCATTTTTATAGAAATTGGCGAATAAAATAATTCATGCAAAAATCAGAAAATTTTCACACATAAATGAAGGTCTAGGACTAGAGCACAAAATAAACGTGGAATGAACATGATCACTTACACGCACACACACAAACACAAATAGGTGTGACTGCAATAGAGAGCATTTTTATAGAAATTGGCAAATAAAATCAATAATTCATACAAAAATCTAAATTTTTACACAAAAAATTATAGACTTTTACAAAAATACTGATTAAAATGTATTTTAAAATGTTTAAATATATATATTTACAAAATATTCATCAGAAAAGAGCAGTAAGCCACATCCAGAAAAATGAATGGATCTCTATGGGCCTCTGCTGGCCAGATATGGTAATTGTCACTTTTTTTCTAAAACTGTAATCCCTACAAGCTTTTTTTCTAACCAACAGATGGCAGAATTCAGCTTCTAACACCTAGATCAATATCCTGAAACAATTTATATTTATTTTTTATCTTTATTAAAGTGTTTTTTTCATAAAAATGTAATATTTTATATGCATGCTAAAGGTGTAGTTGGGGAATTTTGCAGTAAATGGGTAAAAAAGTACTTCAAATCTCCCAAAACACAGCATTAATGTATAGATGAGAAGCAAACAAAAAAAATGATATATTATTTGTATTATTGAAAATTTATATATTTTTTACAATTATGCTTTCAATTTTGGGGTCATATTGACCCCAAAGCCAACAAGTGTAAACAGGAAACGAGGACTACTTTAGGGATATATATATACACACACACTGTATATATGCTTAAGAAACATTGAATTGGAAGTGAAAAGGAAAGAAAATAAGAAAATTATGTTTTGAAGTGCCCGAGACACGAGAGATTATTAGTGCATTCAGTGTGTGAGTGTTTCTTTCTACAGATCTTTTGTGGAAAGTTTCCATAGCTTGTGTCCAGAGAAGCCATGGGTGACGAAGTTGAGCTCGGCAGGTTTGATTTACCTTCATTTCGGCAGACGAGTTCTTGCCCAGCTGACGCAGCTGAAGCAGGACGACACGCGGCTGGAGGTCCTTTATGACAAGGTCAGTTTAACCTAAACGCTCTAAAGCAGAACACAGATGCTCCAGTGTCCGACACCTGAAGTCTTTTGTTTCAGATGTATGAGAACTTTGTGGAGGAAGTGGACGCAGTGGATAATGGGATCTGTCAGCGTGACGGAGAGGCGCGTTACTCCATCACCACCACCCTCAGCGCTCGCGTCGGCTATCTCAACCCGCACTGGAACAGCAAAGACCAGAACACAGAGGTTTACTGAAAGCACACACACGCATTTTTAACACACAGCTTCACATATTCTGGTCACTTCTGCCTTTCTTCTACACTGAAATCACGACTAAACATACCAGCAAACTCCAGACTGGGAATAGATGCTTAGCAAGTGAATATCATACATTTTTATAATCATATAAGAATATAACTTGACATTAAAACCTTTTACATCATAGGAGGGTTTCCATAAAGCCCTGGCTCTTGTAGGAGCTGAGTTCCAGGACCGTTTGGATTACTACATGAACGCCTGGCTCCCGGCGAGAGAGATTGTGCAACAAGCTGTTCAGAAGAGATATCAGGTAATTAATATCTGTGCGTTTTCAAGCTGGAGGATATGATGTGATTCACTGATGCACAACTGCACTCACATGGCTTTATCTGGCCTGTATTGCCAGAGTATTACATACTGAAACTGAGATCATTTTAATTGTTGCTTCAGCACAAGCACAGGTCTCTTGCAGACAGGTGTGTGTGAGAGAATTCACACTATCAGATGTGCTAATAAAAAGATGATAGACTAGATGGAATTGGAATTAAAGACTTTGAAAGAGTGGTCAAGATTGTTTGAAAATATGCTTATTTTTGTAATTCCACTAGGTGAAACTAGTGTCACAGAAACTACATACTTCACCTTCAAGTCGACAACTAAAAATCTGCTCAGCAGTCCTTCTAATGTGTTAAAAATAATAAACAACCCAACAGACGTAAAGTTTCTGAAACAAACCCCAAGACTGTCATCGGTCGTATTGTTCCCGTGCAGGTGGATCCGAGCGGGGAGATCGTGTTGCTGGCTCAGGGCGGTTGTCCTTGGAAAGAACATCTGTTTGCCCTGGAGAAGGAGATGAAGGTGGATGTGCCCATTAAATTTGTGCTGTACACGGATCAAAACGGCCACTGGAGAGTCCAGTGTGTCCCGGCAGGACTGAACACCTTTCAGAACAGGTGTGGCATTTCCTGTCATCTTAAAAACACTTTCATACCGAGACACTCAGCTTCTGTTGTTGTTCTTCAAGAGTAGATTTGTAGAATGTAATAACTGAATGCTTCATGGCTGACTTATTGTGTTCACTGTTACTGGTTATAAATTCATTCAAATCTGTATTTGCGTTGATTGTAACATGATTTCCGCTGATCGTGTGATGTGTCTCTAGGTTGAGTATTTTGGAGGAATGGCGAGGTGTCCGGGACGAAGCGCTGTCTGAGCTGAGTGGAATTCCTGACTGCATCTTCGTTCATGCCAGTGGTTTCATTGGGGGGAACAAGACGCAGGAGGGCGCTCTGGAAATGGCCAAAAGAACGCTTCAAACGGCACCCAAACCTTTACACAGCAACTGACACGTACTTGTAATTCACCTGCTCTCATGAAAACTAATAAATAATTTTCTTGTTTGTATTCACTGAGGGAAATTATTGTGGATTATGTGAATGATTTTCACATAAAGATCAATGAAAAATGCAGTCTAGACATTTACAGTGATCTGTAACAGAGTTTATACAGATAATAAAAATACTGACCTCGTTCTTGTCCTAAAAAATGAACCGTTTGGTCACAGTAGTGGGCAAAAGTGATGTCCAGAGGGGGTATTTGTTTTTAATGACCCTACAAGTTACATGAAACCATATTTTATTATATATATATATATATATAATGTGTGTAAGGGAATAAAACACTAAACTTGGTCAAGATGTTTATCTGACAAAATTATTTGGCAAAAAAGGCAAACTACAGATAGGTTTTATTTTAGTGTGCATAGAAAAAAAGCTCAGGAAAAAGCAAACTGACTACAACATAATCAATTAATATTTCATTGGTTATTGGTTAATATTTTCAGTGGTTTGCATGTCTTCATAATTTCTTTATGACAGCCTGGCCAAATATGATGTCGCACAATTTGGCATGTTTCATTGCATTATCATCACAAATAAAAACTGTTGACTCAAAGCACAACTAAGCAATATGCTTACAAAATCTTTAACTAATGTTTAATAATATATGAATGAAGCGTGGTGTCAGTTTTCCTAGATTGGACCACTTTTGGCCACTACTGTAATAATTGGTCATCTTTACTCCTTGATGTCTCTTAAACTTTAAACATAGCCTTTGTGCTGGGCTGTACCAGAATGGTCAATTCTTACTGTGTCCTGGTTTTGTTTTTTACAGCAAAAGTGTACGGGCTCTTCTGAGTGTCAGCCATATATTTCCTGAAGGGGCTTCATTTATAAAATGTGCGTACGCTCAAATCCACGCCAATGTTCATAAACGGTACTTGACATGGGAAAAGTGCTTAGCACCACGTCAGGGCCTGACTCTGAGCAGACGTACACACTTTTGACTTTTCCTTGTTGCAGAGAGTCAAAGTACTGCAGGTATTTAGAAATCTGAGCAATTTTGTTTGGATGGTAAGTTTTGGTGCTACGTTTTACTTTTGTCGTCCCAGGTACAATTGAGGTCTCGGCGAAGAACTTATATTGATAAGTGAAAGACAATGGAAGGTTCCATTGCAAGACCAGCGTCCAGCTACGCTTCCGCCATTTTGGAGTGAAAGCGACTGCAGTCCACTAGCTTTTTGTTGTCGTTATGGCAGTATCAGCTGCAATATCATATTAAAGCTGAAACCCAACCTGAATGATGACGTACAATCACTAGTGATCATCAAATCCTTTTAACAGATTATTTTACAGACTTTGCGTTAAAGTCTTCCACTTTTATTCACAAAACCCTTGCTCTCTAGAAACCCTGTCAGTTTGGGTTGAAATTCTTTAAAATTCAAGTATTAGCATTATAAACTAATTAATACCACCATATGAAATTAAATTATGAATATGCATCAGAAAAATTGGGAATGTTGGACAGTAAGTATATAACAGAATATAACAGTAAACAGTTTTTGCATTTTAATGTCCTTTAAAGAGACTATGTAAACAAAAAACAGCCACTGTGTCCAATTACAGGATAACCGACACAACAATGCATCTCAGCAGGTCCAGGACACGTTTTGGTAGGACACCCTCAGGGATGTTGACTTCAGACTCCAGCACAGCATCCCTGTTCTGGAAAAACAAAATACATACAGATATTAATCATAAGGTTTACCTAATGATATATACTGCATGTCAAATAAAACTAGACGTATTATGACAATATTAAGATTAAGTGCAGGCTTATTTATAGATGGTTGCATTTGATATGCTTATCCATCAGGTTTTTCCTTTAATTTTCCCACTTACCATGATCTCCAGAACTAAAAGATTTTATTTGTTGGGAATCAAACTGATTGTCTAGTGAATAGTCCATTGGCTGCTCGACCTGCTCAGCTCTGGCTCCCGCATTAGCAGTGACTGGTGGATCTGCACCAGACTTCATAAGCTTCTGCAGTGTGCGGACAGATGGCATAAAAAACACTTTCAACAGTAGCGCGTAACATTGTGGACTGGCATGTAGCAGAGACAAAAAGAAAGCTTTGTCCTGAGTGGTCCACCGAAAACCACGAGCCTTCCGCTGAGACGCACGTATCTGTGTGCTCACAAAAGCATATGCTTTGGCTGGTAAGAGTTTCTTCAACTGCTCCATCACTGACCCCTTATTAGCACCGGCATTCCCGGTCTTCTTCAGATGGTTCATTTCCCTCATTTTCGCCTTCAGTTTGCACACCTGTACCCTTAGATTCCTAATCTTCATTTTCAGGGCACGTTCCTTGACAGAAGCTTCAAGGCCTGTTGGCAACAGTGGTGTCAGTGGCATCGAAGATCCTGCTACAGAAGCATCAGGTGAGGTAATAGCTGTCTCTGAATCAGTGGGTTGTTGAACAATGTCTGCAGTAGATGACCCTGCATTTGACAGGCAAACTATTTTTTTTTGGCCTGTAAAACAAACACAAATTTGAAAAATTATTAACTAAAATCACATTACAGCAAAACAACAAGATGTTACCTTCGCTTAAGACCATAAGACTGCCACTCTAAAATGGATAATGTGATTGACACTCTAAAAGAAATCTAGAGTGACTAAAAATAGCACGCAAGTTCGCATAATTTTGTGCAGATATAATTTGTAATATTATGTTTATTTTGTATATGGGTCAATGATGTGTCGGGTCATTTTTTTGTCCAAAGGCGTTAATAATAATAAAAAAAAAAAGATATGAATGACATCCAAAGTATGTAAGGTTATATAACTAGATCTCTTTTATTGAATCCAAAAGGGTTTAATTATATTTTGCTAAATATAAAGGTATTTTAAAGATTTTGAAGTGTCAAAAGGTCATTCAGTTTAACCGTCCAAGGGCCAATACATGTTTTTATAACATCATATATCAACACTGCAAAATGGTATTAAAATTATGTGTAGAAGTCGTTGCTTTGTTATTAGAAAGAATGCCCATAAAAATGAATTTTACTGATGTCATTTGGATTGACCAATATAAAGGGACCATTTTGAATCAAGTCATTCAGTCAATATCATGTGTGACATCATTCAGACACCTGCAAAGACCACATGGTCATGAAACAAAGTAACTAACTCTCTCTTAACTATTTGAAAAATTAATGTTTTTTTTACTTGATCATACGCATGTCCCAAAACATCAGGTCATTCGGTACAACCGCTATAAAACATGGAAAATGTTGTAATATTTTAAAAACTTGTACTAAATATAAAATGTTTGATTGTCCTTTTGCTAGCTAGCTAGATATCAGCCTGTTAGCATTGTTTGAAAATATCGTCATTCGGTATAACCAAAAGTGTCATTCGGTAAAACCGAAATTTTGGTTAAAACAAATGACTTCTTTGGTGACAAATTTTGTCCATCTTGTAAAAAATGACAAAAGCAGTGTTAACTGATTATAAAAACCACATAATCTCATTGTTAACACTTAATAAAACTTCAAAATTAATTATATCTCCATTATGTTTTTTTTACACTTTTAAAAACCTTATTCCCATATATCTGATTAATCTCATACAGGATGCTTCTTTTTTTTTTTAGTTGCCGCTTTCAGTGCATTGTTAAAGGAAGAGCACGTCAAGTACATTCTGACAAGCACGCATCTGAGGCAGCATTGGTGACACGTTGTATTAGTCGTTATATTTGATTATTAAATAAGTCATTTAAATGATCAATCACATCAACTCATTTTATAATCCTATAGCCCTTTAGTTAGACTATAAACCCTTCTCATTCATTTGATGAGGAACATGGTGTTTTGAACAGCAAATTTGCACACCCTGCCATGCTGTTGGCTATACGCCACTGCAGTAGATGCATATTGCAGACTATATTAAGGCTAACGATTAATCGATTAATTGATCATTGATTTAAACAACAATCAATCATGGAAATTTTTGTAAATTGACATCCCTAATCTCAAAGTATCCCTATATTTAACTATATTTATCTTACGTTTCTTTAGTGGTAACTCCTGATGCGTCTTTGGTCGCTTTCTCCTTAACCTCAAGTCCAATGGGAGTGGTGGGTCTGGGTCTTTAACCATTGTGGGCACTGCATTCCATTTCAATCCCGCATGGCTGAAAGGTAATGAGAAAGACAGATACAGTACCAGTCAAAAGTTTACTGTCCCCAAATATAAAGCATCTTTAAGATTTTTCTAAAGGCAATTTCAAATTCATTGTGATATTTTTTTCAGTATATACATACACATCAGATGGTCTCTTAAACTGGCTAGTGTGAAAATGTGCACTGCACACCCTGTAGTTTTGATTGAGCTGCAGAGGGCTGATCCCCAACAAAGATGCATTCCTGAGATGCAGCACCCACCTGGCACACCTGAAAAAGACAGTATTGTATGCATGTATTTATTCATTTAACTTGTAGGGTACATGACAATACTAAATGAACAAGAACTGCTGAGAGGAAGAAGAAAAAAAACAGTAATAATAAACAAAAAATAACAATTATTAGGTGATTATTTTAACACACAACAGTTAACGTTATAGCAGTTAAAAGAAGCTGCTAACTAACCAGGCTTATTTTCACATAACTTGAGACAGGGAAGTTCAAGGATTTCATTAATATTAGATTTCTCCCTACATTAAGTATGATGGGTAAGGATGAAGTGATGAGTTCATCTAACGTTATAATAACGTTAGACAGTTTCCCAGGAGGTACACATAACGTTACATACAAAATAAGTTATCAATGAAATAAATGAATTCAGCAAATTAATTTAATAAGCCGATTCTAACTTAGTGACATTCATATAAATCATTATTATGGTTTCTATGGCTAGGACCTGCAGTTCATAAAATGAATAAAGTTTACTACTAGACTAAAAAACAGTTAAAGTTAGCAGTTGCATAAGATAGCGCTAGCATAGGTCCCACTTAAAAACACACAGTATTTCTACACTTTTGTGAATAATTACCTGTCAGGGTCTTTGGGAAAACGATGAAAGGCAAGATCTGTACTGTTACACTGATAATTTTTGCAGTGGATTGCCGAACATTGTGTTCTTTTATTCCACTTTGGCTTCTCTTTCGTTGTCATTCTGTTTGCTTTTGTGTTTCTGTGTTGTTGTCCTTTTAGCACTTTCACTCCAAAATGGCGGCCGCGACTATGAGACACGATAGTCAATCAAAAATCACAGCCAATCAGAAGAGCGCGTGGGCGGGCTCTCTCGGCAAGCTCCCGGCACTCGCAACTAATGGAAAAGTACAAAATCAAATTAGTGAATATTACACTATTTTTAACATTATTAAAAATACATAATGAGTTACTGGAACAATATTTGTCATATAATACAATTGTCTGTTGAATTGCTTTCAGTAACGGCTATTCAAGAAATTTAAAGTCACATTACACAATAAAGCACATAAACATATCCTGAGATTATCACTGCCATACTTTATCATGTTGTTCCAGCCACGACGTCGCAGAAAAATAGAAACCGTTTTTAAAATAGAATCGTCGCGGCTGGTTAGGACAAAAACTCTGATTAACATCGGATTTTAGCGTCGCGTCTGGTTTGGGGACGGTGTTAAAGGATTAGTTTAATTTCAAATGAAAATTACCTCAAGCTTTACTCACCCTCAAGCCATCCTAGGTGTATATGACTTTCTTCTTTCTGCTGAACACAATAGGAGATATAGGCATATTAATAAATATCCTGACGCATACTGGCGTCACGTCACTTACGCTTTTTCCGTAAGTTGAATAGGGAAGGCATAGGACGTAGCGTAAGCTTTTTGAACTGCAAGAGTTTTATACTTTCTTAAACTAATTTAAATACGGAAGGCGGTCTGGTGGAAGCTAGATATTTTACTTCATAACTTGTTAAAAATTGATTTTTTTTTACACAAGCGCATCGCTTCACTTCAGAAGGCCTTTATTAACCCCCCGGAGCCGTGTGGAGTACGTTTATGATGGATGGATGTAGATGGATACACTTTCTTCAGCTCATACTCGTGACCCCTGTTCACTGCCAGTATAAAGCTTGGATATTTATTAATATAACTCCGATTGTGTTCATCAGAAAGAAGAAAGTCGAATACACCTGATGGCTTGAGGGTGAGTAAAGCTTGGGCTAATTTTTTATTTGAAAGTGAACTAATCCTTTAAGTCTTGCTTAAAACTTGCAGTTATGCCACACATGCTGTGATGTCACTTTCAGCTGCCATTCAAAGAAATTCCACAAGGTGTCAGGATTTCTCTTCAGTCCGCAAGTCTTCATGTGTCCAGTTCCTCTGTGTTTTCCAACCTCATTCCTGGAGGCCCCCAACACTGCACATTTGCATGTCTCCCTGATCAAATCATCTGGGGCCAGTTGTTCAAAAAGTTTAATCTGGATCAGAATGATCTGGATTTGGAAATCCCATGTTTTGCTATCCAGGATTAGGTAATCCATCTTACTTTTGTGCTGTTTTTTCAAAGCAAAATTGGATTGAATCACCAGACACTTTTTCAGATGACCAAATCTGGATTACTAGTGCTCTATGGAGCCCCTAAAAGGACATGGTGATAGAATGAACATGAGATGGAGAGGGAAAAAAAAAAATTCAATGCATTCTCTGAGAAAACCCGAGAAATTCACCTGAGAAACTTTGCATTCGCTTGCAAAGAACTTTTGACTGGTTTATCTCTTATGATTGTGCCAATGTAGTTTACAAACAGTGAATAAAAAAATTCTTTGAATCAAATATATAATATTTTTGTTTGATATTTACAGCTGTTTGGGGATTGTTTTATGGCACCAAAATCTCTTTTTTTTTATCTACCGAAAGGCTAAATTTGTAGCCTAATGTCTACTTCTAATTTATTACTTTAACAGTTAAACTAATCAAGAGCAAAATAAAAAATATGTGTATGATAAAAATGTTGTATTTTTTGACCAGTTTTAAAGTTTTATTATATTTTTGCTCCTGAAATCCACCCTTCTGATGGGATCAGCATAATCCAGATTTTCTGGATCAAAGGTATCCCAATCTTACTAAAAAGGTTTGAACAACACAAGATCAAAAACCGAGATTGGATTTTGTGATCTAATCTGATTTCAGAATGCTTTTTTTCCTTTTGAACAACCCATTTTCGAGATTTGATCCAATCCGATAGCCAAAATTTGATCAGATTACTTTTGAATGGCTTATTAATAGAGACTCCAAGCCCTGAAATGGGAATCTGCAGTGCTGGGAGGCCTCCACATGTTCTTCTGGATTGTTTTCCCTGATGATTTATAGGTGTAAAGAATTAAAAAATAAATGAACAAATAAATATGAACATAGACCAGTTCATTTTTGGTAAATGTAACACCATGTTTATATATTTAATTGTGGGTACTGTACTCACATTTGATATTATTATTTGCTATTTGTAAGTCTCCAATATCACACTGCCACAAGCTCTTTTCTGACCCCACACAGAAATAAAGTGTTTCCTTACAGTTCATACTTACAAGTTATATCCACCGACTTGCATACATTTTATGTGATATTACTTTTCACTCGAATATCCTCACTGAATTACAAAGGCATGCCATAAGAAAACCCCATAGAAGATGTACCATCATTACTCTATTTATTTCATAGAAATGATTGTACCTGTTATTGCTACGGTAAAAAGTCATAGAAAAACAGCACAAATGTACAAGTGGAAATTTACTTTACATAAATACACTAACCAGACTGACAGATCATACTACGTGTACTAATGCACACTGTACGTATTATCTGAAATATTAATGAGCGTCATAATCTACTATTTAAGCTGTGATGCTAGATTTTTTCTTTATTTCCCCCCCAAAAAACAGACAAAATAGATCAACCCACCTATGAAACCCATACTACATAACCGAACAAAGATGTACTATCCTTTTATTTTAGCAAAAACAACTTAAAGCAACACAACGCACATACTGTAAGCTCTTGCCCTACATCTAAGAGTGCATCTAAAACCAAAGGAAGAAAAAAGTTGTACATTTTAAACATCTGCATTCATTAAAACCATAAAACAAGAAAATAAAAACAATAAGACTTTTCCACTATCACATATGTATAGGCTTTCAAAAGACAGGAGACCAATTGAAGGTTTTTTTAATTCAATGTGCTTAGGGCCGATTTTATAGAGTAGCATGGAGCCGATAAAAGAACTGAATTTACCTTTTGAATTCTAGCTTTATGCTGACTTTACAAATTAGTAAGGCTTTACTTTTTCTGATTGTTTTGTCCAGCATGAGGTAGCTTAAAAATGAAATTCAAAACTGGGCTACAGACCACTTGCGTGAACAGTCTCTTTGAATAGTGTGACATAACAGGTAGAAAGAAAACCTAACTTCAACGCACGTGCGCACATATACACAAACTATTAGATGTCTATCTGGTCGTTGGAGAAAAAAAGCAGGGTGTTTTAAAAGATTAGCACCATTGATTATGTTTTAATGCACAGTAATTTACATACACTGTGGCAACAAGAAAGACGAACACTTGCATGTGATTGTCAGAGTTCAGGGTGCATTTGAGTCGAATAATTGTAGATGAAAATGCTAAAGTACTACACTGACGTACAACTCTTGATCCAAATGCACGGGAAGGGAGGGATAGCACCTTAACAATAAATAAATAAAACCAAGACACACTTCTACTTCTGTCGTTTTCGCTGGCATACTCCCTTATGTACCGTTCGGTTCGATTGTGAGATTTTTTCCCAGAGGGCTGAGGGTGGAGATGGGAGATTGTCTGCCGGTCAATCACAGATGAGTACTGCTAGTGCCTATCAGTGCATATCCTAAAAAATACTTTCGGAAGCACTTTTTCTTCTAGTCATAAAAAGATGTCCCACTCAAAAATGTCTAGTTCTTTAGTTCCTCTGTTTCTTTGTTCCTCACTCTCGAGTGTGTGTTGTCTCTCTCATTCTTTCTGCATCCAGGTTTCATCTTTACAAGAAACAGACAGCACCCACGTCCACTCCAAACTCCTGATGTGCTCCTCCAATATCCATAGGTGCGATGTCCACAATGGGTAGGCGTGAAGTCTTCTGTGATTTGTACTCGATTACCGTCTTGCTCCATTGTCCTGTGTGTCTCTGTAGGGGCAAAAGACCTCAAATGTAAAGGGTCTGTTCACACAGAACATGTTTTGCAATCTACTGCACTGCTTTTCCATTGTATTTATATGACATTTCACACTATTTCCATGTTTTTTGCAACAATATTACATTTTATTTACAAGGATCCTAGTGCTAGGAATGTGGTTATTTTATTTATTTTCAACAATGTGAATGTCTCAGTTGAGCATTATTTATTTTTTATGCGGTACATTTCACTGTGGATTCTTTGATAAATCAGTTGCAATTTCGGCGCAGGCTTTGCAAACAGATGTTTACGATATGGACTCGACAGTAATGCAACAACATGTAAGTAACTGTGTTAAAGGGGTCATATAATGCCACTTTTACAAGATGTAAAATAAGTCTCTGATGTCCCCAGAATGTGTATGTGAAGTTTTAGCTCAAAATACCCCACATATCATTTTTTATAGCATGTTAAATTTGTCACTTTTTGAGGGTGAAGGTGTGTCCCTTTAAATGCAAATGAGCTGCTGCTCCCAAGAAGAGGGCAGAGTTTCAAGAGCTTGTGTTAGCAGCTCCGATTACCTCACTGAAAATGTCAGAAACTGTTCAGCCTTTTATGTCGGAGTCGGACAATGATGGAGAGACTCAAGAAGAAGTGACAACATGTACAATGCAACAGGACGTTTCTGAATGGTTAGTTTGTGTAGCTGATGTGGAGTTAACTATCTTAAAGTCATTGATTAGCATATTCTGTCATGATAATCTTTAAATCGCTCGTGTGGGAACTGTTGTAAGATCCTACAGAGCCAGAGAATATATGCTGCATGAAGACAGAACAGGTATAGTTTAGTTTAATTACGGTTATAACTTGTGTTGCTTTTATGATATGCTATTGCATTTGTGTTACGTTCTGTATTGCAATAACATGGCCTCACCCCTTTGTTGCGTGTTCTCAGGGGCAGGGTTTATGTAAATTTTAGGGTTAGAGATGTCACTAACCCGGGAAGAAGCTCGTTGTAGTCCTTAAAAGAAAATATCTCCCTTTGCATTGAACTTTGAGCGTCGTAACTTTGCAGATGTTGTTTATGCTCAAACAGCAACATTACACACTAACTAAAGTTAAAAAAGTGAAATCATAATCAACCACCCCTTTAATTCTAATGCCTGATCTGATGTGATTCATGTACAGTCACATGTTCTTTGTCAATGTATCAGTAAATCAAACCAGTGATGACTTAACGCTCAACTTTACATTGTTTCTCTTAGTAGGATGAAAATAATCTGTTATTGAAACTGTGATTAAATTATAAATAGAAAGCGTTCAAAGAACGCTCCCTTTGCAATCGCTGGAGCTGTCAATCAAACAGCGTGAGTTTATCAGTTCTGGACTTGTGCCAAAACTCCCGTAATATTCAACGAATCTCTTATTTACAGTGTGTTTGCACTGTTAGTTATAAAATCATTCGTTAGCGTGCAGAAATCGAGTTGCAATGACGAGATCACTGCTTTCATGTGCTCAACATGTTTGTGATCGGCTACATGTTCATCACTGCCTTTTATTTCTAAATGATGACAATTTTTGATGTAAAAATCATACTAACAGTATAAGTGCACCACAGGAAACATAAAACAATGCAGTCCATGACCCCTTTAATCTATTTTTCGTTCTTTTTTAAGATTTTGTGAAAGACATTAAATTTATTTAATGAACTTTTTGCGCGCTGACTGAGGCCGGCAAACTTTGACAAATGGGGTCAAGGCGGAGAATTCTCACGCTCGACTCTTAGACAGTAATTTCCTGAGTTTTTCTCATTGTCTACTTACTCCCTTTGTATCATTTTGCTGTAATGAAACAGTACAAACTTTCAAGGGTTAGATTCACTTCCAGTGTTTTCTTTAAATTCTTGATTCCCCTGCCTATTCAATAGAGGACAAAAGCATTTCCTCACCTTGCAACCATCCTCAAGAACACTATATGTGAAGCGACTGTTGCCCTCAGCTCGGATCTCCACATCATTGGATCCCTGCAGCAGAAGAGCCTTCTTCAGGTTGCCATTGGCCTCATCCATATAGGCGATGCTGTTCTTGCAGTGGTAGGTGAGGTTCTGCGAGGCCTCTGTGGACAGCAGTCTTAGGAAGGTCATCTGAATACTTGCTGTATTAGGTGCCAGATTGTCATCTCCGTAGCCAAACTGTGGTAGTGAAAAAAGTTCATTAGCCAGAGACGATCTAAATCCTATAGAATAGTTCTGAAAATGGTCCTGAATCCAACTCAAGGACCGGAAAGTGAGAAACTCACATGGAATCCACCATTCATGGCTTCTCCGAACCAAACATGTTTGCGTTCAGCACCCTTGGTAGTCCACCAGTTCTTGCGTGGGATGTTGGCGGGTTTTGGATAGACGCAAGTCTCGCCGGTCTCCATGTTGCAGAACACCTTGATAGCATCAACGGTGCAGCCCTGGTTAGGATCAATCCAGTATTCACCTAAAGAGAGAGACAAAACTTTCTTAATACCACACATTTTCCCTATTCTTCACAAGACCTCTTACATGAACTCCACTGTAACCACGCTTCTCTCTGGTGCAAACTCACCGCTCTTCCAGTCTGGGTGGCAGAGTTTCAGGTCTCTGCAGGTCCGGGCAGGGCTCTTTTTAGTACCGTCAGGGCTACGAATGCTCTCGACCTGGTTGTTCAGGGATTTCAGAGTGGCGTCCACCTCGGCATCATTCTGACGGCTGCCTTCTGCAGCTTGGTCTGCCCTGTAGGAATCAGGACCCTTTTCAAGCTGAGACAGACCAGCAAAAGCAGACATGTCGATGCCAGGTCCCGGCGGGCCAGGAAGACCAGGGGGTCCAGGATTTCCAGGGGGGCCCTATGAAGAAGCAGTGTATTTTACTGACACTGATTTACAGTTATGTGTCCTTAATTTTTTAATCAGAATATTTAAATTGCCCCTATTATGCTTTTTCAGATATTACCTTTCAAGCTTCATGTAGTGTGTAATAAAGCTGTTTGGGAAGTTTTAAAGAACAAAATGCAGATAAATGGAGTTATTGTCTCCTATGTAGGTTTGTAACTAATTTGCATAATGCCAGCCAATGGTCTTCATTGGCTGAACAGTGTCTCTTTGCCCCGCCCTCAATCACTGTAGTTGTATCTGAGACTGGAAGAGTTTGGTTCGTGTTGTTCATGTCGAGAAGACGCTGTTTTCTGCTGCCAAAGCAAATCCACTTTGATGAGATTGATACGGTAAAACCGACGCCATCGTTACTGTTCGTATCACTGTGAATCAAGAGCTGAGATTCAGATATGATAATGAGCGTTTGGTTTCTGACCAATCAGAGCAGAGCAGCTCTCAGAAAGGCGGGGTTTAGAGAGACTGAATCCTTGATCGAAGCGTTTCAGACACTGAGAGAAAAGAGCTGATGCTGCAGTGGATATTATGAGAAAATTAAAGTGTTTTTGACTTTAGATACATGTAAACCTGTTGTAGGAGACTCCAAAACAACATTAGAAACCTTTAAAATAGCATAATAGGGGCACTTAAAGACCAGCATTTCCCAACCCTGGTCCTGGAACACCCCCAACAGCACACATTTTGGGAGTCTCTATTATCTAACCCGCCCATTTCAGGTCTTGGAGTCTCTACTAACTGACTGACCAGTTGAATCAGGTGTGTTTAACTAGGGAGACAAACCAAATGTGAAATGTTGGAGGTACTGGTTGGGAACCAATGTGTAAATCTAGTTTTTGCTTTGGTACTCACGGATGGTCCAGTCTCTCCAGAACGACCACGAGGTCCAGGGGGTCCAATAGGTCCAGGCGAACCATTTGCTCCATCTTTTCCAGCTGGACCAACAGGGCCTGGGGGTCCCTGGAAAGAGACAGAAAGTCTGAGTCTCAGCACAACATCACCTGTTTGCATAGTCTAATCCTGATGACCTCCAAAGTTTAGTTCCAACCTCCTCCAAAAAACTAGTTTTTAAGACCTTGATCAGTTGGCTCAGGTGTGTTTGAGGTTGGAGCTAAACTGTTATTCCTGGGTACGTACTCTTGCTCCACCGGGTCCAGAAGGTCCAGAAGCACCTTGGTCACCAGGCTGGCCCTGTGTGTGGATTGTACAGGAGTTAGTGCATCACATCTTACCTCAGTATTTGTACATGGAATGCTTTAGTTCAAATGTCACAAAGAAATAGCAACTTACAGGAGGCCCAGGCAGACCTTGAAGACCGGTGAAACCTCTATGTCCTTTCTGTCCTCTTTCACCTGAGTCGCCAGCTTCTCCCTTATCTCCACGTGGCCCTTGTGGTCCCTGTGATTAATAAACATGGGCATTGCAACTGCACATTAAGTCTAAATTGAATTTTATGCATGCATTGACACATTGACTACTGAAAGCAGAATTTGGGTTTCAGCTAGGGCTGCACGATTAATCGAAATTAAAACGCATGTGATTTGGCAATTGGCAGTGAAGTATGGCTAAATGCTGCTGCATCTGAAAGCCAGAGGGCGCTCTCACGCAGAAACTCCAAATATACCCCGCAGAAGAAAGATTACACACGTCTTTCCAGGAAATCCCTATGGCATCATACTATGGCTGTAGCTGAATAAACAGAACATTAAAACACTTTGATCGATTAAACATGACTAATAAACACACGACTACAACAATATATGGTTTATCTGAGTTCTTCAAGCCTTCTCGGGTATTTTCATAATAATGAAGTATATTTATAATGCAATGCTAATCGACATTTATTACTGTATAGAATATCATGAAATAGTTTGTTGTGTGCCTTATTCTGTATAAGAAGCCACATTATCTCACAGAAGGATGTTTTCAAATGGTCAACTGATGTTATGAAGTGAGTTTGGAGTAAAAATATGTTATTAAATGTTGTCTTTAGTTGGACATGAGGTTCATAAATGCTTCTCATGTTTGGAAAGATGTTTGACGCGTGTTGCTTCAAATGCATGTTACTGATCACAGAGCCGCGCTTCACTGACAAGCTGCGCATTAAAAAAAATAATCGCAGCCTTTGCGATTTCATAATCGCACTAAGCCAAACGGTTTAAGCGTGATTTTGGGTTAATTTCGATTAATTGTGCAGCCCTAGTTTCAGCACTTGAATTTTTAGAACTGGCACAAAATAAATAGCGCAAAGAAAAGTCCAGAGTGTTATTAACGTGTGACAAGAAAAGTACTTACAGGCATTCCCCGAGCTCCAGCAGGCCCTGGAGATCCAGCAGGTCCTTTGGGTCCCTGCAGTTAAATGTAATTAGTGTGTCAAGTATCTTCATCTTTTGCCTTGAAATCATCTTTTGAAAATCATAAATCCTTTTTTTCTGCCTTATCATTTTCCAGCAGTGCACAGGACAGTGCTTTCCACTCTTCTATGTATTAATGGCAGCTTTAAGACATTATCCCATCCAGCTATACCACTTTCCAGATTTAAAGGGAAATTCAGCTAAAGCTTGGAATGTCTCAACACTCATTTTGATTTATGTTTTATAGTGTTTATAGTGAATTAAAGCCACTCATACACATTCCACCCTGTTGAGAAAAATTACATTGTCAGTACTGAAAAGAATTTCAAGGTGAACCATTAAACTAGTACACAAAATCACTTTTTTTTTAATCAAGTGATATATTTCTAAAAAAAATGCTGAGAACATTTAAGAAAATTCTAGCCTACATTGTTGGTAAAAAAAAAAAAAAAAAAAAATTGTATATATATATATATATATATATATATAATTGAATATGTTCAATTTTGTACGTATCAGATGATATCAGCCAACTAATCCTTTGAACAGTACCCTTTAATAACATCAATAGAAAAAACCCTTTTCTAGACACAATGATCCAGACTAATAAACTAATGTTTGGTCATTTTTTCAACACAAATAAAAATCTGTACTTACGGCCTCTCCTCTGTCTCCCTGTTTACCAGTGGGTCCGACTGGACCAGGGGCACCAGAACCACCCGGAGCACCAGGAGCACCAGCTGGACCAGTGTCGCCTCTGTCACCCTGAACAGAAGAGTCAACAAGCATAAAACATTGAAAATGCATTGATAATGGCTCTGTGATGCATAAACATTATATTCCCCACCTTTATTCCTGCAGAACCATCTCGGCCAGGAGGACCATCAGATCCAGGATTGCCCTGAAAAACAATGTATAATATTAAACTCGCCATGAGCTCTTGTACAGTATGTATATATGTATTGTTTATGTATTATTTTGACAGCTATCAATACAATCAATGCATTTGCCTAATCTCTGTTTGTTGTTTTCTTTCTGTAAAGAAAAATAATTTTCAACAAACTGACCAAATCTGTCAGAGAGTACAATATAAATTGGGAGAATGCAGCATTGGTACAAAATCAGTGATGGGCCGCCACATCTGTCTCATCATGACGGTTACAGAGGATGCTCCGAGATCCCACTATACAACACATAGACAAGCCTTGACTGGCAAAACATGCCATATGGTCTTCGGCATGTCCTTGATGAAGATGGGAAAATTATTAACCTGCTCAAAGCATTCATAGTTTTCAGTCACGTGACCAGCGCGGAGACCTGGAGGGCAAAACATCCACAGAATCGCAGCACAGGCCTGTCATTCACGTGAAAACTATGAATAGCCTCTAAATGCCATTTTCCCCACATTTTATGTGAAGAATTAGTTTGAGTAAACCAGCAATTCCTGGTTTACTCAGACAGATGTTGATTGTGAAAAGTGAGCGTTGTATATACTGCACCAGAATGAATGCAGAATGAATGCCTTACATACAGGTTTGATTAAAGATTACAAGATCTAAAAAATGAGTGAAATTATATATGCATAGATGAATTATTCAGGATAAGACCAGTAGCATTTATTAAAAAATGGATAGGGTCAATTTGGATTTCATGCAGACTTTAATGTCTTAAGAATTTATTGTAAGGATTTTGACAGTGGGCATTCAAGTGGGATCCAGATGTGGGTTGAACCAGCTGCTTTGAAGTTATTTGTATTGTATAGTGCTATTTATATATATAAGTGCTATATAAATACATAAAATTTGTGGCAGACTGAAGCATAATTCTTAGCTGTTTTTACCTTCAAATCTGCTACCATCTTTACTAAATCAAAGGCACTGAAATATTGTGTAGATAAAATTAGATTAGCCTATTTTATCTGAAAAATGTAATTCAGGTGCGGCCTCAACTGTGTGAGATCCCAAAAGGTTTGCATATTTTCCTTGTTTTATTTTACAGGTTGATTTTAAAGGGGACCTATTATGCCCCTTTTCACAAGATGTAATATAAGTCTCTGGTGTCCCCAGAATGTGTCTGTGAAGTTTCAGCTCAAAATTCCCCACAGATCATTTATTATAGCTTGTCAAATTTGCCCCTATTTGAGCAAAAACACGCCGTTTTTGTGTGTCCCTTTAAATGCAAATGAGCTGCTGCTCCCGGCCCCCTTTCCAGAAGAGGGCGGAGCTTTAACAGCTCGCGCTTCGGTCGCTCAACAACAACAAAGCTGGAGAATCTCACGCAGCCAAAATGAGGATTGTCAGTAACGGTGTTCAGCCTTACATTGTTCAAACCGGAGTCGGACACTGATGGAGAGACTCAGGAAGAAGTTACAACATTTAGACATTTCTGAATGGTTAGTGGATAAATTTATGTAGTTGCTGTGGAGTTGATTCAACTCATCCACTAGCATGTGTCGTCATGTTAATCTTTTGTGCAAAACCCATATGGATGCCCACTATACATAGCGTACCTGTTTGCCAAACAGAGCCATACACACCAGGCTAATGTTTATGATTGCTATTAAATGCTGTGAATGGTCTAATACTTTTTCCAAAATATCGCTCGGACAGAAATGCTCCTTTTTTAGCAATTGAGCTCACCAGGGTCAACTTGCAGGCTATCCAAGCTAACAAAACTCTAAATAGTGTTCAGTGCTCGTCTGTGCAGCCAACGACAGAACAGTTAGCATGCTTTGTTTGAACTTTTGCCATGGCGTTTACAAAAACAACATGGCTGCGCCGTGGGTGAAAACATGCAGATTAAGGGGCGGTAATATTATAATAAGATCCCCTTCCTACGTCACAAAGGGAGCGAAATCTAAGCGGCTTGTTTTTTTAACATGCTTGCAGAGTTACTGAGTTGTCCTTTTTCACGTTTTCTGGGTTGGTAGATGCACCGGGGACCCGATTATAGCACTTAAACACGGAAAAAGTCAGATTTTCATGATATGTCCCCTTTAAAGGTGGTGTTGGAGTAAATCACCAGGGTTGTAGCGTACCTCTCTCCCGGGCTCTCCGGCAGCTCCGGTCATACCCGGCGCTCCCACTGGTCCAGGCGGTCCACGGTCTCCAGATCCTCCGGGAGCTCCTTGTTTCCCAGGCTCACCCTGTAATGAGCATTCATCAATCGAAAGTGATTCAGTAACATCTACCTGTGTTAGCTTGCCCATATAACACTTGTCCTTTGTTATTTCTTAACTCTTTCCCCGGCATTAACTGAATTTTCTGTCAATCCATGTTTTCACTGTTATGCGGTAGGGGGCGCTATTACACATCTTCTGAAAGAGTACAGCATCTCCGGATCAAAACACAGGTGAAGAAGAAGCAGATAGAAGCATTTCTGATGCTCATGTAAAATAACACGATCATCAAACATTAAACAACATATAAACGTAAAAAACTGCCTAACGTTACTGAATGAAATGTTAAACCCATGAAGAGGAAACGACTGTGGGGTGTTGATTGACTCTTTATTTACTACTTTACTTTATTTTATCTACTTTATCTGTGTTTTGATCATCGTTCTGAATCCCATCCGGACACAATTTTCACAGATTTTAGTTCAAAACGTTGCTTTTTATGGAACTTACCTACATTCAAGTGTTGATAAAAAAAAGATTGCATTAAGCTAGAATAAAATGTTTTTTTGTTTCAAAGCAGAGGCTCTGTTCTTTCTTTTGATACATTGCATGTTGGAAAATGGAAAAAAAAAAATTCTGGCGGGGAAAGAGTTAACAGTAAATGCTATTCAAGAAATGACCTTTGATTTTTAGTCATGCTGTTGTGATTTTTGGTGAAACTGTGAAGACTGCTCATCTCTGTGGTAAATGGTGCATGAGACAAAGCAAAAGTGCCTCCATATGCCTTGCATAAGATGCATTCACAGCAAAGGGATGTTTTATTGGCATAAGCAGCTGATCATAAAATATGGAAAAGCATTCAGATTCTATTATCAGTTTGTCATATTCACTGGAAACTCAACAGCTGGCAAAGTATGATTACATAAAGTCCACCTTAAAGGAAAATCAGATAAAAAGCTCATGACTGACATCGATTCCCCCGTCACTGAACCATCACAAATGTTGATGTGTTTTCATCATTAGGACATGTCATAAATGTCAGTGTGGGACTCACAGAGGGTCCAGGCAGGCCGGGGAAACCTCTTTCACCCCGCTGTCCAGGGAGTCCAACAATTCCACGCTGACCAGCCAGACCCTGAGGACCTGAAGGCCCATCTGGACCCTGGAACAGGACAGAAGTGAAATGCAATTATCCAACAATGGAACTTAAAAACAGCTTGTCGACTAACAGCTTAATGTCAAGTTGCAGTAATGCAGGATTGGGTGAGTTATTACTGAGGTCAAAGTGACAAACAGCCACGTTTAATGAGATCCAGTAAAACTACATACGGGAGGACCATCTTCTCCAGGATCTCCCTTCTCGCCAGGAGGACCAGCTGACCCACGCAACCCAGCATCACCGGGTCTTCCAGGAGGACCACCGTCACCACGCACACCCTTTGGACCATCTTTACCAGGAGGACCGGCAGGACCGGCGGGACCTGGGTTACCCTGAGAACAGACATTAATATGTTCTCATGAAGAAACTGTTAATAAACGTACTGAGGGACATGATGGATATAGAGGCTTTGGTTTGAGAATTAATAATATGTCCTCTCGGAACATCGATTACACTAATTAAATGTTGTACACTGAGGTACTTTTCCATAGTGAACAGGTCCATTGGTTTACTTACATTGGGACCAGGAGGTCCAACTCTACCTGCGGCTCCAGGGAAACCTGTGGCACCCTGCAAAAATCATAAAAATAAAAAAACATTTAGCTTCAAGATCTACATTTACAAAGAATACCCTTTGGTTTGCACTTACTGGAGGTCCTTGAGCACCACGAGCCCCTTTCGGTCCAGACACACCAGTTGGTCCCTATAACCAAAGCAGGAATAAACGATATGAAGAAATACAGGCACGCTATCGAACAACAGTAACGCAAATGAAAATGGCTGATCTTACCTGAGGACCTGGAGCTCCAGAAGGCCCCTGAGGGCCCGGTGCACCGGCATCACCCTTCTGTCCACCTTCACCCTGCTCTCCCTTAATGCCAGGCTGTCCATCTGCACCCTAACACATCCAAAAAATTCATTTAACAATCAATGACAATACTAAGGGGGATCTATTCATCTTTCTTTAGTGTGTAATGTTGCTGTTTGAGCATGAAAAAGCTCTGCAAAGTCCCTCCAGCAGGAGTTCTTCTCTATATCAGTGTCAGTGTTTCTGAAACGCCTCCATCTTGAGTTTTCTTCACAATATTCCTCATTTAAATAATTCATATGCAGAATAAAGGGGCGGGGCCTGGTTGAGTTAGTTAGTAGTGTGTTGAAACTGGCGATTATGGTAAGGGGCGGGACATTTCCCAAACACCAATCACAACACACTGCTCCAGCCGACCAATCAGAGCACGTTGTGCTTTTCAGAAGGAGGGGCTTCATAGAGACAGGAACTAAACAGAGCGTTACTGACAGACTGGGAAGAGAGGAGCTGAACAATGGAGAATATGAGGAAAATAATCAACATTCAAGCAGGAAAACCTGTTCTAGTAGAGCCCAAAAACAACATCAAGACTTTAAAAAAGCATGTATGCCTCCTTTAATAATGATTAGCTGTTAGTGCTCTAACACTCACTAAAAGGACAACTACGCCTTTCGTGTCATTAACTCTTTCCCCAATTTTATGGCTTTCCATGTTTTCAATTTTCACTGTTATACTGTAGGGGGTGCTATTACGCATCTTCTGAAAGAGTACAGAATCTCCTGATCAAAACACAGGCGAAGAAGATGCAGAAACAAGCGATAGCATATGTAAGCAGATGCATATGTAAAATAACGCGATCATCAACATTAAACAGTTTATAAATCAAAACTGACTAATGTTACCGAATGAATGTCGATCCAGGACGAGCTATAGGCTTTGGGGGAGCTGATGGACTCGATCTACTCCATCTATATTTTGATCATCGTTCTGAATCTGATCTTTGACAAAAATGCTCAGCTTTTCGCAGTAAAGTTTGCTTTTTTTTAATGAAACTTACCCATATTCAAGTCTTGATAAAAAAGGAATGCATAAAGCTAGAATACAAAATAAAAAAGCAGAGACTCTTTTGACATGTTGCATGTCATAAAACAAAATATTCTGGGGGCCATGATCATAATCAGATGCAACTGTTAGTTCGTCATTTATAATATTACTTTTAAATCTGTCCTGATTATAGTGTTTGAATAAAATCAGGTCTATTCATTACTGAATCAATGACAGTTTAATAGAACTGATTTCTGCTTGTTCTTCTACTACATTTAACTAAAAATGTCCCAAAAAGAGTTCACAATGCCTAAAAACAGAGATGATTGTCAGACAGTTTCACTGGCAAACATTCTCACAGCTCCAGCTCACGAATCAGCTTGGCCACTGAAGATCTTTTAGAAGGACTTAAAAGATTTAACTGCACAAGTACAGTCCTCTTAAATCATGCTACAAAACTGCTATCACTGCCATACTGTTGCGGTAACAGTTTTAAACATCTGGGACCGATGTAGAGATAACAGCCAAACAGACAGCAGAAGCAGAAACAAATCGTATCAACTATGTTCTGATGTAATTCATGATTTGACAGCACACTCGTCAGCCTTCTTATACTGAGTATACTGAGATCTCAGTGCTATATATTTACAATCAAGCAATTATAAGCATTGCTTTCTCATCATTTGCACCATCTTCCCCACTTCAAAAATGAGTTTCACTATTAGTTGGGTAACCTCTAGGTCAAAGAAATGTTTAATTGTGGGCTTTGTTTGTGCACTGAGAAACAGCTATTCCTGTAGTTTAACATGAGAGACTTTTACTATCAGGCAGAAATAGAGAAAAACAGCAGCTATTAAGATTGTACTTACAGGTGGACCAGCAAAACCAGCAGCACCAGGAGGACCAGTCTCTCCTCGGTCACCCTGTCAAAAAGATAAAGCCTCACTTTTAGTATATATATGATTCTTATATTGTATAGTGCCATACCATCAGCTAAAACAGCTAAGTGATATAGTCTATACAGGTTGTTCATATTACATTCTTTTCCTAGAAGTGTACAACACGATATGTATAAAGCATATATATACTTTTGTACATGAATTACTAAGTTATCTAAATGTAACTGTTGATGTTTTGACTCGATTCATCCATTCATCTATCCATCTACATGTATGTGTTGATATGATGGTCTTTTCTAACTGTATTATGTCATGTTGCTGCTTTGATCACAGTTCAAACATCTGCCCTTTCCACAAGAACTTAACCAGATTTTTATCCAAAAATGTGTTTGTTTGAAGATCCGAAATATCCAAGATGGCCGAAAGCGATGCCCGGCCTAGGAAAATTCACATCTTCACCCTTTATTCAAACACTATTAACAAAGTATATTGCATAGTTATGCTTAGAGTCGATTGTTTTATTTGTGATAATAATGCACTGAAACATGCCAAATTGTGTGATAATTTTTGGCCAGGCTGTCATACAAAGAAATTATGAACACATGCAAAAACAAGAGGGAACCAACAAAATATTAATTACTGATTATACTGTAGTGTTTTTTCCTGTTTTTCTATGCATTTTTTGCATAGTAAAATAAAACCTGTAACTGTAGTTTTTTTTTTTGCCAAATAATTTTGTCAGATAAACACCCTAACCAAGTTTAGTGTTTCTTTCTTCCCTCATATTTAAAATATTTTAAAAATCCAAAACATTTTACGGTTTAATCAAACTTGTAGGGTCATTAAAAACAAATATCCCCTCCGGACGTCACTTTTGGCCACTACTGCATGTCATATCATGTATTACGAGAGGTATGAAGAAATCGGACCAGGATTCATACGAGACGACGTCGGTATGAAGTTTCATGTCATCTCTGACTGAGCAACAGAAGATCACTGCTCGCAATGCATTACATACACAAGTAGCAAAAATATGTTGATTTAGATGGAGAATGTATGGAAAGTAGATAAATGACCCTATTATGAGCACAGGTCCCTGAATACTGGTATAGTGTGTGAGGGACTCACAGGAACACCGCGAGTACCAGCAGCTCCAGACGGCCCCGCCGGACCAGATTCTCCCTGAGGAACGAATAAGCACAGGATCAGACTCAGTTATGACTAAATGTGTGATGCAGTGATTAACATTGGATATTCAACACAGAAATGAACTGTAAACTTTAGTACCTTTTCACCGTTGGGTCCCGCAGGACCTGTAGGACCAATTGGACCAGTTAAACCCTGTAAAGACACAAGAATTCTGTTCATCAGCAGTTTGACTCTCAATTCACATCCATCCATCCGTCCAGATCTGAACTCATAATTTAATTTGCAATCTGCAACATGCTCACATTACACATGATGTCATGTGTTTATGTATTCTGGTTCATGTATTGAATTATATACTGTAAACCAGTGATGACCAGTCGCTTTAATACTGCACAGGAAGCCTGGCTTCATCAGAAATATAGCAATATCATTTATCTATGTATAAATAACCTCTGTATATTACACATTACTCAACTATTTGACCAAATAAAAGTGTGAAATACAACAGGGCACTATCACACTCTTCATGATCTGCTTTACACAATTCGTGTGCAAGTGTTTTTGACCCTCTTGTGTCCCATGAGACATGAGACAATACAACAGACAATAGATGTTAGTACTTTCATCTGTGCTTGAAACACAACAGCCAACCACAGATGTAAAAAATCAACACAAAGTCAATATGAAAAGTTCAGAATATGTTAGTATCTATTGGAGGAAAAAAGATGTTTAATTATCTTACTCTTGCGCCGTCTTTCCCAGGAGCTCCTTCAGGTCCTTTCTCACCATTGTCACCCTGTGATACACAGACAGTCAAATCTTATAACTGATCTTATGATATCTTGATATCTTAAATATATTGTTAGGAGAATACTAAACAATAATGAGCGTTTAATATATATAGGCGTAATCTAGGCTATTTCACGCTCAAGCACAAGCATAAATCTTGCCGCAAAAGTAATGCTTATGTTGTGAAAAGAATAGCAAGGAGACATTTTAATTATTTATTAATAAAGTAGTGTTTTTTGAGTCAGTGTCGGCTGCAAAGATGAAGTTGACAATGCTGCCTCACCATTTTCGCAGTATAGATGCGCATCTATAGAGAAATGCACCTTTTATACGGATTGCATTTCCGATTTGAATTGATTCATTTAAAAGTAGACATTTCAAGCTTTCTATAGATATATTTCTCATGTCTGTGAGGCAAGTATACACTGAGTTTCGGTTCATTTTTGTGACGCGCTCCAGTTCACAGAGACCGAGACGGCAGAAAGCGCATCCTGTTTGTTTTCTTTATTTTACACAAGACACAACATTTTCTTGTTATTGTGAGTTTACACAAATAAAAGTAGACCCTTTACAGTTTCGAATGTTGGATTATTCTTATCTGTATGACCAAAAATGATGGAATATTTTAAGTTGTTTCCACTGTTATCAGGTAAAAATGCAAGTGATCGCGCTGGCGCCTCTATCTCATGCAGTAAGCGTGCTATACTTCAGCTTCCACACTTCACACAAACACTTGGATATGCGACTAATATTAGCGCACATTTATCTAGGTTAACGTTAGAGCGAGCAGCCATTACTACTTACTCATGTTTCAAATGATAAGCCATATTTGAGGTCGATGGATGATAGGCGAATGTTTGGATTTCCTGCCCGACATGCTGTAATTACCACAAGGACCCGCCGTTAACCATCTGTCCCTTATCGACTGCGTGACTTCGGCACAAGGTTTTTATTCTTTCTTCTGCTACTAATCGACTAATAACATTTTGGTCGACTAAGCCTCTTGTAGTCGACTAACGATTAGTCGAATATTCGGGGCGAATCCTTGCAGACCTATCTATGTGCAGAAGTACTTTACTAATCAAGACATTTTCATAGAGAGATAAATCTCACAGAGATGTTTAGTTGTTGCACTTACTCTGTCACCCTTTGGTCCAGGAATCCCAGAGGTCCCTCTCTCTCCAGGCATCCCCTGTAATCCCGGAGGTCCCTGAGCACCAGGAGCTCCCCCCGGACCGACGCCGCCCTACAGATGAGCAGAACATCACAGACACACAGTTAGAGCCACACATCCAGTGAAAGCTGCACAGAAACAAAGCAGGAGTTTTTCATGGTTATCTCTGTCCAACTGATCAGCTTACTTTGGGTCCGTCGGTTCCTGGAGTTCCTGGCAAACCACGAGGCCCCTGGAGGCCCTGCGGCCCCGCACCTCCTCTCTCTCCTGGGAAACCACGTTCACCCTGAGAAGGACAAGGGAGCTTTAACACAGGAGAATACAACGTACTTAAAAAAGCAAAGAGAAAGCGAGGAGTTGAGACTCACTCGGGGTCCAGTGACCCCTGCGGCTCCAGCCTCTCCTGGAACACCCTGAATGAGCAAAGACAGACACAACACATTATTATGCATCTGTGTGTGGCCAGCAGAATAACAAGTAAAGTTTCCTCGTCGGATTCAGGAACTCTTACCTGATCACCGGGTTTACCTCCTTCACCAGGGGGACCAGGGGGTCCGGGCAGACCCTATGAACATCAAAAACATCAGCGTTATGTTTACTAACAAATACGATGACATCCAAACATGTTATTAAATTAATTGGTCCCATTTTATATTAAGCGTCTTTAACTACTACCTACTAACATTTCAATTAAGATTACACTTTATTTTGAAAGTCCACTTTAAACATTCTACTAACTACAAGTAACTACAAGTCAACTAACTCTCATTAATTTGCAACTACATGTCAACTAGCAGTCATTAGAGTATTAGTAGACTGTCTGCTTAAATACATTTTATTTTGATGCTCCTCAACAGACATTATGCTGACTATAAGTAACTTTGCAAGAACAAGTCAACTTATTCTACTAACCCGAACCCTAACTTAACAGTTTACTAATACTCTAATGACTGCTAGTTGACATGTAGTTGCAAAGTTACTTATAGTTAGTAGAATGTCTAAAATGGACTATCAAAATAAATTGTAAAGTGTTTTTTTACATTGTACTTATATTTAAAAATACCTGCATGTAATTACATCTATAAATATAGCTGCGAGCAGCAATTATCAGGGTTCAAGCGCTTTAAGGCCTTTAAGCATGCATAAAAACATGCATAAAAAGGTATTATGTTTTATTTAGCAAGCATGTAACCACTTAGATCACAGATTGGCATTTACAGCCAATACAGGCAGTTTACTAAGGAAATACAGATTTTTAAAGCTTTTTAACAGTTATAGCACCACCTATGGTTTGATCTTCATAAAAGTTTGCATGCTTGTTTAGAATCATACGTCGCATGTGCCCACCAATTTTCGTGAAGTTCCGAGTTTTCGTTTAGGAGTTACAGGCTTTTGCATGCACTTACCCACACCCATTTTCTAAATGACCAAAGTTCAACTATTGATTGATAATTATTGATCTAGAGAGTCCAGAGAATTGTACTGCATTGGTTTTATTGAGGTTGAGCGAAAAAACCTAGGACTAGTTCGCAAAAGTAGGTTATTCAAAAAAGATTTAGGGTATTTCTGCAATGACCAGATCACTTGACCCTACGCCTAACGGTTGTTAGGAGTTATGATCGATTTCATACTTTTCACCGCTGTAGCGCCCCCGTCAGGTCGATTGGGACAAGCCTTGGTGACATTGTAAACGGTGTGAGTAGTAGCAGCCCTCAAAGTTTCAAGTCTCTATGACTTACGATTTGGTCTGCCCGATCACTTTTAGTATAAGTTCATTATGTCATATAATCATTGTTACAGGTCCCGGATCAGCCACCAGCTCAGTGTCTGTCTGTATTAAATTTATTTTAAGAGTACTGAACGGCTTCTACTTCACTTGCGTGAATTTGCATTTCCTTCAGCCTAAGACTTTTTCATTTCACGTTTGATGTGAAAGGGCCTTTACATTTGGAAAAAATAAAACTTTTGTTTTGTTTTGTTTTTTTTGTTATTAAAATACAAACAAGCAGCCCAGCCCAGTTTAGAAAAAGTAAAGCAAAAGTAACTAGGTAATGCAATTAGTTACTTTTTTAGTGAGAAACCCAATATTGTAATGCATTATTTTAAAAGTAACTTTCCCCAATACTGATTTCTTGAACAACTCATGATTCTTTACACGACTGTACATGTTACCATATAAACTACAGCTGCACAATTAATCGTCAAAAGATTGCGATCTCGACTCAAACACACACGTGATCTTATTCCTAAACGACAGTGATTTGACTCTGTCTATTAAACCTTTGACAAGTCCGATCACAGCGAACATTCAGATCTGCGTTCTGATCCAGAGCAGTTATCATGTATAGGTATAAAACAGCTTCACAAACAGTCTTTTCAACCACACAGTATCATTATTTCTGTCTTACAATAATTCAGATTATCACAGAAGTACTGGGAAAAACGTTTATAGTTCGGATATAAACACTGATGTCTACAGTAGCGATCAAAATAGAGTAAATCACCTTTTAAAAAGTAACTTGAGGCTTCAAATAAACATTGTATCAATTACATCGTTACACCAGTAGGTGGCAACAAGTGACTGTTAAAAAATTTATTTGTTATTGAATCATTCCTTCAAGAGATTCGTTCAAAAGCGCTGATTCATCCAATAATGAAACAAGTGAAGTCTTTATGAGTGAGTCACTGAATCATTCATTCAAGAGATTCGTTTAAAAGCGCTGATTCATCCAGTAATAAAAAAAACAAGTGAAGCCTTTTAGTGAGTCAGTGAATCATTCACTCAAAAGATTTGTTCAAAAGCACTGATTCATCCAGTAATAAAACAAGTGAAGTCTTTATGAGTTAGTCATTGAATCATTCATTCAAACCATTTTTTTTTTAAAGAAGAGAATTGTGATCTCTATTTTAAACAAAAAAATCATGATTCTCATTTATCCAGAATCGTGCAGCTCTTATATAAGGCATGGCAACAGTTGTCAGTTGTTCAGTGATCTGCAGCGTTCACACACTCACCTGGAAGCCCGATGGTCCGGGCTGACCCTGCTCTCCTCTCTCTCCTGCGGGACCCTGTGAAGATCACATCATCTCAGTGCTCATTCCTTCATAATCTTACATAAACATGTGACGTGGACACACACATAGAGACACACTCACAGCAGGTCCAGGTGGTCCAGCAGCACCCGTCTCACCATCTTTACCAGGCAGACCCTGCAGAAGACAACACATCCGTCACTACACTGTTGTGTGATGTGAAGCTGAGGTGTGAAATGGTGCGTCATATGTTGCTAGCAAGCTCTTCTAGTTTCTGTAATACCTGTTTACACCTGGTATTACAGTTTTTTACAATTGCTAGGACACATTTCTCAATATTTAGGTCATTTTTTAAAACTCGTCACGCAATTCTCATAACCAGTTTTGAATTTGAACTATACACAGTGATCAGCATCAGTCTATGTGGATAAACTGTGGATCATTTATAAGCTTTGGCACAAAAAAATGCATTCAATGACGACATCTTTCAATTTACATGAATTGGTTTCTCACTTCAGCACAAACATCAGCAAAACTATGAAACCAAGACAATTTGCATACTCTTTTCAAAACTGTTAAACTTATGTTCAAAACCTAGCATAATACAAAAATGAATTCACTACATTTCTACAGTAATAACATACTGAAACATTCTGAATCTAAAAAATGAAGCAATTAGATGTAGCTGAACACTTACACAGGTGTTAGTCTTTCAATTTCATTACTATCTATACAAAAGGGGAAACTATGGAATAATAATAGTGAATTATAAACAGTAGAGAGTGTCATTCTTGTTTTGTAATGAAATTTACAAAAGAAAATGTATAATGCTCCTGCACTGCAAAAAATGCTTTTTTTACTTAGTATTTTTGTCTTGTTTCCAGTCCAAATATCTAAAGATTCTTAAATCAAGATGCATTTACTAAAGTAGTAAAAAGCCATAAGATATTATGTCTTGTTTTCTGGGGAAATACATCAAAATTAAGTGATTTTTTGCTTTAAACAAGCAAAAATTATCTGCTAATGGGGTAAGAAAAATAATCTTGTTTCTGTAGACACTACTAGCAGATATTTGTTCGTTTTAAGCTTAAACTTACTTAATTGTAATATCCTAATTTTGCATCTCCAGTAAATGTATCTTGATTTAAGAATGTTTAGATATTTGTACTGGAAAACAAGACAAAATACTGAGGAAGAAAATAATTTTTTACTGTGTTGCAATTATACAAATGTCATCCCAGTCTTCTGAAAAATTATCTTACACTTCCAAGAATTTCACTCTACATGCTCCACCATGTGCACTTGACCATAAAGCTTTGACTTGACTTGAAATAAAAGCCAATCACTAGTTCTGCATGTTTTCTTTATAATGTTACACATGCTATTTTTCACTTGGTAAATTACCATTTACCCAAATCTATGTTTAGTAATGTTGACTGAAATATATATGAGCGTCACTGAAATGCATCCAAATGTCCCGTTTTCCTTAAAACACATCACAGTTTTAGCTCTGGGAGACAGAAAATGCCAAGAAACACTGCCAAGAGAGCTCAGCACCGCTAATGAGAAGGACCGAAGCTCCTTGAAGATTAGTCAAGCTGCTCTGTTTCTGTTTCTGCTCTGGTGTAGATGTGTTGAGGATATTAGAAAGCAAAACTTACACGCAAACCCGGAGCTCCAGCGAGTCCCTTCTCTCCAGCCTTCCCAGCCTCACCCTGCAGCGAGAGGAAGACGCCTGATATAAACTGCCGGCATTTAAGTCATTAAGATGTAGAGCAATAATACTTGTTTTCAATTATAAATAGTGTTTAACATAATAATTAATAACAAAATAAGACCAGGAATGAACACGTTCGAGTTGCCGTAAGTCATAAAAAAACAGACGTGTATTGACAAGAGTTTTCATGTTTACATTTCCACCCTTGGGTCCAGGAAATCCCATCACTCCAGGCTGACCGCGAACACCCTGAGGTCCCGGGGGTCCCGGACGGCCGTCTTCACCAGCAGCGCCCTACATCTCGACAGAACACCACCGTTATTCAGGATCCAAACACATTACTAGAGTTCATCGCGATTTCAAAATAAAAGTTTATGATCTGAGTTTGCATGTTTTGATGTCCACATATACTTGTTCAAGAAATTACCAAATATTACTGCCTAATTGTTATTAGATATGTATTTTAAAGGCTATTGTTTGCTTAGGTCTATTTTTATTACCACAAAAAAATATCAGATAACTTGATTAATCGTCAAAATAATCAGTCCTAATATAGTCAAAATATTGGCTTATAAAACTGTCTACTCACAGAGGGACCGACTTTGCCCTGTGGACCGGCATCACCGGGACGTCCCGTCAGCCCCTGCGTAACGAGAATGCCCATGATTAGGACAAACACGTATAATTAGTATCAAATCTGTTTGAATTGGCTCTACAGACAGATGGACTGATTTACCCTTGCACCAGGCAGACCAGGCTCTCCAGGCCGTCCCGGATCTCCGCTGGCTCCCTTAGGCCCCGATACGCCCGCAGCTCCACGCTCACCTGGAGCACCCTGCAACACACCAGGATATTGAAGAAAATGTTTCAATGGTCAATGGAGACCAGCAACTGTTTGGTTACCCATATTCTTCAAAATATCTTCTTTTGTGTTCAGCAGAAGACAGAAATTCTGGTCATTTATGGTTTTGTTAAGAAGCATCATAGCGGTAATTTACCAGTAATGTTACATCATATCGGGCATGATATTCTGGTATTTTTCCAGAAACACAAACATTTTTTTTTGCATTTTTAGCATGGCGTCTCACCTTTGGACCAGCCAGACCATCTTGTCCAGGAAAACCTCGATTACCAGGAGCTCCCTGCAGAAAACACATTGTTAAAGGTTATTAATGACAGAACACAGGACAACGCTTCATCTGAAAGAACTAGAAACACAACCAATGAGCTTGAGAGAGTGTAGTCACGTGAAGAATGTTACAAAAGTCTCAAGAGAAGCAGATAAAGTTCTTCAGTATTGCTAAAGATCAGATATGAGGCGACAGTGTCTCACTCTCTCTCCAGGCGGCCCGACGGGTCCAGCAGCACCAGGCTCTCCTCTGGGTCCTCGTTTACCTTCCTCTCCGGCAGGGCCAGGGGCACCTTGAAGACCAGCGCTACCCTAAACATTAAAACATTCATTTTCATTTAACTACGACACATTTAACACACTGCATCCTCTGACAGACAGCACATAAACACACTGACAGAAGGTTTAATACTAAAAACTGAATTTTCACGTGTTTTTGCTTGCATCTATAAACAGCAGCTGTAAAATCAATATTTAAATTATTATTTAATGTAAATTTAAACATTATTTTAATGTGACATTGTTTTATGTTAGAAAACATTCTGGTAACACTTTACTTAAATGCATTATAAAAGTATTGTAATGCGTTAATTATGCCTTGTAATGCACATTATAATGCATCTCATGAATAACTGTAACCACAGTTATAATACTTATCTATTCACTGTTACAATTTTAGAAAGTATAATGCATTAAAACACATGACAAACAACCAATTTCTGATGTATCTGCAAAGCAAATATTATAATATTATGAAAAGATATAATGCATTATAATGTACATTAAGAATACATTTATAATGCATTATACATACATAAAGGCTTTAAAAAAGTGTTACTGACTTTCTTTATGTTTACAGTCCATTCAGTCAGCTTTGTTTGTAGTATAATACAGTGTTGCAGATATTGAAGTTATGTGTATGTGAATGTGAGGACTTACAATTTCTCCTTTAGGACCAGCTTCACCTTTGAACCCTGCGAGACCCGGATCACCCTACAGACAAACACACATCAGAGTCAGATTATTACTGCAAATCATGAAGCTCTTGATCTGATCTGCATTATCAGAAAGAGGCCAGAAGATATTCTGAATGATGATCGCTGGTGGGATTGAAGGGTCTATGAGTGGGTGATGTGAGCAAAATCTTATTTCGTGACAGTATTATTCAAGTAAAAAAATGACTCCTTGTGCTTTTAATAACACTTCATTATCAAACATGTCCCACTCTTTATACCTCTAGCCTGTCAGTAACTTTAAGCAGTTATTCAGCTTCACAAACAGTCTTTTCAAACACACAGTATCATTATTTCTGTCTTACAATAATTCAGATTATCACAGAAGTACTGGGATAAAAGATTATAGTTATAGGATATAAACACTGATGTCTACAGTAGCGATCAAAATAGAGTAAATCACCTTTTAAACAGTAACTTGAAGCTTCAAATAAAGATTGTATCAATTACATAGTTACACCAGTAGGTGGCGACAAGAGAATGTATTTTTCATTGAATCATTCATTCAAGAGATTCGTTCAAAAACGATGATTCATCTATTAATGAAGCAAGTGAAGTCTTTATGAGTGAGTCATTGAATCATTAATTCAAAAGATTCGTTCAAAAGTACTGATTCATCCAGTAATGAAACAAGTGAAGTCTTTATGAGTGAGTCAATTGCCCTGTCCAAATACCCACACTTGCGGTCTTTGCACTTGACCACTTGTCTACTTACATGATGTATTTCCTGTATTTGGCTCAAGTGTTCAAGTGGGCGTGAAAACAGCAAGTGTGTGTAGAACTTTTGATTACCCGATGTACAGTCTTACAAAAAATGCAAGCGTTTACAGAGCTTTTTTTAAATTATTATTTTCAATACTTTGCATTTTAAAATACACTTCTAAATATCAGTGGTCGCTATGTAACTAACAGAAGACGCAATTTTAAAATTGTGGTGCTTCTTTAAGTGATAAAAAGCAGTTCCAAATGATGTACAAAATACACATAGCCTACTCATCTTTGCATCAATAAAATGTGCAACACTTTATGTTTTACTACCAAATTATATGTAATATATAATTAATTTAACTTACAGTCGAATGTTTTCCTTGACATCTCGTGATTTCGGGGCATGTGATTTTCCGAACATAATGCATGATGGGATACGCTTAGCCTCGAATACCGCTCCGAAGTGGTATTCGGGATAGTGTGGGTTTAGTGTGCATTAAGGGCACTGCACTTGGGCATTTTTAAGACATGGGACAGTCTTGCGCACTTACTTCCTGTCGCGTGCACGCGCTCTCAAGTGGCCAAGACCGCAAGTGTGGGTATTTGGACAGGGCAACAGAATCATTCATTCAAGAGATTCATTCAAAAACGCTGATTCATCCATTAATGAAGCAAGTGAAGTCTTTATGAGTGAGTCATTGAATCATTCATTCAAAAGATTCATTCAAAAGCGCTGTTTCATCCAGTAATAAAACAAGTGAAGTCTTTATGAGTGAGTCATTGAATCATTCACCCAAAACGAATAAAAAAAACAAAAAACAATAATATTTATAATAATAATATTTTTAAAAAATAATGCAGCAATAAAATTTTTGTCAGAACCTTTAGTTGTCTATTCAGAATCATGGGAGAATCGTGATCTCTATTTTAAACAAAAAAATTGTGATTCTCAGATTATCAGTTTCTCACGCAGCTCTACTGGACACAGTTAGTTAAAGCAATATAACGTACAGTCAGCTGGTCATTACTGCTAAATAAACCACGTGTCGGGGTCGTGATCGCCCTGTCTGTGGTGAATGGTTAACTGAAGATTATCCCTTAGTGGAGGAGGTCAATTTGAAATGAAGACTGAAACTCACAGACTGTCCCTTGGGCCCCAGAGGACCCGTCGCTCCCTGAGGTCCAGGAGGGCCGCGAGGGCCTGGAAAACCAGGAGAGCCAGCAATACCAGGAGCACCCTGCGGGAAGAAAAGAGCTTCCTCACATGATCTATTGTGTTGCTTTGAGTCATTCAAATGATCAGAAGTGATCGTTGTATCATGTAAAAACTGGAATGATGCTCAGATGGACTATAGAAATAAACAGCTCATTCACAGTGGACCACAAATAACAAAGTCTCATGGATATTTACATATACATGTACGTACCACTGATCCTTTAGCTCCGGGGATGCCGTCAGTACCAGGGTTACCCTGCAGATTGAGCGAGATCACACAGTCAGAGAGTTACCGTCTAACGCTCAGTTTACTCGCATCAGTTGTCGTTTGGTCTGTACATTCAACTTGAAAGCAAAAAAATAAAAATAATCCTGACAAAAATGAGGAATCCTAGGCATCCAGCAACATTTAATCATTTTTAATGCAGTTTATTCTAATCTGCTGCATAAATTATTTCAGTTACTGGGCCTAAAATTAACATTCGCTAAGTGCCAAATGTGAGTAGAAATGTCGGTGTCACTCGCCAGTTGGTCGTCACAAAAGTTTAAGCCTTGACAATTTAAATATTCAAGCGCAAGAAGGTGTGAAAGGGAGCTCATTTCATAACTCACTACCCAGAAAGCTGCGAATACTAAACTGAGCTCTCTTTCACGTCTTCTTTCACTTGAGTGGACAAATTCACACAAAATTATGTCAAAAAATAGCGAGTATCCTAGTAAACATAGTCGATTATGTCTTAAGTGAATGTAAACAGTTGAGAAGGTAAACGCATGTGTACAGTATCAGTATATTGCATCCGTACTTTCGCTCTTAAAGTGACAGCAGCCTAATAGTCTAAAAAATCACTCAACTTTTGTAACTTTAATAAGGATTAATTAATAAGGTACCTGAAAACTGATGTTAAACGTATTACTGATGTTTAAAACGTCCATTTTTTTATTAATTATTTCTCAGTCTTTATTAGAATATAACCAGAAAATACAGTAAATTTGTATGCAGTATTAAAAAACAGCTTTTATAGGCTAAAGTGGCAAGTATTTAGTGACCTCCCCTTATACTTGAGCAATAGCAGGAACCGGCTCTCTTAAACCTAAATGGAACGGAAAATTACTGGAAGGCCAAGAAAACTTTCAAAATCTGATGAGAGGTTTCTCAGAGTTTCATTTTTGTGAAAATGGAAGAAGTCCAGGAGGTCACACTAAATACTGATTTTTGCTTAAAGAAGCCATTTTGTTCAGAATTGTTTTTACATTTCCTGTATTTTCTGTTTGTAATGTAATAAAGAGACTGAAAAATAAATATGGATGGTCATTAAAACACTGCTAAAACAACAAAGCTGGTGGTGGCCTAAGACTTTTGCACAGTACTGTATGTCAAAAACGCTACAAAAAGTTGTCCACCCAACATGCTCTTACTTCAGCAACGTTAATAGAACGTTTGTTCAGAGTTATCTGGTCTTTAATAATGTTCTCAAAATGTCAGCACACTATCTATTCATCATTCATTAACTGTTGTTTTTTTTTTTCCTGAAACATTTTAGTTGGATCTTCATCTAACACTTTTAAATGTTACTACTTGTTTCAGAGGACATTCAAAAGTAACTTTCCCTTAATGTTTCCCAAATGGAATGTTGCCTTATCATTTGCGTAATCAAGAATAAAAGTTTTTAAAATATTTGTTTTCATTGTTCAGAAAAGCATTTTCATAACTTTATGCGAACTTTAGCAAAACATTCTCAGACCACATTTTTGTTAGCTGGAATGGTGTTTCAGTCATGTTTTAGGTCACATCAGAGTCATACAGTCAGAGTCACACGGCACAAATTCATTTCAACGCCCATGTTAACAGCAGGATGTTATAGTTTCTTTACAGCACACTTATTTCAAGTCCTCTGGAGTAACGTGAGGTTCAGTGCCTCATTCAAGGCCACAATGAGAAACTGAGCTTTATATCATAATAATAATAATAATCCTTTTTTTTACTCACAGAGACTCCAGATGGTCCTGGAGATCCAGGGACGCCTGACTCTCCACGGGGTCCTTGAGCTCCCTCGGGTCCACGGGCTCCGGTAGGTCCTGCTTCGCCCTATGAATGACGAGAAACAACATGATACAGCAACTATTTCTTCTCAAGAACAGGTAATTTTCAGTGTCTGGGTTAAACATTAATCTGCATTAATTTAGTCATTAAAAAGTGTTCATAAACTTGCAGATTATTACTCAATTTGTTGTGTGGATAATAGTAATAATAGCAGGAAAGTGACAATCATGTCACACTATTCCTCAATTAAATGATTCATACACAGAGTTAGTTAGTAGTGTGTTGAAATTGGCGGTTATGGTAAGGGGCAGGACATTTCCCAAACACCAATCACAACACACTGCTCCAGCCGACCAATCAGAGCACATTGTGCTTTTCAGAAGGAGGGGCTTCATAGAGACAGGAACTAAACAGAGCGTTACTGACAGACTGGGAAGAGAGGAGCTGAACAATGGAGAATATGAGGAGAATAATCAACATTCAAGCAGGAAAACCTGTTCTAGTAGAGCCCAAAAACAACATCAAGACATTCCTGCTGTTTTTGGTATCTTTAGCCTGTTACAGGTCATGCATAAAAATACCAAAGTAGCAATGCTCACACCTGTGTTTAAAACTAGTAATGACACATGTGACAGGAGCTGATAATAAAGCAGTGTAAACGGCTGATTAGCGACAGAGAAAGGAAGAATTAAGAGCTGTCACACCTTCGCACCGGGGGATCCTGGGAAACCGGGAGCTCCAGACGGACCGACTGGACCCTGTTAACAAAAACAGCACGAGGTGAACAAAATGAACATTCATTTAGAGCTACTACAACAGATGATGATGATGATGATGAAGCCTCAAACCTACAGGAGGACCAGCAGAGCCGGGCAAACCATCATTCCCACGAGCACCCTGATCAAACACACACAACAGACAAATAATCAACATCCTCACAGGATACACAAGCATCTTGGTGAACTGAACATAAGAATATTTCCATTATGCTATTATTTTGCAAGCTGGTGATATTGGTTACCATATTATTATTATCATTATCAGAAACACAGCATATAGATTTACAGTTTACTGCGCTATGAATGAGAGAGAAAGAGTCTCATATGACGCATCCATGTCAACAGCAAGAAAAGGACTAAAGACTAATCTATTTATATTACTTTATTATTATAACTGTAGACTTTCGAAGATCATTGTATATTTCGACTCATATTAACATATCGTGCTGCTGTACCGTTGTTTATGATTATGAAATTCTATTTTTTTCTTCTAGTCATTCATCTACAGTCAAATGCAAATGCCCCACAAACAAAGGAAGTATGTCATATTGCTTACTTCCCATGTCTGAAAATAACATGGATATGGCGAACCAGCAGACCACACTGCAAAGAAGTATTTTTGTCTTGTTTTCCTGCACAAATATCTAAACATTCTTAAATAAAGATACATTTACTTGAGAAGCAAAATAGCATAAGATATTAAGTCCTGTTTACTGTAAAATGCAGAGCTTTTGCTTAAAACAAGAACAAATATCTGCCAGTGAGGTCAGAAAAATAATCCTGTTTAAAATATTTAAGATATTTTTTCTTGTTTTAAGCCTTAACTCACTCTAATTTGATAAACTTTTCAGAAAGCAAGACTTAATATCTTAGGGGCCGTTCACACAATGCGTTTTTCCTTGTTTTTTTAATGTAAACGCACACTAGACGGACATCTTTAACCACTGCGCTCGCGTCTCGCTCATGACAAGGCGTTCTAAAAACACGGCGTTCAAGTTAAAGGAAGTTCAACATTTAAAAACACTTCTCTAGACCTTGCGCTTTTTTCAGTTCCACTGACCTGCATCTCATGTTTTTAACAGCAAAAACGCATTCTGCATGACTTAGGCCTTATGTAATTTTTCTTGTATCTTGATTTAAGAATGTTTAGATATTTGTACTGAAAAACAAGACAAAAATACAAAATCATTTTTCGCAGTAAAAGTGAGGTACTGCACACATGGAGGACAACAAAAATGAATTTAATACATTGTATACTAGGCATGAACAATACACTAGGTTCTACACTATCTATCAAGCCAATCCCTGAATACTGAATTAATTTCTAATCATTTTAAATAACCAGCTAATATTCATTAAGAATATAGACATACTTTATATTACTGTAATTGTCTAGATTGGCAAAATGTGGGTAAAATATATTTTTTTTTTCAACACATGTAATGTTTTAAACACTATTATTTTTTAACTACATTTGTGCAGTAAAATTAACTTTAAAGAAGATCTACAGTTATCATTTTCATTCATGGAGATAACATGTGCCATGCTTTAGTGGACGATTTCTGTCACCCGGTGGAAAACAAACACTTTTAACATGAAAATTACCACTATGACCAGCAGATGGCTGCAGAGGACCACTCATTAGCTCATTTGCCATTTCCACTCCTTTTTATGGTTCTTTTCATGCATCTTGCTTTTGGATTTATTATCAAATGATTATTATTAGAGATGCACCAATACTAAATTTCTCCACCGATACCCGATTATTCAGAGTGATATCTGCCGATACCGATAACGATAGTTTGGGGGTTCTGCCTTTTTATATCTTTTTTAAATTAATGATCATTTCATTATACTTAATAATTAATCATTATATTTTTAATTATTATATTTTAAAATAAATAAATAAAAACTTTATTCTCTCCATTTCATCAACTGGTATCAGTTATAAACACATTACTCAAATTAATATTAACACACATTAACTAAATTCTGAAGATTAAATTAATATTTCTTAACTTTCTGAATGTTATTAATTCATATAATTACTATTAATATTGAACATCAAACTAGTTTTCTTAGCATTTTCTTAACACAAAGCCCAAATGCAGTGCATTTTCCTGCCCTCTTTTGATTGACAAGATATATCGGCCCTGACTATCAGCTGTTTATTATTGGCCAATATATTGGTGCATCTCTAATTATTATTATAAATTTTAGCAATTTTATTGCACTGAAGTATGAAGTATAGCAAGAGTAGGAAAAGTCACAAAGTCTCATGGCATTTACAGAAAGGTATTTCATTAAATAAATAAGCCCAGATTTGACAGTGGATGGGAAACCATCTTGAATTACTCTCCCATCATATTCTGTAAACTGCATTTATGACAAAGAACTACACAGATGCAGATATCATAACAATCTATCAATAAATACACATTGACGCTACAGATTGAAGAAAACTGAATAATGCAGACTCAAATACGGGGATGAGCCAAAGCCTGTCGCCGGTTTCATATGAGTTTTAAAGATCATTTGACAGTAAGCTACAGAGGAAAGGCTTATAGAATGAAGATATTTGAAGAAGCGAGTGATTCTTACAGCAGCTCCAGACGGTCCCGGACGCCCCCTTTCACCAGGCAAACCGCGTGGGCCCTGAGGAACAACACACACACACACACACACACACACACACACACACAGCAGTCATTCATCAAGTGAATATTAACTGTTTTCCCAAAAGATTCCTTTGGAGAAATAAAAAGGAGTCAATAGTTGAATGTGGAGAGCTGCTCAGTTCAGTGTGAGTTTATACTGAGATCTATGACTTTTGAAGACTTCAAAAGCAAATCTGAGCACATTATTGAGCGCACAGTTTGAGACATTATTGTGATCGGAAACTCTAGAGAAGACACATCTGACATTACTTCAGAGGAAGTCTCCATTCGCTCGCCATTTAATCTCAGTGGTGTCTAAACTGCAAAAAATGATGTTCTTGCTCAGTGTTTTTGTCTTGTTTTCCAGCACAAATATCATTTACTGGAGAAGCAAATGACGTAAGATATCGAGTCTTGTTTTCTGATCAAAATGAAGTGAGTTTATGTTTAATATTTGAACAAGTATCTGCTAGTGGGGTCAGAAAAATAAACTGAATTCAAAGGGGAAACGATTATTTTTCTGACCCCACTGGCAGATATTTGTTCTTGTTTTAATCTTAAATGCACTTCATTTTGATCAGTTTTTCAGTAAACAAGACTTAATATCTTCAGTAATTTTGCTTCTCCAGTAAATATATCTAGATTTATGAATGTTTAGATATTTGTACTGGAAAACAAGACAAAAATGTCATTTTTTGTAGAGATCTTGTGTGTGTTTTGCTCTTTCCTATCTGGGAATTTGGTTGCAATATTTATAATGCCATTTATTGTCTCATATATGCTGACGAATGTGATTTTTCTGAACACATGGCAGTTTATTTAGTGGCGTCTGAGCATTTGAGATGCTGTTGGTCAGACAGACTGTGTGTACTGATGTTTGTTTGAATCTGACGTTTGCTCAGGCTTAGGTGCAGGTGTATCTGTTAGAAATGAAACTTTATTCAAGTTGAATTCATTTGTGCAGGACAACAGCCGAGCACAAACACCTACCATCGGTCCAGGAGCACCGCTTTCTCCAGGAGAGCCGCTCTCGCCCTGACAGAAACAGACAGAGAGAGAGACGGGTCATACTGAGAGTCAAACACTGAAATACTCATACATGTGATGGTGGAAATGTGAATTGTGAAGGTCATACTTTTGCCCCAACGGCTCCAGACTCTCCTTTAGCACCATCAAGACCTGAATATCCCTACACACACCACAGATCAACACGTTTAGCAACACTGTTTACACTTCAAAGTCATGCATTATCACAGCATTAAGGCAAAACCATTGATTTTTCATGCATTGGTCAATTTTGAGGTCTATTACTTCTTTCAGACCAGTGGTAAAAAAACATACAAAATACACATTTATTACACTTTATCTAATTGTGTCTGTAGATTTTAATTCCAATACATATCTTTAAAGGCGGTGAGTTTTGAACCTGGCTTTATCCAATGGTCAGATTTGTGTTCTAGAAATTAGGTAATGCCTAATTTGCATATTTAAACATATTTCAGAAAATTGTAATACAAAACATTAACAGCAGGGCTTTTCACACTGTGTTTAAAGGGATAGTTCACCTAAAAAATTGAAAAATTTGTCATCATTTACTAACCCTCAAGTTGTTCCAAACCTGTATGAGATTCTTTGTTTTGGCGTTGGCGTTGACGTCGCCAAAGAGCACGAACTTTTAGCCAATCAGCAATCAGCAGGCAGACGTGATCATTCATGACTGACGGGTTTTTAGCGTGATAACTTGTAGCTGTATATTCAAGTGATCGCTATGCCAAAGTGGTATAAATATACAGTAAACACAAAGGTAAGCGCATTCTTTTTGTTGTTAATTTTTTTGTTGTCGGATTATCATGCAGTATGTATCAGTGAATGGCTGTGGTGTGAGCATTAACGTGTGTGAAACGCCTGCTAATTATATTGCTTATTCCGATCACTTATATTGGGCACTTTTTACACTTAAATTGGCTTATTCATACTGTTGACATTGAAAATGATGCATGTGTTTTTCTGAGGGTTAAAGTCATCGGTTAATTTCTTGATTACTGTTTTGACATAGATTCCACCTGGACGTTTTAGTCATATTTGCTAATTCTTAATGTATTTGATCTGTTTTCCTGGGAAATAGATTTATTTTTAGTTTATTTTGTCATCATTATTTTGTTTTAAGGAGATAAAAATGGTGCTTATCAACCTTAATTGACATGGCAATAAAATTCTAATCACATTATTTTTATATATCATTATTTTATAGCTTTTGGACTGGAAATTGTCGACCCAATCTGGCAACACTGATGGAAGTCAGTGGTGCCCCACAACTGTTTGATTTCAAACATTCTTGTTCAGCAAAAGATAGAAACTCATACGGGTTTGGAACAACTTGAGGGTGAGTAAATGATGACAGAATTTTCATTTCTGGGTGAACTATCCCTTTAAACCCGGATATAGTCATTCTAAACCCTGCTTTTAACCCTGGGTTAAAAGAACGCTTGACTCTTGTTAGCACCATGTTTTAACCCGGATTATCGTCGTTCTAAACCCTGCTTTTAACCCTGGGTTAAAAGAACGCTTGACTCTTGTTAGCACCATGTTTTAACCCAGATTATCGTCGTTCTAAAGCCTGCTTTTAACCCTGGGTTAAAAGAACGCTTGACTCTTGTTAGCACCATGTTTTAACCCGGATTATCGTCGTTCTAAACCCTGCTTTTAATCCTCGGTTAAAAGAACGCTTGACTCTTGTTAGCACCATGTTTTAACCCGGATTATCGTCGTTCTAAACCCCGCTTTTAACCCTGGGTTAAAAGAACGGTTGACTCTTGTTAGCACCATGTTTTAACCCGGATTATCGTCGTTCTAAAGCCTGCTTTTAACCCTGGGTTAAAAGAACGCTTGACTCTTGTTAGCACCATGTTTTAACCCGGATTATCGTCGTTCTAAACCCTGCTTTTAATCCTCGGTTAAAAGAACGCTTGACTCTTGTTAGCACCATGTTTTAACCCGGATTATCGTCGTTCTAAACCCCGCTTTTAACCCTGGGTTAAAAGAACGGTTGACTCTTGTTAGCACCATGTTTTAACCCGGATTATCGTCGTTCTAAACTCCGCTTTTAACCCTGGGTTAAAAGAACGCTTGACTCTTGTTAGCACCATGTTTTAACCCGGATTATCGTCGTTCTAAACCCCACTTTTAACCCTGGGTTAAAAGAACGCTTGACTCTTGTTAGCACCATGTTTTAAACCGGATTATCGTTGTTCTAAACCCCGCTTTTAACCCTGGGTTAAAAGAACGCTTGACTCTTGTTAGAACCATGTTTTACCCGGGGTTATGAAACCCTGCTCCAGAACAGAATTAGCGGCATTTTGTGGCGTTAACCCTGTATTGCAGCGTCAGGTGTGTGCAGTGTAAAATGAAGCGGATTTATAATGGCTACATGCTTAGCCATATTATTCCCGTGATTTGTACAGTCTCAGAAAAACCGTGTGTTGTATACAAACAGCAGTATTTTTCAGCCTTTGAGAGGAAAAAAGTCAAAATGGTGACAGAAAATGCAACAACTGGAGTGAAAAAGAAATTATTTCATTCTTACCTTTACAGTCCGAAAAGTCTATTCCGGATAAACATGATAGTACAGTCGGCAAAATATAACGAGGATGCACAATGCTAGAGCATTTATGTGAACAGGTTGTGTGCTGCAATCGTCCAATCAATGACGCTGACACACACCGTAAACAATAAGAACGTTAACCCAGGGTTAAGAATGTGAAACATCATCTTATGAATACCCAGGATTAATTGTGAAATATGAGCAATTTAAAACGTGAAGCAGAATTGCCCAGGATTCAGTTTACCCGGGTTTAGAATGATCCAGGGTTAACTAGCTATTTCAAGTGTGAAAAGCCCTATTTTTACCCTGTAGAGACTGACCACTAAAAAAGCACATGATGAAAAAGTGCACTAACTCTGTGTCCCTTGATTCCAGGTAGACCTGGTGTTCCTGGGAATCCACGAGCTCCCTGTGTTTAGAGAGAGAGAGAGAGAGAGGTATGAGGTGAATGGAAGTATTCAGACGTCTCTTCTTTCTTTCTCTGGCCTAAGGCCACAGCAGCGTCTCACATCTGGGCAAAAGCTTGAGCGCTGCGGGCAGCAGTCAGTGCGTCTCTACACCTCTCACATGATGGATCAAACACTTTAACGCTGTTTCAGTTTAAAATGGTTCACCTGAGGTCCGGGAGGTCCACGTTCACCACTGTTCCCAGGTTTGCCAGGTTCGCCCTACAAGTAAAAAACAGTGATTTCATACACTCAGCTTAAAATCAAACGTTGAGCTGAGCAGCAGTTTCTGACGACAGACGTTTCTTCAGTGCTCAAATGTCATCTTGTGGCAGAAAAGTGTAACTACAAACCCAACAGGAAATGAAAGATGTGCATTTATGCTTCTACATCAAAGCTGCAGTTCGCTGGGAACACTTTTTTCACACTTTATACAGTACAGATTCTGCCAAAGTTCAGTAATGAACAGGAAAATAACAGTGTTGCAAAATTAATCAGTCATAAAACCAATTCAATTTCAGCTATAAAGCAGCTCTGTAGAAAACAGTGTCATTATTCAACTCAATTCAGTTGAGTGTTGATTCAGTTCAGATCAATAACAGCGCAAAAGTTAGTGTCATTATTCAGCTCAGTTCAGTTAAATCAATTTTAAACCCCATTTAATAGACATTTGCTGCAGTACTGACGCTTGAGGACACTGTGTTCACACAGAAATCTTTCAGTGTGTGTCGTGTGTGATGTGGGCAAGAGAAATGGAAGGAATGGAGTCTAAAGAGAAGAACAGCTGGAGTCTCCAGTACTGAGAAAAACACCTTGGAGAAAGTTCACACAACTATAATTGTAACGTGACGTTCGGTGAGTGATTTGATCATCCGCCTTTACAGAACATATGAGGACGAATCAGATAACAGTGTGAGCAGGTTAATCTGACGCTGACGTGAGGCGTGAGAATACTTACATCATCTCCTGGTTTTCCTGAGGGGCCAGGAGGGCCACGAGGACCCATTGGGCCCTATCAAGAAAAAAACAGATTAATTATAGAGGTCCAGACACATACGAGATATGAGTGAAAACACTGAGAACAATGATGAAGTGTTGACTTTGTGCTTTGTGCATTAAAAAATGGTAGCACTTTACAATAAGGTCCCATTAGTTAATGCGTTAACTAACAATGAGCAATACATTTGATACAGTATTTATTCATCTTTGTTAATGTTAAAACCAGCTGTTTATTGTTAGTTCACATCAGCTCAGGACCATTAATTAATATTAAAGGGGTTTTTTCCATGTTCATCTTTCTTTAAGTGTGTAATGTTGATGTTTTGACATGAAAAAGCTCTGCAAAGTTCCCTGAAACGCCTCCATTTTAGTCTTGAGTTTTCTTCACAATATTCCTCATTTAAACAATTCATAAGCAAAATAAAGGGGCGGGGCCTGGTTGAGTTAGTTAGTACTGTGTTGAAATTGGCGGTTATGGTAAGGGGCGGGACATTTCCCCAAACACCAATCACAACACACTGCTCCAGCCGACCAATCAGAGCACATTGTGCTTTTCAGAAGGAGGGGCTTCATAGAGACAGGAACTAAACAGAGCGTTACTGACAGACTGGGAAGAGAGGAGCTGAACAATGGAGAATATGAGGAGAATAATCAACATTCAAGCAGGAAAACCTGTTCTAGTAGAGCCCAAAAACAACATCAAGACTTTGAAAAAGAGCATAAAATGACCTCTAACAGATACAACTTTGATGTTATGTATTAATAAATGTTAACACTAAGATTAATCAATGCTTTAGAAGTATTCTTCATTGTTTGTTCGTGTTAACTAATTTTTACAAATTGAACCTTACTGTAAAAAATTCATAGTTCATTGTTTGTTCGTGTTAACTAATTTTTACAAATTGAACCTTACTGTAAAAAATTCATAAACGAGAGCACTGGAGCCAGCGGTGTGCACCTCGCTGACCTGAACTCGAAATCTAGAGAGGCTTATGATGATTAGGATTATTATGGTTAAATGAAGTGACATTCGCACACTGGGAGGTTGACTGTAATCGTCAGTAATGAGAGTTTTTCTGAAGTGTTTCAGGTTTTTTGGATACGTACGGATGATCCGGGCTCTCCGGCTTCTCCAGGGTTGCCTTGAAATCCTTGTGGGCCCTGCAGCAAATAGAGACCGAATTCACATCACAGACTGTCAGTCCGGTTTCATGCCAGAAACAATATTTATATGATCAGTATGTGTACAGTGAGAAGAAGAAGTATTATTGGACTGCTGGAGTACAAGCTGCTTCTGCCTGAAACACAGGATGCGTTTGTGTATAGACACATACTCTTTCCCAGAATATCACTTAGTTTTGATGTAACCCTTGATATAAACAGTATAGTTAATAACAAGACAACCAAAACAAACATGAATTAGAAAAAGAGATGAATTATCTGCCTGCATGATGGTAGGAAAAAGCCCTACACTCTTACATGGTGTCCTAACCAGACGCGATGTGACAAGATATGTGACAGCAGATGTGATGTGACTAAGAGACGCGACAAAATCAATCAAAAATCACAGCCAATCAGAAGAGTGTATGGGTGGAGTCTCTCTGCAAGGGCACTGCACTCGCAACTAAATCAATCAAAAATCACAGCCAATCAGATAAGCGCGTGGGCGGAGTCTCTGTGCAAGCGCACTGCACTCGCAAATAAATCAATCAAGAATCACAGCCAATCAGAAGAGTGTATGGGCGGAGTCTCTCTGTAAGCGCACTGCACTCACAACTAAATCAATCAAGAATCACAGCCAATCAGAAGAGCGTGTGGGCGGAGTCTCTGTGCAAGCGCACTGCACTCGCAAATAAATCAATCAAGAATCACTGCCAATCAGAAGAGCGTGTGGGCGGAGTCTCTCTGTGAGCGCACTGCACTCGCAACTAAATCAATCAAGAATCACAGCCAATCAGAAGAGCGTGTGGGCGGAGTCTCTCTGTAAGCGCACTGCACTCACAACTAAATCAATCAAGAATCACAGCCAATCAGAAAACCGTGTGGGCGGAGTCTCGCTACAAGCGCACTGCACTCGCAACTAAATCAATCAAAAATCACAGCCAATCAGAAAATCGTGTGGGCGGAGTCTAGCTGCAAGCGCACTGCACTCGCAACTAAATCAATCAAGAATCACAGCCAATCAGAAGGCTGTGTGGGCGGAGTCTCTTTGCAAGCGCACTGCACTCGCAACTAAATCAATCAAGAATCACAGCCAATCAGATAAGCGTGTGGGCGGAGTTTCTCTGCAAGCGCACTGCACTCGTAACTAAATCAATCAAGAATCACAGCCAGTCAGAAAATCGTGTGGGCGGAGTCTAGCTGCAAGCGCACTGCACTCGCAGTGAAATCAATCAAGAATCACAGCCAGTCAGATAAGCGTGTGGGCGGCGTTTCTGTGCAAGCGCACTGCACTCGTAACTAAATCAATCAAGAATCACAGCCAATCAGATAAGCGTGTGGGCGGAGTTTCTGTGCAAGCGCACTGCACTCGCAACTAAATCAATCAAGAATCACAGCCAATCAGATAAGCGTGTGGGCGGAGTCTCTCTGCAAATGCACTATACTCGCAACTAAATCAATCAAAAATCACAGCCAATCAGATAAGCGTGTGGGCGGAGTCTCTGTGTGCAAGTGCACTGCACTCGCAACTAAATCAATCAAGAATCACAGCCAATCAGAAGATTTGTGTGGGCGGAGTCTCAATGAAATAGATAAGTACATAATCAAAATCATAAATATTCACTAAAAATTAAATACATTAAAGTATTATGCAACCATTTAAGTACTTTATCCTTATATAGAACCTTATTTTCTAAGAGTATATATACATATATATATATATACATATATATATATATACATATATATATATATATATATATATATATATATATATATATATATATACAGCTTATAGAGAGGATGACGACTACTAGTGCTAACCTGTACGTGTGTGTGTGTGATGTTATTATTACATTTGGGAAGCCAAGTATCATCTTACACATGCTATTTTTGCATGTCTTTCAAAGCATAAAAATTCACATTCACATTACAGTCGTATCTTTACTTATCGCATATGTCAGGTGAGGTGTTTGTTGAGGAAAAACACTCACGGGAGATCCATTGGGGCCTGGTGGTCCTCGTGGACCCATCGGACCCTGAAGAACAAACAAACATAAGAACACAAATCAATAAATGCGTTCAGTGATATAATGAGACACAAGTTGTAGCTGTGGGTTATATCTTAATGTCTTCATCATGATAGTTGTTCTGTGGCCGTCTTCATGGGAGACTTTACCCAGCAGAGCCCTCAGGACATCAGAGCGACTCGCTGGAGCAGAAACACTGAGATTCCACACACTCACAAATCAGCTTAAGCGCTTTGAACCTGTGTGACTTACCGGCAATTAAATGTTTCAGAGCTTTTTCACCAATGACATGAAGGAGAGCGACAACCGGTGCACTAAATCACCGCATGATAATAATTCACAAAACATCATGTTCAAACAGGTAATAATTATAATGGTTTTGAACCTGACAGATTTTCCACATTAAGCAGTGCTTGATATTTGGATGCGTGTTACTAAAAAAACAACAAAGAAAACGATTTAGGTAGATTCTCCTGAAACCACAGGAAAATCATCATCGGCACATGCTGAAATGAGGCCGAGCTCCTGAATGGCTCCTAGTGTTTAAAGAGACGGATATATACGTGTAACGCAGTGGGAGTTTCCCAGCACTATTAAAACACTCTATGTGTTCCTGCACGTCACATGACTGAGCCTGTGAAGGAGCTTATGGAATCTTCTTATGTCCGTCAGGGCAGACAAAAATATGCTTTCAGATGTTTGCATGCTGGGAGAAAAACTTTATTTTACAGTATGTGCAGTTGCAGTGTACTTACCTGAGTGAGTACTGGGTGATATCAGGTAAATACACGGGTTAAGGTTAGGTTTAGGGGTAAGTTCAGGGTTAGTACCCAGTTATTGTAATTACTAGTACATATGTACACGGGGAACAGGATTGTAAAACAAAGTGCAACCAAAAATGAACATGGCTTATATGAGTGGTTCTAGATTAGCTGAAGATCATCAACAAATTTAGATTCTATCCAGAGCCTGATTTGAATATTTGAAAACTGACCCATTTTTATCCTGTTAACTGTGTGTTTATTGCCTTTTTTTCCCTATTACATATTTTAGTAGTCATAAATTAGGTATCATTCGAAAAGCTTAAACAATCACAATTCATCAACTGTTTCGAAATTGGACATTAACATAGAAACGGTACTTTAAATATTTCTAGTGTGCTTAATTTTTGTGAAATTTGGTACACAAATTGGTTAGACATATGGCTTTGATTTGAAAAATGTTTAGTTCAGTACATCTGCTTTACAGTAAACTTAAACTTCTAAAATTTTGTAGACTTTCAAGTGCTTTTGTGCAATAATCTGCTGAGTGTCGTCTTTAAAAAGAGACCAGCCACAACTGTTTAAGTTCAGATCTGTGTGACGGTTCACAGGTTAAACGTGGTAATTAAGTCTGTTTTAATGACTTCAGCCTTTACAGTCCTCATGTACCTGGTCATGACAGCAGCATTCTAGTGCAAAACATACAATGAGCTGCTAGCATGTAAAATCACCACTGGAAGTAGTTTTTTGGTTTTATCTGGCTGTGAACTGGGTGCAATTTTTTAATACGTTACCATTTTATTGGATAGACAATGAAAAAGAGGTGGTAAATCACTAGGGAGGGTGGTTGCAGGCCAGGCTTGAACCTGCATCACCAACACGAGCTGCTCATGTGCATAAAGTTGTCCCTTGTGTCACCAGAAAAATCACCAACTAATAGAAAATGAATGTTTTCCTGATGTTACGCTTACACTGCAAAAAAAATGATGCTCTCCCTCAGTTTTTCTGTCTTGTTTTCCAGTAAAAATATCTAAACATTCTTAAATCAAGACACATTTACTGGAAAAGCAGAATGACTGAAGATATTAAGTCGTGTTTACTGAAAAATGTATCAAAATGAAGTGAGTTTATGCTTAAAATAAGAACAAATATCTGCCAATGGGGTCAGAAAAATAAACTGAATTCAAAGGGAAAACACACTCTAAAAGTGCTTGGGTTGTTTTAACCCAGTAGTTGGGTTAAATGTTTGCCCAACCTGCTGGGTAGATTTATTTAACTCAACCATTGTTTAAAATTTATTGTATTGCTCGCTTAAAATGAACCCAAAATATGTTGGAAATTAACATTTATTAATAAGTTTAATGAACAACAATTAAATAATAAACATTTATTAAATTGCTTATTAATAAATGTTCACCTTTTGATTATTATTGTTGCCTCTAGTAATTATGTGTCTGATTTTTAATTTTGGGTTCATATTAAGCCAGCAATACAGTAATTTTTAAACAATAGTTGAGTTAAATAAAACTACCCAGCACGTTGGGCAAACATTTAACCCAACCGCTGGGTTTGTCCATTTTCAGCCCAACTTGGGTTGTTTTTAACCCAGCATTTTATAGAGTGCAAGTTTATTTTGTTCTTATTTTAAGCAAAAACTCACTTGATTTTGATACATTTTTCAGTAAACAAGTCTTAATATCTTCAGTCATTTTGCTTCTCCAGTAAATGTATCTTGATTTAAGAATTTCTAGATATTTGTGCTGGAAAACAAGACAAAAATGGTGAGTAAGAATATCATTTTTTTTTCGAGTGTAGATACTGATGACAATATTTTTTATTGCTTGTATTGTGTTTCTTTGTTCTTTATTACTAGTATGTTTCAAAGCTATATTTAGTTAGATGAAAACTAACTGTATACATTTTATATACATTTTTAATGTATTATTATTATGTAATTAACTTAAAAAGTACTATATAATTAAATAGTATAAATAAAATAAAAAAGTCAGAAGTGTTCAATAGCATTTTTCCTTCTTCGCTGCATCGCTGCATTTCACTGGTATCGGAATCAGATCGTTACACTTTGAATCGCAAACAAAACTAAACACGAGGCCAGTGAAGATTCACAGCTCTACACAGAACAATATTAAATATCAAAAGATCTCCACTACACAGTGATATAATGATAAGCGCCCACCATTGGTCCCTGCATCACTCCCATCTGTGCTGCTCCTGCTTTGTCATCAAATCCACCAGCCATCTGAGCGGCAAAGTTCTGAAAAAGAGCAAAATCATTCAGCATTGGCAAAATGTAAACCATAAATACAATTCACAAGTCCACATATTCCTTGAGAGAGATAAAGATAAACACATTTCACTGATTCTTAATGTTAAAAATAAATAAATTCATCAAAATAAAATACGTAAAAAGTTCCATCTAAAGGAAATCTGGATACTCAGGACATTCATTGCTTTTATTTTTAAATAATTTTGTTAGTATTATTTAAATACATGCTCTATACTTGGATATTTAGCCTGTCCTCAGCATGAGGTCACAATGTAAAATTGCCAAACAAAGTGTTTAAAAATGCAACAAATTATAAAAATGTAAGCTTTGAATTATATTTTACATAAAAAAAAAAGCCTATCAAAGTTGTGTCCTCACTTTGCGTCAACTCCGTCAGGATTTTTTATAATTATGTATAAATCAGATGTCATGGTCATCTTGAACTCTGAGGAGCACTTACTATTTCCGGCTCATTGTGGATCTCACTGTAGGACACATAGTCCTGGAAGTTTTATATTTTTTATATTTTATACAAACAATGTTGAAGTCTCTGCGGTCACAGCTTTAACATGTCAACTCCGTCATCCTGGTGTAATAGTTTCTGTAAATAGTTGTGGGATAAATCTTGGCATTTTTGATATGTTTATTAAGGCAGCTACAACTGAGAAAGAAAACAAAACTGCTCCACTGTACAACACGTGGTTAAAGTAGAAAAATATTCAGTTTTCTCAACTCCGACAGACGTCAACTCCGTCAGGTTTTATTTCTGATGGTTGACAAGGGCTCTCAAAAAGTCTATATAATGTGATTTAATATGTTTTTTGCATATCAGGGAATACTTCTAATGTTGTTTCATGAATCTATTTATACTGTATATTTGGCCACAGCTGGACCTTTGTCAACACCGTCAGTATTTGTCAACTCCGTCAGTATTTGTCAACTCCGTCAGTATTTAACACCATCAGGTGAAGTTTTTTTTTAATTTTGAAAGAAATGTCTTATTCTTTTTTCAGTTTATTGTGTTAAAATATTAAAACATCAACTGAACTACATGATATCATGTCTGATTTACCTAAGAACATTGGTTATATATGTTTAATATTAAAAAGGAGGTTAGAGAATTAAGGACTTTAGGAACTGGATTGTTCATAATAACCATAACCCAAGAAAAACATTTAGAGAATTTATTTTTTCACTTAGCTCCTTTACTGAACACCATTATTACATAACTGAAGACTTTACACTGTTGTTGGATGGATCAAATTAAAATATCATGCTTTTTCATGCGTCTGACGGAGTTGACACAAATTAAGTTTCGAAGTGAATAAATGTGCATTTTTAGGAAAAAAAACATTTTCAGAAAAACTTTTTGTTTTATTTTGTCCCTTATCTGAAGAATCAGTGATTTGTCTCGCTGTCTGCTTGAGTTCTCCCTGGACAGAGGTTGATTAAAGAGGATCTATTCTCCTTTTTTTTCCATCTTTCTTTAGTGTGTAATGTTGCTGTTTGATCATGAAAAAGCTCTGCAAAGCACAAAGTCCCTCCAGCAGGAGTTCTTCTCTATATCAGTGTCAGTGTTTCTGAACTCCCTGAAACGCCTCCATTGTAGTCTTGAGTTTTTCATTGCATTTCAGTATAGGTATCATCTCATTTAGGGTTTTTAGGTCTTACATCAGATAAAAACATCATATGGAGACTGACTGTGTCGATAAATCTAAAAAATACTTACTCCACCGAGGCCTGGGGGTCCGTTTGGACCGGGTGGTCCAGGAGGGCCGGGGTTTCCAGGGGTTCCTGGCTCACCATCTCTTCCACGGGGGCCTGGACTTCCCTAAAGACAGAGAAACGACCCTCAGTACGCTTTGTGTTTGTCATCTGAGAGTAATGCTGAACATCCAGTGCTAACTGTGTGCTAAACTACTATAATAATGCATCCACGGCCCATTAGCTAAATAGCCTGTCAAATGACGCATTAGTGCTGTGTTATTTTTAGGACTATAATAAAAGGTGATTTCAGGTCCACTTTGACCATATTTGCAAGCATGCAATTTAGTTAGAATTTAGACTTTTTTATTTTTATTTTATTTGACATGATTTACCTGCTCAAAGTAAAGAAAAATTATGTTCTTCATCAGTATTTTTGTCTTGTTTTCCAGCACAAATATCCAAATATTCTTAAATCAAGAAACATTTACATATAAAGCAAACTGACAGAAGATATTAAGTCTTGTTTTCTGAAAAATTTGTCAAAATTGAGTTCATGCTTAAACAAGAAAAAAGAAAATCTGCCCATAAGGTCTTGTTTTCCCTTTTGAATTATGTTTATTTTTCTTACCCTATTGGCACATATATATTTTTTTGTTTTAAGTATAAACTCACTTCAATTTGATGCAGTTTTTTTTTTTTTTTTTTTTTTCAGAAAACAAGATATTATTGCTTCTCAAGTAAATGCATCTTGATTTAAGAATGTTTAGATATTTGTACTGGAAAAAATAACAAAAATACTGAGTAAGAAGATCATTTTTTGCAGTGAAGATTACCTGCATAACAAATATGTTTTTTCTCTAATAAAATATACTTTTGTCTGTGTGCACTGCCCTATTCAGTTTGTTATCATAATGTTCAATCACACGGGCTGCACAACAGGAAGTCAGACAGGAAGTGAAGCGCACCTTCTCCCCCTTCTCTCCTCTCTCTCCGCGCGGCCCTTGTTCTCCTGGTGGTCCCTGTTTAGTAAAGGAGGGTCAGTTAGCGGTGCATGTTTCTGAGCGTGCTGCTAAAGCAAGACCAGAGAATCCCAAGAATGCCAGAAGTATTCCTACCATCGGACCGGCTGGTCCCCTCGGTCCCACAACCTGAGGGAAAATCAACAGAACGTCAGCGCTAATGACTGGGAGAGGCTTTACCATTTCAAACAAACATGAGAAGAAGATAAAGATCCACAGAATCCACACAGAAATCTGGCAGACTTCATAAGTGCCGTTGTGTTTAACTGGACTAGAGCTGCACGATTAATCATTAAAAGATCGCGATCTCAATTCAAACGCACACGTGATCTGATTATTAAATGATTCGCCTGTGTCTATTAAACCTTTGACAAGTCCGATCACAGCAAACATTCAGATTTGTGTTCTGATCCAGAGAGAGCAGTCCATCAAACAGTCTTTTTAAACATAGCATCATTATTTCTGTCTTACAATAATTCAGATTATCACTGGGATAAAAGTTTATAGTTCAGATATGAACACTGATGTCTACAGGAGCAATCAAAACACCTTTTGAAACTTCAAATAAAGATCATCATTACACCAGTAGGTGGTGACAAATGACTGTTAAAAAATGTAGTTGTCATTGAGATTTGTTCAAAAAAACTGATTCATCCAGTAATGACACAAGTGAAGTCTTTATGAGTGAGTCACTGAATCATTCATTCAAGAGATTCGTTCAAAATTGCTGATTCATCCAGCAATGAAACAAGTGAAGTCTTTATGAGTGAGTCACTGAATCATTTATTCAAGAGATTCGTTCAAAAATGCTGATTTACCGAGTAGTGAAGTCTTTATGAGTGAGTCATTGAATCATTCATTCAAAATGAGTTATATATATATATATATATATATATATATTTTTTTTTTTTTTTTTTAAGTAGACTGTTTTGTTTAGTTGTCTATTCAGAATTGTGGGTGAATCGTGATCTCTAATTAAAACAAAAACAAAACAAAAAAACGTGATTTTCAATATATCCAGAATCGTGCAGCTCTAAACTGGACACACACTCTTTCGGTGTGAAGCAGCTGACACACACCTGAAGTGTGTCTGCACACACACACACACACACACACACACACACACACACACACACAGAAATCTGATATCAATGATAAAGGTTTGAAGCTTACATCTGTTATGTCTCCTGGTTCCCCTTTTTGTCCCTGTTGCACAATAGTAGAAAATATTAGTCCATATTAAATCAAGTATTTCTTTAAAAGATCAAAACAAAAATACAACATACACTGACCCTTTCTAAATGATTATCCCAGCTAACAAATAGATGTTTAAAGCATGTTTTGCTAACGTTATTCTGAATGTTCTCTGCAAACATTATGGGAACGTTACTTTAAATGTTACTTGTACTTAAATGTAAGTGTATAAACGTTTGTTCATAACTTTGAGAGAACCTTGCCGGAACATTCTGGGAACGTTCCCTGTAAGCGGGGATGCTGTAGCACATTTTAAATGGCAATTTTCAGACGAAACACGACAGCACACACACATTATGTGATTGACGCTGCTTGGCACTCATACACACATTAACTAACATCTCAGACCAAACACAGGATGAACCTGAGACTTAATCATCACCTACAACACAGTCAGATTTTCAAACAGACATTAAACACAGACTCACCTTAGCACCTGGCAAGCCTGTTATTATCATGGCATGAAAGATAAAAAACAGAGTGTTAAAACAGCATCATATAAAAACAATCCTAAGCTCTGTGTTTGTTGGCAGAGCCTAAATGACTTTACAGGCCATATCCAGTTCATTCAGCTCTTAATCGTCACATGCAGTTTGAGTCTTGAATGTGATGTATGTATTTAGGCATTATGAATATAATGATTCCATCATTTTTTGACCTGTTCATTTCGATATTTCACAGAGACGTCATTTGCGGTAGGACGTGTCCACTATCTGAGAGAGTCCAATGTTTATCAGTGACGTAAATGTTCAGACATGCGCACCATTTCTGTGGCAATATTGAAACATTGAAACCCTTGTATTTAAAGTCCAAATGTTCCAATGGACAAATGAGTTATCAAATGAAATAAGTTAATTTGAGCACTTTTAGTTGATAAGCAAGAATGATTGTTTCCACAAATGGCCAGTTTATTATTACAGCAAGTCACTCAGATTGATTATGCACATTTCTAACTATAATGCTATTGTTTGCATTTCAGCTGCTGTGAATCTGCCACAAACTAAGATCTAAACATCACATTGGACTGTTTACTTTTACTGAACAGTATGTTTTATTTATGTATGCATGACCTAATTATTATTCATGAGCTTAGCTTTGTCCATTTTGTGATGTCAGATGTAAAAAACCAGTATGTAAAGTAAAGTCAGGTCTGTTAATGGTTCAGCGTAAATGAAGTGTGATTTTAAAGACTGTGTTGGTGGGACGTTGTCATACACCCTCCTCACAGCATGTCATAATAGATCTGAAATATGCATATTATGTATCCGTCGGTAAACGTTAAATCTGACATTATAGTGCTGTACAAACCAATATACCAAAAATCAAATTTGAGAGATAATACGAAAAGCTCACAGTTTACCCATATGTGAGCTGAGGGCGAGCTACAACCTGCCACTAACTTGACAGAGATTGGTGTGCCGTTCACATCTGACCGCGGGACACGATAGCAAATACTGAGAAACCCTCAGAACGGCTTTGATCTGAAGCAGATGTCGGCGGCGGGGGGCTGATGCACCGGCTCCGCTTATTCTGTATTCAGACAGCAGATCAGAGCTGCGTTTCCCGAAAAACAGTTGATGCTTTCGGGAAACGCAGGCCAGGTCTATCTGCTAAATGTGTGAAGGACGATGGACACAAATACACGCTTTCTTTCTTTGTGAAGAAAAAGTAAACGTTTGTAAAGGTGGGCAAGAGAAAGCACTCGAAGCATTAAGTCAGAGATGAAACTCTATACCACGTCTGTTCAAGTGAGGTTCTCTCTAAATGATTCCCATATGTGTCCATCACACTCCTGCCGCCAGTGATATCCATTCCAGACAAAGCCAACACTGTGTCTTTAGTTGTTAGTCTTTTCTCATTTTCAAATTGTTTGTCAGGTTGTTTTGGGTTCATTTTGAAAAAAGCCATCCATAAATTTGCACGGCACATATTTAAGATGCTTTTGTAAAATACCCCAAATCCATCAAACAAATATGAATACAAAGTAGGGCTGCATGATTAATCAAAATGAAATCACGATATGGCAAAGGCTGTGATTTTTTTATGCGCATCTTGTCAGTGAAGTGCGGCTCTGTGATCAGTAGTAAATGCTGCTTCATTTGAAAGCCAGAGGGCGCTCTCGTGCAGAAACTCCAAATATGACCCGCAGAAGTACGACACTGCAGAACGCACGTCGTTCCAGGAAATCCCTATGGACATCATACCATCGCTGTAGCTGAATAAATAGAAGATTGAAATGCTTCGATTGATTAAACAAGACTAATAAACACACGACTACGACAATATATGGTTTATGTGAGTTCTCCAAGCCTTCTCGGGTATTTACATGATAATAAAGTATATTTATAATGCAATGCTAATTGACATTATCTGTGCTAATTGACATTATCTAGCTAATAGCCTTTATCTATGGAAGCTTGTTTCCGCCATGAAATAAAAAATAAAAAAGGTAATTGCGACTTTTTATCTCACAATTCTGACTTTTTTCTCTCAATTGTATGATATAAAGTCAGAATTGCGAGTTATAAAGTCAAAATTGCGAGAGATAAAGTCAGAATTGCAAGTTATAAAGTCAGAATTGCATGATATAAAGTGAGAATTGCGAGTTATAAAGTCAGAATTGCGAGTTATAAAGTCAGAATTGAGTGATATAAAGTCAGAATTGCGAGATATAAAGTCAGAATTATAAAGTCAGAATTGCGTGATATAAAGTCAGAATTGCGAGATATAAAGTCAGAATTATAAAGTCAGAATTGCGTGATATAAAGTCAGAATTGCGAGTTATAAAGTCAGAATTGCATGATATAAAGTCAGAATTGCGTGATATAAAGTCAGAATTGCGAGTTATAAAGTCAGAATTGATTGATATAAAGTCAGAATTGCGAGTTATAAAGTCAGAATTAATTGATATAAAGTCAGAATTACGAGATATAAAGTAAGAATTGTGTGATATAAAGTCAGAATTATAAAGTCAGAATTGCGAGATATAAAGTCAGAATTATAAAGTCAGAATTGCATGATATAAAGTCAGAATTGTGTGATATAAAGTCAGAATTGCGTGATATAAAGTCAGAATTGCGAGTTATAAAGTCAGAATTGATTGATATAAAGTCAGAATTGCATGATATAAAGTCAGAATTGTGTGATATAAAGTCAGAATTATAAAGTCAGAATTGCGTGATATAAAGTCAGAATTGCGAGTTATAAAGTCAGAATTGTGTGATATAAAGTCAGAATTGCGAGTTATAAAGTCAGAATTGATTGATATAAAGTCAGAATTGCATGGTATAAAGTCAGAATTGTGTGATATAAAGTCAGAATTATAAAGTCAGAATTGCGTGATATAAAGTCAGAATTGCGAGTTATAAAGTCAGAATTGAGTGATATAAAGTCAGAATTGCGAGAAAAAGTCAGAATTTTGACTTAATAACTAGCGAATGCGAGTTTAAATTTCACAATTGCGAGAAAAGTCAGAATTGTGAGATAAAAAGTTGCAATTACCTTTTTTATTTTTTTATTTAGTGGCAGAAACAAGCTTCCATATTTATCACTGTATGGAATACTATGAAATAATATGTTGTGTGCCTTATTCTGTGTGAGAAGCCACATCATCTCACAGAAGGATGTTTTCAAACACTCGAAGTGACACTTATGAACACATATAAACACGTAAGTGTTTATTTCAAAACACTTATGAAGTGAGTACAAACATGTTATTAATGTCTTTTGTTGGACAAGAGGTTCATAAATGCTTCTCATGTTTGGAAAGATGTTTGACGCGTGTTGCTTTTTCAAATGCATGTTACTGATCACAGAGCCGCGCTTCACTGACAAGCTGCGCATAAAATAAATAATCGCAGCCTTTGCAATGTCATAATCACACTAAACCAAACGGTTTAATCGCGACTTCAATTTGATTTCGATGAATTGTACAGCCCCAATACAAATGTAATTTATTTATAAAAGTGAGAAATAAATAAATTACGACCAGGGGAGGAAGGCTGGTCACCGGCACAGACTGGGCAGCACTCCCCAAACGGGATCTCGGGTTTGGCACAGTTTTTCAGCTCCTCGCAGATGATATCGTCGCACAGGACCGAGCCGGTGTCGCAAACGCAAATGCGACACGGCTCGGGTTTCCACACGTCCTTGTCACTATATGACTGGCCATCGTGCGTGCAGCTGCCTGGATCTTCTGTGAGGAGCGTGAGCAGAGGAAGAGGAGGAGGAGGAAGCAGGAGGTGGGTGGAGAGTTAAAGCACATACTGTCAAAATGACATTAAAACTCTATGATTTGGATTTGAAATCCCAAGCCATAGAAAGCTTCATGATTAGTGTCACATGATAAATCATATTAGTGCAATGCCTACAGCAGAAAGTAGGGGTGGACGATATACCAGTAGAGATTTTTTGGCCCACATGTGACTCATATCTGTTTTCCCCATGAGTTTTCCCCACAGTACAAACCACATGAAATCTCTTCAATTCCGATTTGTGCCACTTCCACAAGTGGTACTAAATCCGATACAGGTCAGACCGCAGTGTGAACAGTAATATCAGAATTCATGTGATTTTTATGTCACTCGAGATAAACATTCGTCACGATTCTGCGCTCATGGGAGTTTATTCAAAGATTTTCCATACCTAACATTATCAAGACAGTTGCAAAAGGTGGTCAGTAGCAGGACAGTGATGTGTCAGAACTCGTAAGTATTACAGAGACAGCTCTATAATACAAGCAAAACTCTGCTCTCTTCTGTCACATCATTGTCTTTATTTTTCATATTGCCTGCGCATAATTTCGCTGGCTTCCGCGGCAGATCACACTATAAATAAACGCGTAATCGCTTACTTTAATGCCCTCCGTGTTTACTTCCGTATGACAACGCGCTGTGTGTGTTGCCAAGTCTGCCATTTTCCCGGAGAATTGGGTTACTTTTTCACTGTTGCCGTGGGTTGTTTTGCAACTCCGTGAGTTGAAGCGACCGCACTAATGTGATATTTAATCCCCAGAACGCGATTTTTACCGGGATACCCCACGGAATGCGACTGGACTAGTTTTGAGAAGCAATTGAGTGGATTTTGTGGTAAAAACCTGGCAACCCCGTTTGTATCGTTCTTTTGCACATGCAGGTCAGTTCAGAAACATGATCTGTTCACACTGGAAATCTGATATTGGCCACATTTAAAACAACAATGTGAACAGCTATACAAAAAAAATCAGATCTTGAGCATCTTGAATTGAGCATTAAGGCTCGCAGTGTGAACGTAGCCAAAATGCCCTTCTTTGTCCTCGTAAACATAGTCATTTATGTCTTAAGTGAACGTAAACAGCTGAGAAAGAAAACGCATGTATCAGTATATTAGATCAGTGCATTCGCTCTTAAAGTGACAGCAGCCTAATAAACCTGCTGTGTCATTAATGTTAATCAAACAACAAAAAAGAGACAATTTCTCTCTGCTCTTGACTGAATCACTTTTGTTGCACTTTAATAAGAATAAATGCATATTTAATTTACACAGTGAAGATATGCAGTGTTTTTATACATTTGATTATACGATTTATGTAGGCTAGTAATTCTTATTTCTAGTGCTTGAAGTCTATTTCTTTGTTCTATTGTAGTTTTGTTCTATTGCTTGTAATTAGGGCTCAAGCCCCGAAGGGCGAAAAGCCTACTTTTTCAAACTTTGTCCAATTTCCACGAAATTTGGTATGTAGCATCTACAGGCAAAAAGTTATTAAAAGATTTTTGACTGGCCAATCCGTTCTCGTATAGTGCGTCAACGAATTTGGTTATGTGGCTGTATCTTTGCAAAAGTTTTGTGTATTGACACGGAACTTGGTACATGTCATCACAGGCATGACTTGAGGGTGCATGCAGAGTTTCGTCATAGCGCCACCTACTGCTCACAAGTTATAAACCATGTTATTATGTTATAAGTGCTTGATGTAATTTAAACAGCTTTATCCTAACACAAATATTTCATTTTTTCTCCCTTATTCAGCTTGTTGCTTGCAGTTATATTTAGTTTCTTTGTTCTTATTTTATCACTCACTGTTTACATGTCTTCAGGAAGCTTGAGTTTTTTGTGATATTGAAATTGGTGACAAGAATTATGACATTTTTGGTATCATATAAAAAACCTTATGTAAAGCAAAAATCACTATATTGTGATATATATATCGTTATCGTGAAATAAAATGACTCATATTGTGATATAAGATTTTGGTCATATCGCCCACCCCTTGTAGAAAGCATTAAATTCGAGGTTTTCTGAGCAGAGGAACCTCCTCATTAATGCAAATGTCATCGTCACGCTTATTCAAATGCAAACCACAAGATGGCAGCACAAAACTGATATCAATGAAACCAGCTAATTAACAATCATTTCAAACTCTCATCCTGATAGACTTCTGCCCTCCGCTGTGACACTTCCAGGCTGTTTAAAAGACACACAACCCATCCAGAAACCTACCGACTAAAAGATGAAATGAAAGCCAGACTGTTCATTGTATATATTTATATCAGACACAGCTCTTTGTATACTCAAATTCAAAGTGAAATGACTTTTCTTTCAGTCTTTCAGTAGCATTCGCTCAAGAATTCGCAGGGAAAATGGGGCAGTGGAGAGAGACTGAGAGTAATCAAACAAGCGCTGTTTGTTTACCCTACCGGCCTGTTTATTTTCTGTAAATTCCTACAGACCCCATATGGCGATGAATGACGCCTTTCTGAAAAGTAAAGACTGAGCAATTCACAGGCTTTTGCCTAATCTAAACACCAGGCTCAGGAAGTGTGTGTCTGTACGCTGCCAGTTCAAACATGCCAGAGAGAACGGAGAACGGACAGCTTTCACTCACACACACACGCTTCAGGCCTTCCTTTCATTCTCCTTTCTCAGTTGTTTGAGCAACAGGAACGCAACCATGAGAGCCTTTTCTTTTTGAAGTGGAATATGGAGAAAACTCCAAATTGGACACAGGTGAGGGGAGGGAATGTTGTCTTTCCTTTTCTCTCTTTCAAACCTTAACGTCAGCAGGTTAGGAAATCCATAGGCCACCTCTGCAATATGATGCCATGACTGATGGTTTAACAAACGGCCTTTGAGCTGGAGACCCAGACGAGCCGATCCATGACCTGCTCACAATGAAACACTCTGCTACAATAACCCAATTGTTAGCTTTCGCTCAGATTTCTCTCCCTCTCTCCCTAATTGCTTCTTTTCAACTGTATTTTATTGTCATTTTTTTTACTGCCTTTTAAAAAAAGCTCTCTGAAATATCTTCTAATTTGTTTACCCGCGAGCTTATTTCAAAAATATCATCCAAGGAATGTGCCTTGCTGAATTATAATAGCTGCCTCTGTCCTTTTCATGTTTTTCCAATAGCTTTCCGCCAGACAGTCTTTCCTTCTTTCCCTGGACTATCGTAGCCCCTGGGTAATTTAGGAAACAGATGGAAGCACTTTAACTGTATGGAAGGGTAACAGTAACTCTGGCTGAGGCCCACCGCTGCTGAATTCAACTGCTGATATGATGCACCTCAGAATCTGAATGGCGAAATATAAAAGCAGAGCTTTCTGAATCCCTCCAGCTCAGAATTCTGACAATTCGAAGGAGTTTGGAGCATCTGCGTTTTGTGCAAGCCTGGATTCGCCCCGGTGGCCCCTGACAGCAGAGGAATGCGCTCTTTTAGGGCCTGACCAGCTGAGCCTCAGGGCCATCAGGAGGGCCTCAGCCAGCAAATCAATCAATAAAAGAATGATCAAATAAAACAAATGCTCAATAAATAAATCAGTGCTGTGTATATGAGTGTTTGAAGGCTTCAGGAATGTCCCGCAGGTGTGCTGATGGATGAAATACCCTGAATACCTTCAGACTTTGAGCGTTTATAAACACAGTCTGACTAGTCACAATGATTCCACTTCAGAAATAACCTAAAATAGGCTTTAAAAAAGAAGAAATTTGTTTATCACCGAATCTTCTTTTTTTCAAAGTCATAAAAAAAAAAAAAAATCAAACTCATAAAAATATGTTGCTTCAAATACAGATATGCACAATATGTCAATCTGGCAGCGCGTAAAGTATTTCCTTTCATTAAGCCTTTATACTCAATAGGATAATCATAATTTAAACCGAAACTTTTGAGAGTAAAAGCGGGCAAACTCACGTTCATTCTCCACTTGGCATTTGACAACGGCCAAAAATGCGACTAGTGTTGCCACAAATAGCAGTAAAGTCCTTGAATCCGCCGACAGGATCATGTCTAAACTGCAGACATGCGGCGTTTCAGGAGCAGAAGAGAAAAAGCTTGGATTTAGTGTTTTCTCCTAGTGACGCGCATGAAGCATTTAGTCCCAAATGGTGGACGATGAAGCGCCAAACTCCTGAGGAATCTCCGTGCGGACTGATCCAGGGGCCCGCAGGTTTGAGTCCATGCAGCTTTGAATGGAGAGCCGTATTTTCGGAAATAAAAATCCACCCCTTTACCCCCCATGAAGGTGAAATCGGAGAAGCGTTGCCCTGCTCTCTCCTCTCGCACCCATTCTTTAAGAGCCCTGCTTTCACGTGCAGCTGAGAGAAGACGACAATAAATCTCTGCCGAGAAAAATAATCCTTCCAGTGCAATTATTCGCGTTTTTCTCGTATTTTATACTGGGAAAAAAAACTTTATATGGGCTACTCACTGATTCTTGAGAAAACATGTTTTAGAAGTTAGTTTTTATTATTTAATAATACATTATTAACTGATAGCCTATATTTGTAGACAAAGGTCTCAGATAATGAACCATGTAAGGGAACAGGTTTTTCTGAAAATGTTTTTTTTTTCTTCCTAAAAATGTACATTTATTCACTTCGGAAATCTCCATCAGATGCATTAAAAAGCATGATATTTTAATTTGATCCATCCAACAACAGTGCAATTGAATAATTGAACAGTCTTCAATTATTGTAATAATGGTGTTCAGAAAAGGACGCAAGTGAAAAAATAAATTCTCTAAATGTTTTGCTTGGGTTAGGGTTATTATGAAGTTCCTAAATTCCTTAATTCTCTACCCTCCTTTTTAATATTAAACATATATAACCAATGTTCTTAGGTAAATCATACATGATATCATGTAGTTCAGTTGATGTTTTAATACTTTAACACAATAAATAGAAAAAAGAATAAGACATTTCTTTCACAATTAACAAAAACCTTCACCTGATGGTGTTAAATACTGACGGAGTTGACAAATACTGACGGTGTTGACAAAAGTGGACGGTGTTGACATACTGACGGAGTTGACAAAAACTGACGATGTTGACAAATACTGATGATGTTGACAAATACTGACGGAGTTGACAAATACTGACGATGTTGACAAATACTGACGGAGTTGACAAAAGTGGACGGTGTTGACATACTGACGGAGTTGACAAAAACTGACGATGTTGACAAATACTGATGATGTTGACAAATACTGACAGAGTTGACAAATACTGATGGAGTTGACAAATACTGACGATGTTGACAAATACTGACGGAGTTGACAAATACTGACGATGTTGACAAATACTGACGGAGTTGACAAATACTGACGATGTTGACAAATACTGACGGTGTTGACATACTGACGGAGTTGACAAATACTGACGGTGTTGACAAATACTGACGATGTTGACAAATACTGACGGTGTTGACATACTGACGGAGTTGACAAATACTGACGGTGTTGACAAATACTGACAGTGTTGACATACTGACAGAGTTGACAAATACTGACAGTGTTGACATACTGACAGAGTTGACAAATACTGACGGTGTTGATATACTGACGAAGTTGACAAATACTGACAGTGTTGACATACTGACAGTGTTGACAAATACTGACGGTGTTGACATACTGACGGAGTTGACAAATACTGACGGTGTTGACATACTGACAGAGTTGACAAATACTGACAATGTTGACAAAAACTGACGGAGTTGACAAATACTGACAGTGTTGACAAATATTGACAGAGTTGACAAATACTGACGGAGTTGACAAAAACTGACGGTGTTGACAAATATTGATGGAGTTGACAAAGATCCATCTGTGGCCAAATATACAGTATATGTAAATAGAATCATGAAAAATACATAAGAAAAATTCTCCATATGCAAAATCATATTAAATCACATTATATAGACTTTTTGAGAGCCCTTGTCAACCATCAGAAATAAAACCTGATTGAGTTGCTGTGAATGCAGGCCTCACTGAGCCATCGGATTTAATCAAAAATATCTTGTGTTCTGAAGATGAACTTACGGGATGAAGGCCTTATGGGTGTGGAATGACATGAGGGTGAGTAATAAATGACATTATTTTCATTTTTGGGTGAACTAACCCTTTAAGCTATTTTGTTGATTTTAAGTTTCACTGTGCACATTTGACCCTCACAGAGCCAACAACATTTATCGCAGTAAAATAACATTTAAGTTTTGAGCATCTTCTTTCTTAAAGGATTAGTTCACTTCAGAATTAAAATTTCCTGATAATTTACTCACCCCCATGTCTTTCTTTCTTCAGTTGAAAAGAAATGAAGGTTTCTGAGGAAAACATTCCAGGATTTTTCTCCATATAGTGGACTTCACTGGGATTCATCGGGTTGAAGGTCCAAATGTCAGTTTCAGTGCAGCTTCAAAGAACTCTACATGATCCCAAACGAGGAATAAGAGTCTTATCTAGAGAAACCATCGGTCATTTTCTAAAAAAAATAAAAAATTATATACTTTTTAATCACAAATGTTCATCTTGCACTGCTCTGTGATGCGCCACACATTACGTAATCATGTTGGAAAGGTCATGCGTGACGTAGGCAGAAGTACCGATCCAGTGTTTACAAAGCAAACGTTCAAAGACTAAGTCAAATGGCCTTTACAAAAAAAGGTAAAACAAGGATGTCGGGCGATTTTGAAGTTGGAGGAGAAAATGAGATGGAGTTTTTTTGCCCTACCGCGGTACTTCCGTCTACGTCACGTGTGACCTTTCCAACGTGATTACGTAATGTGTGGCGCATCACAGAGCAGTGCAAGAAGTGCATTTGTGGTCAAAAAGTATATAATTTTTTATTTTTTTTAGAAAATGACCGATGGTTTCTCTAGATAAGACCCTTATTTCTCGTCTGGGATCGTGTAGAGCTCTTTGAAGCTGCACTGAAACTGACATTTGGACCTTCAACCCGTTGAACCCCAGTGAAGTCCACTATATGGAGAAAAATCCTGGAATGTTTTCCTCAAAAACCTTCATTTCTTTTCGACTGAAGAAAGAAAGACATAAACATCTTGGATGACATGGGGGTGAGTAAATTATCACGAAATTTTAATTCTGAAGTGAACAAATCCTTTAAGCTTATGAGAAGATACTTAAAAAAAAAATTCAGTTTAATTAGTGACACTCCTGAGAACATTAAAATAAAACTAGTGATTCTCAGATTACAGCTCACATACACTTCACTGATATAGTACATGATTTCAGCATCAAAACCATCATTAACTTTTAACCATAATGCCCTAAAAATCTCATTTTAACAACTGAAGTCGGACAAGCTCCAAGCTTTCATATTAAACAGAAAGACAAATAAACTGTGATGTTAGCTATATCCTCTGCCGGATGTTTCCCCAACCACACGCATCCCTCCAGTAATCTCCAAGCTGCTTTTACAATGAATCACAGAAAGACTTATATTATAAAATTTGTGTGTGTGTGTGTGTGTGTGCTTTAGGGTGTTAGAAGGTCAAAGTGCAAGGAAAGAAATGGGCTGTGATGGACATTTTTTGTCATGAATGGCCTGAACTGTTGGAACAGGTGGTGAAAGATGTTAACACTGGTCTTGTCGAGTTGTTTGACCAGGTGGTATGAGTAAACCACTTTAACCAAACATAAGATGTCTGAAGAAATACCTAACTAAGCAATGTATTTGAATATGTAATGTCCAGTTATTCAGGTCAGGAACCAGGGAAGAATATGCTGGGAATACACACACACACATGACCAATAAAGGCATCCAATACAGCATTGAACAGGGAGTCACCTGAACACTTCACCAGAAACCAGATGCAAAGAAAACCTGATGACCTCTCAACCTCTCATCACAATTAAAATCCCACCGTTTGGTGAAATCAAAGTGCTGTTGCGTTTGTACCCTAAAGTGTCCTTATGGACATTTTTGTCTTTTTCAGTTTTGTAGTTTTTTTAATCAATTTGCCCGTGTTAATGCCAACTGCATACATTTTGGCACAAGAGTGTATTTTTATTGGAATTTTGCTATTTCACCCCTATTTCCTTTAATAAATCTATTTTACACTAGTAACACAAAATAGTTCTACTCAGTACCTTAAGAACAAAAGTGTCCCCCATTGAAACCCATTAAAACTGCAATTTTTAATCCCAGGGCCATTTAACTATAAAATAATGCAATCTTTGTTAATAGGCTTTCATTCTGTTTGCAAGGCTTCAGAATTACAATTTTACTATTCTTTTTTACCAGATGGTGCCGTTTTCTCAAGTTTGGCCTATCAAGCAAATACTCTTCTTCTGTATTTTATAGAGTCAATTGGATAAATTATGCAGCTTTAATTATGTGGGTGTGTTTGTGTGGATGTCAGAGTGTGGTTTGTATGTGTGTAATAAAAAAAATTGTGTGTGTATAATATTTGAGAGAGAAAAACTCCACTGTAAATCACAAATTCAACCACTGTGTGTATCAGTGGAGTTTTGCTGGCATCTAATGGGGAAAATTTGGTACTGCGCCCAAACAAAATCTTACTGAAAGCTCATTTTTTGAGATATCAACCTCAAATTTGGAACAACTTATTTAGATTTATGGCTTTTTAGAGTTCAACATGTTTCATTAAACAAATATTTTATATGAAATAATGTTCATAAATATTTTTTTTTTTTTTTTTTTTTTAACTTCAACAAGAGTCTTCTTTCAAATGAGATGAAACTTAAGTCTGTGCTCCCAAGCTGCAAATTTTTATGGCTGTTTTTGGACATGGACATTTTTATCCTCTATGGACCTGTGTGTAACTTTTTTTTTAAATGACGCACAACATTATTTTAGTCAAATCAGCTTTATTTCTATAGCACTTTATACAATATAGATTGTTTCAAAGCAGCTTCACAGTATAAAGAGGAAAATACTCAATCAAATTCACATTCTGCTGTAAAGCAGCTCTACAGAAGAAGAAAGCAGTGAAGCAATTATTCCTGTTTTAGAGGATGTAAATCAGGTAACAGTATGTGTGCTGAATGCAGTTTACTGAGCACAGCTGCCCATCCTGCAGACCAGAGACAATGATCCAGCAGACTATCACAGTCTGGCGTACTTTACTCCACCAAGACACATGAATCCACATGTTCTGTATAAGGTTCTCATTTACACTGGCTTCAAGCAGTTCTTTTGTTTTATGTATTTTGTATTTATGTGTTTCTAGTGAGAGTGCACCCTAGGGCTGGAATGTTAGCCTATATTTTAGGAAATGTCCTAAATTAGCCGTTATTTCAACAGAGGAATGAATGCTGGACTGATGCAGGGGAGCCTGAACTGCATATAGCAGCGCACTGGAGGTTTTTATTAATAGGCTGCTATTTACTTGGAGCTCTGACACTTTATTTGCACTTTTTAACCCCACTGGAATATTTAAAAATAAAATATAATTTGGAATGACATGCCAGTGACCGCCTTAGTCCTTGAATTACTGCTGCCATTACTGCAAGAAAATGTACACACATTTTATAGTATTTTGGTAGCATGCATATTGTTTTGAGGACTTTAAAGTGTGAACTATGTGTTTTGTTTTGTTTTTTGTTTTTCTGAAGGAGTAATCAACCCATAATATGGAAGTTTTTTCCTAACAAAACTAATTTATGACAGGTTTATACTGGATTAAATATAAAATACAATTGTTTTTAAATTTTATTTTTGGTGTTTCCCTGAATGAGGAAATTAAATTGCATTTGAGCTTTTGATTTCTCTTTTGAGCAGCTGTTTTGAGAGTTTGATTTATTATTTGATCTTTTTGAGCATTTGATTTTTCATTTTAATTTTGCTAGGAAAAAACATCCATACCATAAAGCAACAATATCTCGGAAACACTGTTAAAACGCTGTACACAGACCTCAACACTCGACACACGAACCTCATGAACAATGACAATCAAATATAAATCAGGCAAGGGAAGAGAATAAGACAGCAATCCATACGGCAGGAATCAATGTAACAGCTTCACATCATAAACTGGAAACACAAAAGTGACAAACCCGTATAGTGAATTCAGCCCAGAATATTTAAAATGATTAAAAATGTCTGATTAAAAATGACATGACGTCTTCCTAGCCTAGTTGAAATATGATTATTATTTTTGAAAGTCGACTCCAAATGCATTTAAATCCCAGCAGAATTACAGTGCTTGTGAGGTGCAAAGGTCCTGAATCACTGAAATTGGGTCTTTAAAGAGCAGTATTGGTCTCTCTGAGCCATTCCACCGAATGGGTGCCATTTCTGTCCCCAGGACATTGTATGTATAAATATGCATGAAAATTAACTCTAAAATACATTTTATTATTAAGCAAAATGTCCTGAACATTACTCTAGCTGCAAATTTAAAATATATAATTTAAAACATTATTAAAAACTACTTAGAACACTAAAAAATAGCATTTGTTGCATGTCCCCGCTATCTAAACCTAAACTTTATCATGAAATATAATCATTAAAATCGTATTATTTTTGCATTGTTGTGTGACTCCATATACCATCTATGCTAAACAAAAATAAATTTCATGAGAAATCCATAATATATTATATAAAATACACATTTTAGTCGTGTCCCCAGGTTTTCTGGATCTTATGCAGGCCATGAGAAGACCAAAAGTACGTCCACTCATTTTAATTTCTGTATATTTGATGAAATAGTAACTGAGAAGGTCAATCTCAACGTACTGTCCTGTTACCTAAATTATTTCTTAGATGTTATTTGGTTATTTTAAAAATATTAACTTTAGGTAAGTCACTAGAATTTGCTTAGTGTCCTCATGCTATTAGCATGTGTGCCATGTGGTATTTGTCATGTATTTGATCATCTTTTGCTTAAAAACTCAATCCTGTTACTTTCAGTCCTGTTACTCATATGAAAAATAACAGGAGTGAGTTAGGAGTAACAGGAGTGAGTAGAGTCCTCTGTTTTGTTGATTTAATAGTGTGAATATTAGTTGATATAATACTATTCACCTGTATCATGAGTTTTACAGTTGAAACTACTTAAATTGTAGACTTTTAGGATTAGTTTTACAGTGTGAATACCATACTTGCAGGGAGCCAGTCCACCACGACGTGACTTAATCTTTTTGTCTTTTTCTGTCTTATCTTTTGTAGAAGATGGAGAAAAACCATACTTTGCATTTGCCAGAAACACCCACCCATGGCATGCTGCAAGGGAAGGAGTGAAACACACCCGCAACCCTATCTTTTTCCCTTTTTGTCTTTCCTTCCCTCTCTCTCCCTCTCTCTCTCTTCTCCTCTCTCATTCTTTCTCTTTCCACCTCCTTCGCTGTGATGTACTACTAGCACACAGCACATCCCTTCAACACAGAAATCTCACACACATGCACACACGACCATGCACTCTCTTTCTCACACACAAGCACACACATATGGACACTCATTCCTGTTACCCAGTGTTCATTCCTGTTATAAAGTGTTCATTCCTGTTACTAAATTTATTTATTTTTCTAAAAAAATAAAGTTAAACCACTGTTTTTATCAGTTTTGTTTGGTCCATCATTTATACAATTGTTAAATTATTTAAAAAAAGATATACTTGAGGCTTCTGTCTTCTTTTAAATGAAAAAAATTGTTTTGCGTTTTTTATTAAAATACACCTTGCCTTAATATAAAGTGATTTTTTAGTAACAAATATCAATTATTTGAACAAATAACCAACCATTTATTTAAAATAATCACTTTCTTGAGGTGATTATGAAGGAATTAATTGGCATGCTTTTAAACATGCTTTTTAAATGGCACATGAGTTTTGGTAACGGGACTAAGAAAACATGCATTCATCTTTTGTTTAGAAACCTTGTAAAAAAAAATTAAATAAAGTTGCCTGAGATTGACCAATACACATTTTGAATAGTTAAATATGTGTAGTATTAGATTCAGTGTTGAAAAAATATAAAAAATAAAGTTTAATTTTGAAGAGTTTTAACAAGCAAATGTCACCCATTCGGTGGAACGGCCCCTTTGAGATTTGAATAAAGAGTAGACTGTTAATTTAACAACCATGTGAACCTCTCAGCATTTAGGCAAAGAGAAAAGCTCCATTTCTATTTAGAAATTTACAGAACTGAATCAACACTGACCTGACTTCATCTGAACAATGACACTATTTTCTTTAGAGCTGCTGTTCACATCATTAAATCATTTTCCTGTTATCACAGTAAAGCTGCTTTGAAACAATCTGTACTGTATAAAGCGCTGTAAAAAATAAAGCTGACTTGGCCATAAGAAAAGCTATTCTATGCAGATGAGAACTACATGAAAACAAGTAAAAATCTCTACATAGGAATGAATGAATAAGTCTAAATATCTGCGTGGTGAACACAAGATGTGCCTTTGTTAGCCGGAGCTCAGGGAATTCTGTGAGCGGCACACGTTTCCTCCCCATCTCAAGAGCAGGAAGTGGGATGTGTCTAAGATTTCAGAGACTGCTTCATGTGCTAGATTACTTACAGATTGTAGTCGGTTACTGATTCCAAATTACATGACAAAAATTGTAGTTAGTTGCACATTTAAGGTAATATAATCTGATTAGATTACTTTTGACCTAAATCGTTCAACACATTAATTTGAGTTTGTATTAAAAATACAAACAGAAATAAAATATATTCCATTCTTTGTTATCAACAACATAGATTATACTACATTTTAAAATACTCGTAATCAGACTACAGTTAATTTTTTATTGATTACATGTTATTATTCATAATACATTGATTCTCTCTACTACTTTTTTATCTTTTAAATTTTCCTCTCTATAAAAGCCTACTGCTTATATCCGTTCAGAAGCTCTTCCAGGTTTGTGGAATCACACAGACCAGCCACTAGTCATGTGACTATCATTGAAAACTGAGCAAAACACAGCAGTTGATCACTGGACATACAGAAATCTTCTAACAAGTGATTTCTCAACACTGCAGTTTTGCATATCTAATCAACTCCTGATGAACACATTAATTAGGGACCAAGCACCGAAGGTGTGTAGGCACCTATTGTAATAGTTGGCATTCTTCTTCTTCCGTTTCCACTCTGGAAGTCTATGGTAGCCCATAGAACCGCTTGCAGGAAAGTAATGAAATTTGGCACACAGATAGAGGACAGTCTGAACTGTCACCACAGCAAATTTGGAGTCTCTATCTCAATCCCTCTAGCGCCACCAGCTGTCCAAATTTGCACTCACATTTGAACCGTAAGGGCTAGAAACAAAATTCACCCTATGACGTCATTTTCCATCTTGAAAATTCTTCCGCCATTTTTAATTTTAGGCCTAGGCCGTCATCTTCAGACCATGCAGACAAACAGTTATGGAATTCAAGTCGATTCGACAAACTGTTCTTTAATAATGTGCGAACGAATTTTACGTAGCACTTGTGAAAACAGACATAAGGCTGTATCTCCGCAATGCTTTATCATATTCAGACCAAGCATGACCTGAGGCTACATGCAGCATTTCGGCACAGCGCCACCTAGTGGTCCGGAGATACAAAAATGGCTATTTTTGCTTATAACTTCTGAACGGTTTGTCCAAAAATCATAACGATTGCGTGACCTTTCCAAAGTGATTACGTAAAGTGTGGCGCATCGCATAGTAGTGCAAGACGAGCATTTGTGGATAAAAAGTATATACATTTTATTTTGTTTAGAAAATATTTATTTTGTTTCTCTAGATAAGACTCTTATTCCTCGTCTGGGATCGTGTAGAGCTCTTTGAAGCTGCACTGAAACTGACATTTGGACCTTCAACCCGTTGAACCCCAGTGAAGTCCACTATATGGAGAAAAATCCTGGAATGTTTTCCTCAAAAACCTTCATTTCTTTTCAATGAAGAAAGAAAGACATAAACATCTTAGATGACATGGGGGTGAGTAAATTGTCAGGACATTTTCATTCTGAGGTGAACTAATCCTTTAATTCGTCTATTTTGGTCACATGACATTTTCATTGCAGTTGTGAGATGGTCCACAGGAGAAAAAGCAATAGTGAATGTCAAAACACCTGAGTAATGATATCAGGAAAACATCACATGCTGCTTTTGATTTTCAGCTCTCAGGAAGAAAGATATAGCCTGCAGGTCTGAAGTTTGCTCATCTATTGCCAAATGCACATTTTATCTTTCATCATGAACATCAACTGGCTCATGAACAATCAATAAATCATTGTAACATGTGCATCATGTTGTTTTCTGATGTGATTTGATCACTGTATTATTGAAATGATGCTGTGAAGCTGATGTGACGTGTGTAATGGAGCAGAAGGCAAGTGTGGATTGGGTCCCCTAACATTGGATGCAAGTAAAGTAGGCATTATTGCTTATTTGACAGTGTTTGACAAGCAATCGCTGGTACCCCTCATTAGCCAATAATATAAGCCAATTATAATATTATTATTTATTAAAAAACATTTAAAATGGCCCTTCAGAATTATTTTACTCCATATAGAATCAAAGAGGCAAGTAGCATATTATGTGTAGAAGTGCAGGGCTCCCACCCGTCCTGGAGAACACTTGGAAAATGAGAGAAAATGCCAAATATCCTGGAAAATCCTGTTGTTGTCGGAGCTGGATCGAGTCTCTGGATGTACTACAGCTTTGGAATGACTTGAGGGCGAGTAAATGAGTAAATGGGTGAACTATCCTTTTAAAGGTGTTCTTGTGCTTACTATGTTAAAGGGGTCCTTGATTATGATTTCACTTTTTTAACTTTAGTTAGTGTGTAATGTTGTTGTTTGAGCATAAACAACATCTGCAAAGTTACGACGCTCAAAGTTCAATGCAAAGGGAGATATTTTCTTTTACAGAATTCTCTGTTTAAGGACTACAACAAACGGCTGGTAGGGACTACAACGAGCTTCTTCCCGGGTTAGTGACATCACTAACCATACAATTTACATAAACCCTGCCCCCGAGAACACACAACAAAGGGGGCGAGGCCATGTTGGGCTGCTTTAGAGAAGAGGAAGAGTTGTTGTAGTAGAGTGTTGTTGTCATGCCGTCATTTTACGCCAGACTGCTTCACAAACGAGGGTCAATTCAACACTGGATTTGCACAAAAGATTAACATGACGGCACATGCTAGTGGATGAGTTGAATCAACTCCACAGCAACTACATAAATTTATCCACTAACCATTCAGAAACGTCTAAAAGTTGTAACTTCTTCCTGAGTCTCTCCATCAGTGTCGACTCCGGTTTGAACAATGTAAGGCTGAACACCGTTACTGACAATCCTCATTTTGGCTGCGTGAGATTCTCCAGCTTTGTTGTTGTTGAGCGACCGAAGCGCGAGCTGTTAAAGCTCCGCCCTCTTCTGGAAAGGGGGCGGGAGCAGCAGCTCATTTGCATTTAAAGGGACACACACAAAAACGGCGTGTTTTTGCTCACACCCAAATAGGGGCAAATTTGACAAGCTATAATAAATGATCTGTGGGGTATTTTGAGCTGAAATTTCACAGACACATTCTGGGGACACCAAAGACTTATATTACATCTTGTGAAAGGGGTATCTTGTAAGAGGGCTCCGCCCTCTCATTGAAGGGATTGGTCACAAGTTTGTGACGAGAGGAATTAGGGGCAGTTTCAAACTGCTTTATTTCACTGCAGTTTTAAAGAGAAAATACTCAGCAATGATGTTGACTGATGAATTTGCACATGGTTTATCTTAAAGCATATAAAAACACCACATTAAACACTTGATTTTCACCTTTCGTCTTTAAAGATCTTAACTGCTCATCAAACACCACCTCCAGGTTTCTTGCTTTCCTGGTTGGTGTTAGTACCCAAGTGAACCATGATGTTGTTGTCGACTGATGGATTATGAGCTGCGCTGTGTTCACAAGGTTGAGCTGAAGGTGAAGTTCCTTTATCCAAGCTGAGATGTCTGAAAACCAGGCAGAGATTTGCGGTGAAACGGTGGGCTTGTCAGTTTGAAAGGACAGTAGCTGCATATGATCTGCATTTAGTGACAAAATAGTTCTTATCCTTTATTATAATGTTCATTTTTAAACTTCAGTAATCAATGCACCTTTAGTGGAGGTTTGGAATGACATGGGGGTGAGTAAATGACGACAGAGGTTACATTTTGGCATGATTAACCATTTATAAAGTTAAATCGCCACCAAAAAATGGAAATATTATTAAGACTAGACCAGTATGTAGTACTGCTTGGCTTTGGGCTGCAACTGTGTATTTCCATGGCTATGGACGGGAGTGGGGCCTTTAACAAAACAGCCAGAATCACTGGCAAGCTTAAGTTTCAGCAGCTCGAGCACATGTTATTGTTACTCCATCAGCTACAGTAGCACAGCCTCACAGAGAGAGAAAGAGAGCAGGAATGGAAAATGTGTGTGCTGTTGCATGTGCTGAAATCGTTTTCAGCTATACAATCTCCAGAGAGTTGAGTGCTTTGCATTTTTTACTATATTCCTGATTTCAAATATGCTAGCAAGATGTGTTTTCACCAGTTTTCACAAGTAACCTCTGAAACTGTGAATGTGCATCTTCTTGTCTATCTGAGAGAATGAGATGAGCCTTCTGAACACTTAACCTGTGCTGTTCCACCATCTGCCTCACATCTGTTCTGATCTCTCATCACATCTCAAGTGAAGGTGCTTTCCCACTTCTCAAAGTCTCCTTTGCTCAGAAGAATTTCTTATCATTAAAAGAAAGTTTGGGAAAGTTATAGTCAGAAATGAAAACTTCAGTGTGACTTTGAATGAAGACACATTTTTTTGTTTTTCTCAATCACTTTGGTACATTTCTCAGAAATTCACAACTGAAATTCTCAAAACTGTTTGTTCAACCCTGATGCATGAAGTGATTTCAGTGGCTAAGACTGAGTTTATTTTGAACACAGAGAACAAACAGAGTGCTGGATGAAGAGGATATTTACCTACAATAATTTGAAACAAAAGGCTGCTCTACTTTGAGGTAGTGATGAGAAACTGGAGCTTTTCCAAACTCTAACACAAATGAACCACTTGCTTAGCAAAATGATCTACTGTTTGGAAGCGCTTGAATCGCCTCACGCTGGCGACACCTGCTGGTCATAACTGGGTAAAGGCAACGAAAACTGACACCTTTTACCAACCAAATGCAATGTTTTCATTACAGTGTAATCTATTAAATGTGATCTACAAATCATTAAATACTATTAAATAGTATGTGTCTTTTTTAAGGTTGGGCCTGGCTTACAAAAAGTTAGCCATAAGTGAAAGGGTTCAGATAATAACTGTCCTTAATTTAAAGTCCCCCTGTAATCAATCATTTTATCCCTTAAAACTCATCTTTGATCACCAAAATGACATATTTAAACTTTTTTTCCTTAAAAAAAAAATCTTCATGCCTTAAAATAGCTTGAATGTAACTCTACACCCTTGCCTCATTTAGTATATGTGGTGCTATGAATATGCAAAATGCAGCTCAGAGATCCACTCGTGATTGGTATCGATGCATCGCGATTCGTAGATCATTTCTGATATTTTCCAAATGCATCGCTTAGAGCTTAGTTTTTAACAGCATGCTCAATTGCTCATGAAGAAGAGCGCTCGTGCATTCGGCTGAGTCTGATAATGTACTTGCACCTCAGAACGCTTTTATGACGTGAGATTAATGTAAACAGCCCACTGCAAACACCCCTGTAATTCACTTCAACCTTTTCCAACTTTATGAATGATTATTTTAGGTTTAAGTGGTGTGTGTAAGGAACTGAAAGGAAGCAGAGTACGGCTGTTTCTAAAGCACGCAGTGCCATCTGCTGTTGAAAACTAAGCTCAGAATCGATTTGAGAGAGAATCGTGATACATACAGAAAATAGGCCTATCAGAATCGATCCAGAATCATTTCTCGATTCACATTGCATCGATGTATTGTCCCAGCCCTAGTGGGCAATAAACATTCAGTTCTTCAGTCAAACTCAGAGAGAGGATCGAGAGGATTGCAAGTCCATCTCCAGTCCTGAAAGTGCTACAGAATGTCTTTTTGTTTTGTATTTATTTCATTGATCAAGTGTCTTTTTGTTTTTGAATCATGTGAGAACGCTTTCATCACTTGGGTAACTGAGGCCACTGCATCATTCTTTCAGGGGACCATAAATGTTGAATGTTTTTAGAGGCAGTGTTTTCACCATCTGAACTGTAAACCTTAACGCTCGAAATAATTTAATTGGTTTTAGTAAGAAAAACTCAAATTAAACATAATTCAGTCAAATGAACTTTTATGAGTATTTTGCACTTTCTTTTACTTTCAAGTTCACAGAACTGATATATTTTGGAATAAACTGAACTGTTTAATTGTTTTGAGTTTTATATTTAGACAAACTTAAGTTGAAACTCAAAATGGCCTGGGATTTCTATTTCCCAGCATGCTTTGCCCATGGCACTCAAAAGGGAGAATAAATGCTAAAGTGTTATATAATGTTTTTTGTGCAAGATTAATGTTAAGTGGGAGATTTATTAGTGAATAATGTTTTGTTATGCTAATTTAGAAGAGTTTCTGTTAATGTGGGTTTTTGGAGAGTTATCATCATGATGACAAGTGGTGCATGTGGCTTGGTTTGAGAGCAAGTGTGTTACATGCTTTATATTGCTGTAATCATTCAACAAGTTCTTTATCATGCTATTATTAACATGTTAGCAAATTAGCAAGTTAGCATTTTCTGAATTAGCTTGTTATAGCTAGCAAATTTTACACTAATAAAACTGTTCATATTGAGGTTACATGAAAACTTTAAGTTAAAGATATGAATTAGTGTACTCAAACATTTCAAGTTAAGAACAATTAAAATGTGTGAGTACAACTGATTGCCTCAAATTTTTAAAATTGTGCCAACTTATTCGGGTTTACAGTGTACTTGCATTATTACCGAAGGCATTTGTGCTGCAAATTCATTAATCGACACTGAATTGATTAAGTTTTGAGTTGTATTACGGGCTTTACCATCTTCGCTTTTTGCTTGTAAACTCTTCTCCAAAAGAGGTTTTTTTGTTTTAGCGACAGATGATTCCTCAGATGGTTGCCTTTTTGAACGATGCATTGTGTTAATAATGTTGCTCATTAGTTATGGCTACAATGTGTCCGAACAAACACACACTTTCAGACAAAAACTCCATAAAATAGTCTTGAGAGTTGTTACACAAGATCTAGGAGGTTTATACAGTGGAAGCTATTGTAAAGAGTCTGTCCTCATCTGTCCTCAAGTCTTTTCTCATTATATGTGTTGCCAAAATCCTCCTTTTGAACCTAGCAGTGAAGCTTGATGAAACAGTTATTCTGCTCATTTACCACTCCTCACAGAATGAAACACAACTGCCCCCTGTTGATTTAGTCTATCCTCTGCGGCATGTGAAATTGCAGGATTTCTTTCCCTTCACTCTGTATTAGCCTAGAATATTTCCTCAGGACTCAAATTCATCGAAGATTTTTCCATGTTATTCTAACAACAGTAGAAAATTCAAGTGCACATTTTTCTATTCATTAGCAATCAACATAATATATTGTTGCCAATATTAATTTGTCAAAGAGGCAGGCACACATTTGTAAAGGCCCTTTCACACCAAAAGTGAAATGAATAAGCCTCAAGCTGAAGGAAATGCAAATTCACACCTGTACAGTAGAGGGCGCAGTTCAAACAAACCTTTCAGCTGTGCTGCCATTCTGGATCATAGAAGAATAGGACGCAGGAGAAGTAGTAAATGAGTAAATGAATGCTCACATTTTTAGTCTAGAACTAGTCTAAAATAACCATCATGTTCACACACTTCCCCTTGATTTCTCTTAACATGAGGACAGGAGAGCTGTCAGTCAATACATGGGAAAATAAAGTAACTTGCGTTACTTATTTGAAAAAGTAACTCAGATATTTTGTTGCAATTTTAAAAGTAATGCGTTACTTTACTAGTTACTTGAAAAAAGTAATCTGATTACGTAACTTGTGTTACTTGTAATGTGTTACCCCAAATATGCCTAAACAAACCGAATTAAGGGAGAAAACGCATCAGGTTCTGAAACATACGCTCCAAACGACCTTAAGTTTGTAGGCACGTTTTTTTATAACATGACTTTAGAATCTACAAATGAACATATCAAATAAATGATTCATTTTTGTTGGTTGTGTCATCCTAAAATGGGCCTACAGTATATATAATACCCTTTTTTTTTTTTTTTTAAAGATATTTATTACCTTACTGGTGAGGGAGATTTAATTTATATAATTTATTATGATCGTTTATATCATTGTTGCATATCGGCATATAGCGACGATAAAGCATTAAGGCATTATAGACAACAGTATGATATCGTAAAGCTGCTATAAACAATGTGTATTGTAAAAAAAACAAAACACTATACAAATAAAACTGACTTAACTTTATGTCAGGAGGGTCTTGGGATGATGTGTGCCAAGTTTCATATGACCTGAAAACTTCTGCTTATGATGAAATATGAAGACCCTTAAAAAAAAACTGCAGCTGAGTTTAAACACCATCACACTCAATTCAACATTAATATGTTAAATAACACTTTTAATACTAGGTGCATATATTTCCATTTATATACTATATCCAGCTCGATCCAGCTGTCCTGCTAAAATTTTCTTTCGATCTGCAGAACACTGAAGAAAATGACACTTATAAAATGCTTCATAAAAATGTGTAGCAGTGTATGTTTATGGTCAGTGCAAGTCCACTGCAGTCTCTGGTCAGCGTCCATGTTTCTGAGGACAAAAGGATGAATATTAGATTGTCCCATCGCTCCAGTGGGTCGCCCATTGCTTTTTGTGCAAAATAAAAGTCTTGTCCAGAAGTGGCGTCTCTTGCCGCAGGATTTTCACAGCTTGATACTGGGGCACTTGATCTTCATGCCGAACCCTATGGAAGAAACCACACTGCAAGAGAGAAAGAGGTCGAATGAGATAAAGATTTATATCTAGCACTAAATAAAATCACCTTGAGACACACTGTGCAACCTTGATCCCAGAGTCCAAAGTTAACACATGCCCAGTGCCAAACGTGAGTAAAAAGGAATGTTTGGCTGATAAGTTCAAAGTTTCATTCCATAGTAATGATACATAATCCTCCATTGGCAAGGACATTCATTCACGCCATGCTTGAGCTGAAGCTGCTTTAGCTTTATCAACCTCTTTTTTTCCTTTACTGTAATATTTATAAGGTGATAAAGTTAATGCTCGACATTCTGCTGCTCATCTAACAGAACATGTCTTTTGATGCCCTTCTCATACAAGATAAAGTCTAATGACTTTTTCACATCTAATATTTTATACCTTGATCAAACTTTTAGTATATCAGGATGTACTCGGTTGTATTCCTTATCCTAAACGTCAACCTCTATGCAACATTCTGAAGCACTAAATACAAAACATATTTCCATCATCTTTATTCTTCAAAGAACGGCAGGCTTTAATTCTTGAAGAATGTTTCTTATTGTTCTATATTTGTTGATTACACGCATATAACACCCTTGTGCATCACCTAAGTCAATTCATAAATAAAAATGATAACTGGTTTTGAAATCTGTGTCCTGCATTTAGGCACGATATGTAAATCATGAAAATGTTAATTGATTAAAGCATAATTTTCCACGTTTCGCTCCTGAGTGTGGAAAGACGTGTTTGTTGCGTGCTCACTATCTAGTGGACTTTTGTTTTCAAGCGCTCAGATCACTTGCACTGCCTGCGCAGACACAAAAATTGGGCTCATCATCCTTCCGATGAGGAACATTGTCACACAGACACACGGGCAGCCGAAGTATACAATAATAAATTCATTTCAACTTATTATAGAGAGGGAAAGTTTGTTCTGCCTTGCATCCGACACTAACGCTACTGCCGTCAAAATGTATTGTTTTTATTTACAAATATACATTTCAAATCAATTGACTTGTAATTCTGTAATCTAAGTAACTATTAGAATAATGTTAAATAAATTCAATAGTGGTGCTGCAAAACAAGAAGGTCTGATGCCATGTGTCATCGCTTCCGTGCCAACAACTCTTATTATCTCATGGATATTAAAGGTGCAGTAAGCAATTTTTGAAAAACGCTGTTGAAAAGTGGATCTGACCGAGCACCAAACACACTTGTAGCCAATCAGCAGTAAGGGGCGTGTCCACTCATGATGGGGGAGGAGAGAGAGCTCAGTGCACAAGACAGACATTAGCAGAACAACTATAGATAGAGAAATGACAGAGAAAATACAAACGAGGAAAAGGCCTCTCAGAATAAAAGCTCTCAGAATAAGCTGTTTGTATTTTCTATGCAATGTGACGTCACATTGCACAGGCCCCGCCCACGACTGCTGACGGACTCTGCCCTATTAGCTTAGCTCCTCCCCCGAGTGAGCTGTACACAGTCCGCCATGTTCATCTCCTCACCAGAGCATTTAACAGCAGCATTCAAGTAAGAAATGTATTCTTATTAAAGCTACTAAAGATATTCAGTCAAGAGCAGTGAGTGATTTTCTGTTTTTCTTTTGTTGTTTGATTCATATTAACAGCAGATACAGCAGTAGGTACTGTATATTACGCTGCTGTCACTTTAATACACAGATCTAATATACACATGTGATTTCATTCCCTGCTGTTTATGTTCACAGACATAATCGACTGTTTGTGAACTTTGTGTTTTTGACAAACTCGTGTGTATTTGACAGTTTAAGTGCAATAAGACATGAAAGAGAACTTAGTTTGATACTCACGAGACTTTCTGTGCGCGTGCTTCGGATGTCTTCAGAAGTTTAGACTGATATGGCTTTAAAACGCATGCAGATGATTAACTTTCATGATTCGAAGAACTGCAATGTCATGTGAGCCTGACCGCGATCGAGATGATAATCAAAACAACACAGATATTTTGTTTGTTTTTGGCAGAGTACCCGAGGCACGAGCCGTACAGGCTCCGCCCTCTTCTGGAAAGCGGGGTGGGGAGCAGCAGCTCATTTGCATTTAAAGATACATGCACGAAAACAACATATTTTGCTGTTCTACAGAACTAAGATATGCTGTCTTTTGCTTGAATATACTCGTGTCATCTTGTTTGTTCATTTGCATTATTATAAGCGTCTAACGTCTAAACATTCTCCACCACCCATTTCAATCATCGGCTCCCAAAATGTGTCAGAAAAGTGAGATAACACTTCTAATAAATGGTTTTTCTTTTGATTCCCCTTTTAGTGATCTTGTCACATTTGTAGTTTTTTGGACTTTCGTGTTATATGTAGGGAGCCGTTCATGAAAACGGTGTTTGTTTTTTGGGAAGGAATGACTTTGCCATCGAAGGAGTAGAGGAGCTAAATAACAAATAGACATTCGACCTGAATTATCATAGTAACACAAATTGCATTCACTTACTGATGACATTATACCCTCGGGCGGCAGGCACGGTAGATTCCTTGCCTGTGTTGCATAGTGTGTACGTGAATGTGTGGGCGGAGCTATCAAGATAGGGGTGTGGTCCTTTGGGGTATGGGCGTGTTTGTTTTGGGTCGCCAGAAATCGCTTACTGCACCTTTAAGCTCTTGTTAGGCCTTCCTATTATTATTTAGATACTGGTTATCATGCCAAAGCCACAGCACATCAGCACACTCCACCGCAGAATTGAGCTGTACCACATGACGTGTGCTAGAGGAAGATCAGGCTGGACGAGGCTCTTATTGAAGTTCAGTGGCCTGTTTCCTCTCCGCATCAGACGGCTGCTGCTGCAGATGAGCGCTGTAATACTCGGTCTCATAGTGAGTCTGCCTCTCGGTGCGCTTGAAAAAACCACACTGCTCCACCAGACGGGAATGTATAACAGACATATGCGTAGGTACAGAAAGAAGAACACATGAAGAACTAGCAATGGGAGGAAGTGAGGAAATATTATATAGACAATAGTATGCAGTCACATTCATTGGATGGAAGAGAACAGGTAGGAAAGTAATATGAGTAATATGAGGGTGAATAAATAATGACAAAATGTTCATTTTGAGAGAAATATGCCTTGAAATGACAGCAAATCAACTTTGGAAAACCACATTTCCGATGTCTCAAAAAGTGAAAAAAGTCTGTCTCTTCCTGTTGTTCACTGGAGCCATGGCAAATCTATGTGCAGTCAAGCTGCTTTACTATATGATCTATGTGTATTGTGAAAAGTGCTATACAAATAAATTTGAAAAAGTTCATAAAACATTGGGCATTTTTGACTAGAAGAATCCACTAGACTGTGTCCATGACTGGCAACTAGTAAGTTCACCAGTAATCACACCATGATCACCACTCTACTGATTGGTCAAACAGCAACCTGACCATGTCAGCATGCCAAATTATTCTTTTGGGCATTCACAATGACTGTAGATGGTCAAACGATTGAAAAATCCTCATGGAGGTCATGGGTGCACTGCAAAAAAACCATTTTCCTCCTCAGTGTTTCTGTCTTGTTTTCCAGTACAAATATCTAAACATTCTTAAATCAAGGTTCATTTACTGGAGAAGCAGAATGACTTAAGCTAGTCGAGTGGCTTTTTGCTTAAAACAAGAAAAATATCTGCCAATGGGGTCCGAAAATCTTGTTCAGACCCCATTGGCGGCTATATTGTTTATTGTTTTAAAGTGCCCCTATTATGCTATTTGTGATATTCCCTTTCATGCAGTGTGTAATAGAGCTGTTTGTGAATGTAAAAGGTCTGCAAAGATCAAAGTGCAGATAAATGTTATTGTCTCGTACGTAGGTTTGTAACTAATTTGCATAATGCCCGCTCTCCATTGGCTGAACAGCGTCTCTTTGCCCCGCCCTCAATCACTGTAGTTGTATCTGAGACTGGAAGAGTTTGGTTCGTGTTGTTCATGTCGAGAAGACGCTGTTTTCTGCTGCCAAAGCAAATCCACTTTGATGAGATTGATACGGTAAAACCGACGCCATCGTTACTGTTCGTATCACTGTGAATCAAGAGCTGAGATTCAGATATGATAATGAGCGTTTGGTTTCTGACCAATCAGAGCAGAGCAGCTCTCAGAAAGGCGGGGTTTAGAGAGACCGAATCCTTGATCGAAGCGTTTCAGACACTGAGAGAAAAGAGCTGATGCTGCAGTGGATATTATGAGGAAATTAAAGTGTTTTTGATCTTGGATGAATGTGAACCTGTTGTAGGAGACGACAAAACAACATTAGAAACCTTTAAAATAGCATAATAGGGGCACTTTAAGCATGAAGCCATTTTTCACAAAACAAGACATAATTTGATGTAAGAATGTTTAGATATTCGTATAGGCAAAAATATTGAGGAAAAAAAAATCATCTTTTGCAGTGTGCAGGTTGTGCAATAAAAGCAGAAGCTTGTTGAGTGTGTTCAGGTGTACACTCACCTTCCACAGTAAACACACGAGCAGCGCGAGAACAATAACTCCAGCCAGGACGGCAATGAGGATGATCCACCACGGGATGCTGTGCTGGTCTGAGAGCCCGATCTCTGGGTAAATCATCACAGACACCTGCACAAACACAAACACTGATGCGCTAACACGAACACGCATGGGAGTGTGGGCATGTGTGATCATGTGTGCTATCTGACCTGTGTAGCTGCGTCCTTCAGCACTAGATGCCTGATGTCGGATTTAATGGTGATATTGGCTCTGACCAGCAGCTCCACGGCACTGACCGATGAAAACTCCTAATAAACAGACAGAGTGAATGCTGTACTGAGAGTTCTGCACCTGTAACCCGTTTATGTGTCCATTAGACCACACATATGTATAGACCCTGGGCGCATTTATGGACATTAATTCACTGACTGTGGGTTTGAATTGGATGTGCTGTGGCGCCGTTTTCTTGTCTGTAACTGTGTTTCCATCTTGAGCTGATAGTTACTGTCCCACCATATCAACTACGGCTGGCCAAAAGAATCTATTTTTCAATTAGTCATTTTTTAAAATGTGGTCTATTCGATATTGATTCTCAAAAGCCACGAATTGATCTTTTTTCCGTATTTATTTCCGCAAACATTGAACAAAATATCTGTTTGACGTTAATCTTATTACTAGTCTTAGATGTCATCCTCAGGCAACTGTGCAAATAATAAAATTAATTCTCTTTCACGTCTCCTTGTGCTTGAACGGATAAATTCACACAGATTTTTCCCAAAATGCTCACCTAAGTGAGTTCCCTAGTAAACATAGTCGCTTATGGCTTAAAGGGGACCCATTATGCCCCTTTTACAAGATGTAATATAAGTCTCTGGTGTCCCCAGAATGTGTCTGTGAAGTTTCAGCTCAAAATACCCCACAGATCATTTATTATAGCTTGTCAAATTTGCCCCTATTTGGGTGTGAGCAAAAACACTCCGTTTTTGTGTGTGTCCCTTTAAATGCAAATGAGCTGCTGCTCCCCGCCCCCTTTTTCCAGAAGAGGGCAGAGCTTTAACAGCTCGCGCTTCAGTTGCTCAACAACAACAAAGCTGGAGAATCTCACGCAGCCAAAATGAGGATTGTCAGTAACGTGTTCAGCCTTACATTGTTCAAACCGGAGTCGACACTGATGGAGAGACTCAGGAAGAAGTTACAACTTTTAGAATGAAACTGGACGTTTTTTATGTAGTTGCTGTGGAGTTGATTCAACTCATCCACTAGCATGTGTCGTCATGTTAATCTTTTGTGCAAATCCAGCGTTGAATTGACCCTCGTTTGTGAAGCAGTCCGGCGTAAAATGACGGCATGTCAACAACACTCTACTACAACAACTCTTCCTCTTCTCTAAAGCAGCCCAACATGGCCTCGCCCCCTTTGTTGTGTGTTCTCGGGGGCGGGGTTTATGTAAATTTTAGGGTTAGTGATGTCACTAACCCAGGAAGAAGCTTGTTGTAGTCCCTACCAGCCGTTTGTTGTAATCCGTAAAAAGCGATTTCTGTAAAAGAACATATTTCCCTTTGCATTGAACTTTGAGCGTCGTAACTTTGCAGATGTTGTTTATACTCAAACAGCAACATTACACACTAACTAAAGTTTAAAAAGTGAAATCATAATCAACCACCCCTTTAAGTGAAATACAACACATGTATCAGTATATTGGATCCGTGCATTAGTCTTAAAGTGACAGCAGCCTAATATTCCTGCTGCTGTCTGTGTTTTTAATGTTAATCAAACTACAAATGATGAAGAAATCACTCACTGCTCTTGACTGAATACATTTTTATAAGCTTTAATAAGGATTAACCTTTATTTAATTTGTACAGTGAAGATTATATGCAAAGTTGTTTTACATTTGATTACTTTATTCAGTTTCTGTACCTGAAAACTACTGTTACTGTTTGGTATCGAAATTGGAATTGAGAATTGTTAAATTTCACTGGTATCTAAAATTATCTAAAAAACAACTGTTTTATTCATTACTTTTTTGTGGTGGGGGCAGTGAAAGCTGAATCATTGAATTCACTAATTCAAATCGAAAATCAAGAATCGAATTGAGATCTTGTGAATCTGAATCGAATTTAATCAGAACATTTGAATCAATACCCAGCCTTAATATCAACAGGAAAAACGATCGTTCAAGAGCGAGCGGCTCTCACCTCAATGAAAGTGCTGTTCCACAAGTTTGCCCTGATCCTGATATGGATGGAGCCGGAGAACTTGTCTAGAGGACACCGGAAGAGCAGGCAGCGTGCAGAGCCCAGTAAACAATCCTGAAACACATCAGCAGGTCAGATCAATCACAATCAACAGCAGATTACGGAATGAAATATGGTCGCATATAATCTCTGGTTCACACTGACCAGTGTGAGAGACTTCCTCCTCTCAGACGCAGACACAGCTGGAGTGATTTTGCCTTCAGGGTTTTTGGGAACCACGTCTGCTTCGGTCTCCTGATGCGAGCGCACCTTTCTGCTGCTCTGTTCACAGATGACCCATTTAAACGTCTTTTGCGTTTATTGATGACCAGCAGCTTCATTTGATGGGTGTTTGCGAGTACCTTGAGGTGTTCTGTCTGGGCCAGACGCAGAGGGTCGAGCGCCGACTGTGGTTCACAGCGAGTGTGTGGATGGCCGTCGATCTGCAGAGAGCTCGGATACAACAGCCACTTCTTATTGAACAGCTCGTACGGCCACAGGATGTTCAGAGAGGCTGAGCCGAACGTTTGGAGAGACTGCCCAGTATTAGTCATCTGTTATCACACAGGACAATCATCATTGCCACATGAGTACCTTCTATCCTGTTCCTTTCATTTCTCCATACAGTTTCTCCATAAAAATGGAGACTTCTGTTCTGTGCGGTATCTGTGGTATTTCAGTGTTCATTTCGGTTCATTTTCAGTTCCAGTAGCTCTACAAAATTTTGTTTTACAATTCAATTGTATAAATCAATATACATTTAAAGTAGCTAAACAGTTTAAAAACAGTTTTTCATCTTTATAATTAAGAACTAAAATTAAAGGGTTAGTTCACCCAAAAATGAAATTTCTGTCATTAATTACTCACCCTCATGTCGTTTCACACCCGTAAGACCTTCGTTCATCTTCAGAACACAAATTAAGATATTTTTGATGAGAGGTATATGACTCGTCCATAGACAGCAATATAATCAACACTTTCAAGGTCCAGAAATGTACTAAAGACATCGTTAAAACAGTCATGTGACTGCCGTGGTTCAACCTCGATGTTATGAAGCGACGAGAATACAAAAAACAAAACAAAAATAAAGACTTTATTCAATAACATCTAGTGATGGGCAATGTATCGTGTATCAAACTGCCAAAGTCACGCGCCCCAGGGGTGAACCATTGAAATTTCGAAACACTTATGACGTGACGAAGCCTCGTTTACTGAAATCTTTGGCAGTTTGATACGCGCTCCGAACCAGTGATTCGAAACAAAGGATTCGTAAAGCTTCATGAAGCAGTGTTTTGAAATCGACCATCACTAGATATTGTTGAATAAAGTCATTATTTTGTTGTTTTTTTTTGGCACACAAAAAGTATTCTCATCGCTTCATAACATTAAGGTTGAACCACTGTAGTCACATGAACTGTGGCGTTTGAAAGTGTTAATTATCTTGCTGTCAATGCAGGCCTCACTGAGCCATCGTATTTCATCAAAAATATCTTAATTTGTGTTCTGAAGATGATCGAAGGTCTTATGGGTGTGGAACGACGTGAGGGTGAGTAATTAATGACAGAATTAATTAATGAACTAACCCTTTAAGTCTCCTGAGATATGATAGAGCACCTCCAAATCTTCTGAGCACATGAACTTACAATGAATTCATAGTCCACTGCGCTGCCGACGTCCTCCAGTGATGTCATAGCGCTCTCTCCCCTCACCTCTCCGCTGAAGAACAGCCGATGAGGGCGAGACAGCCTACAGGAGACCAACAAAACACCGTCATCACACGACATTTTAAGAATAGCTTCCGAGAACATTTAATGAGATCTATTTATGGACACTTGTGAGATATACACTGAAGCGACATCAGCATTCATGAGAAAATAATCTGCTATTTTAGAAACCATGTGTAAACACCAATAATCAGAGATAAAGGGAAGTGAACACACACCCGCTGAGCACCAGAGGAAGCTCGATCACCACTCGCGCAAACGCCGTGACGGGGGCCAAAGAAGGCTGCTCACTTATCCTGTGTGACATTTACATGGCTGAAATTATTACATTGTTTTGCCATTTTTCAACAGGGTGAATCTCACAACAATGTCCAGGTTACATTTCATCCCAAATGGGGGATCAGCATAAATATAATTTCCGCCTACATCACGCGTGACCTTTCCAACGTGATTACATAATGCGTGGCACATCACAGAGCAGTGCAAGATGAGCATTTGTGATTAAAAAGTATATAATTTTTTTGATTTTTTTAGAAAATGGCCGATGGTTTTTCTAGATAAGACTCTTATTCCTCGTCTGGGATCGTGTAGAGCTCTCACTGAAACTGACATTTGGACCTTCAACCCGTTGAACCCCAGTGAAGTCCACTATATGGAGAAAAATCCTGGAATGTTTTCCTCAAAAACCTTCCACTGAAGAAAGAAAGACATGAACATCTTGGATGGCATGGGGGTGAGTAAATTATCAGGAAATTTTAGTTCTGAACTGAACTAATCCTTTAATATGTAGTTAGAATTAGTACAGAAATTTAATCAAATGTAAAAATAAAATATTGCATAGTCTTCACTGTATGAATTAAATATAAATTTATTCTTATTAAAGCTAAAAAAATGTATTCAGTCAAGAGCAGTAAGTTATTTTCTCTCTTGTTTGATTGACATTAATGACTCAGAGCAGCAGGTTTATTAGGCTGCTGTCACTTTAAGAGCAAACGCACGGATCCATTATACTGATACACATCCGGTTTAGACCCAACTGTTTACTTTCACTCGAGACAGAACCGGCTGTGTTATGTCCACACGACATTTGATAACGATATATATCGTCATACCGTCCAGCCCTAGATTGCAATCTCATGCTAATTTACCCTGTTTAGTAAATCTGGCCCTAAGTATGCTACATGTAAGTACAAGTGGTAGTTTGTGTAGTACTGAATTTGGTTTCTAATGATCTGAATTTTGAAAAATCTGTTATGAATATAAAAGTAAAGGTATTGTGCTGTTGTCATGAAAATGATAAATATTCAGGGTGAAATATGACCCGGACATTTCTTTGTGAGATTCATCATTTGTATGATTTTGTTTTGCTCACAAAAGAAATAAAGGCAGAGAACAGGACTGAAACTCACGTGGACAGTGCGAGATGAACAGACAGTGACGTAGTTTCTATAGTGATCGCAGAAGTGCTCAGAATAAGATAGAATTTGACCTGACATAAAGAATTCATGGTCAATTTGAGTTTCCTGAAGGTCAGAATCGTGTAACTGTGCATGTGAGACTGTTACTGTACCGTCGCTTCTCTTTTGAGCGGATTGCCCAGTTCACACAGCGCCTGAGAGCCGTTCTGATTGACTTCACACAACACCTTCAAAACAGGAACGCATTAGGAACTACTGCTGGCTCTGACCGACACATAAACAAGCTCAGCATTGCTGGTGGTGTACCTGCTGCCCCATGAGTCCAGAGTACGAGAGCGTGTTTGGCAGAGACACCAGCAGCTGGGCGGCGTGGGCATCATCTCCATCCTCCTGCGGGGTTTCTGGGTTAGACGGCATGTTAGTCACCGTGACCTCCAGCACTATTGACCTCTGATCCGACAGAGAGAACACCGGCACATCAGACCCGTCTCTAAACGCAGAGCATGTGGGAGAAATGAAAATAACCAGGGCCTCTATGCTTTACAAGATTTTTACATTTGCACACTGTGAGTAAAATGCTTGCACTGTACAGCAGAACCTGGTTTAGGAAAAATGTCTTCACATGTACAGGCAATTACAGGAACATTTAGGCAACTCTCACATGTCCACGTTTAGTATTAGTCCATGAACATCTTTATAAATGTAAGTATGCAGTGACGGAGACATCACTTCAGATACAGAAATAAGTGTATGGTCACTTACCGCGGCAGAGGAGTGAAGTCATTTGAAATGGGTGCTTTTGTGCCAAACTGATAGACAAGCTGAAGGTTGCTCTGGCATATTTTATCCTCACCACACCCTTCCCTGACAAAATTAACCTGAGAACAGACAGAAAGCTTGCACATTCAGTTTTACTGTTATACTAATGGTTCCTGATGGATTTGAATTACCATTCGACGAGCATTATATAAGGGATAATGTACTGACAGCTAGTCATTTTCACAAAATAACCCCTGACATGAAGCAAACAGCTATCATATGACTACTTAAATGATTTTGGGTGTAATATTGCAATCATAGGCGGAGTTTGGGGGGGACCAGAGCCAATGATTTTGCCTGAGTTATGAATAATTTTATGAATAATAAACAATAGAATTCACATTTATTTGTCTTATTTTACTGTAGAATGAGTAAATATGTTTGTTGTTAGGATGTTTTAAAAAATAAATTCCTAGGCTATTTACATTTTTAGGCTACTCTGCCTCAGCGGTCTAACAGCACTCATCAATGTCAAAATGATCGAGATGGCCAATCAAATCAAAGAAGGCGGGTCTTGCTGTCACTGTCACAGCAAGAGTTTGTGGAAAGATGCAAGTAGACAACTGTTTTTCGATAGAAATGTTCAGCAACTGACAGTAATAGACTATTTGATGAAAACTGCTCAACTTTTTATGAAATTTCGCCATTTTGAACTGAAAATGTGCGATCGTGATTCATGTACTAATTCATAAATGAATGTGATGAGACAAGAAATGTTTGCGTTTTCAACATATTAGGCATACGAATGAGAGTGAATGTGTGCACATTTTAAAATAAAATATTATTTGCAAATAGTTCAAACTTCATAACTACAATTAGACCTAGAAGTTATTTTACCATTCTTATTTATTTATTCCCTTAAAGTCCCCCTGTGGTGAAAATCAAGTTTTTAATGTTGTTTATGTCTATGTGGTGTTTTTAATACACTTTAAGACAAACCATGTGCAAATTCATAGTCAACACCATTGCTGAGTTGACCGAGTGGATCTCTGAGCTCGTGTGAGTGAGTGGAGGCGGGGCTAATTAGCATATTCATAGATCCGCATATTAAATGAAGCAAGGGTGTAAAGTTACATTCAAGCTATTTAAAGGCATGAAGACATTTTTTTTTTCACAGGAAAAAATGTTTAAATATGTCATTTTGGTGATCAAAGATGAGTTTTAAGGTATAAAATTATTGACTACAGGGGGACTTTAAATCCCTTTCAATCATTTAATTCCTTTATTATTATTATTATTATTATTATTTATTAAGTAATAAATCCCCCACCCCCGTCTGTCGGTAGGTCTGAAACTCCACCTATGATTGCAATATGCAATGCAATATTGAGGTAAATGTTTTTATTATGTGAGAAGAAAGATAGAGCAGAGTTAACAGTCAAACAGAGTTCAATTCTGCTGTAAAGCAGCTCTAAAAAGACAACAGTAAACATTATTCAGCTGAGATCAGTTCAGTGTTGATTCAGTTTGGTTCAATAACATCACTGCCACAGCTCAAATGCAACTATAAGGCATGAAGATATTAAGATATTGTAAGACATTGACATCATGATTTTCTGTAAAGCTGCTTTGAAACAATGTGTATTGTATAAAGTGTTATATAGAAATAAATAAAGGTGAAACTAATTCCACTATGCAGGACATCTCTTTCTTGAGACAAATGTACATCGTAGAGTCTCAAACTTCTGAACACAGAATGCAGGGATTGACCCATTCACAACCAAAATCAGGAGACAAACCAAATCTAAAAGCATGTGAAGTACGTTTGTTTTACCTCAGAGTAGAGTGTGTTGGAGGGACTGAGGCTCAGGACGGGGCTCAGCTGGTTATGGTGTTTATGTCCCGTGTGATGGTGATGTCTGCTTCTCCGTATAGTGTGTGTGATCGCCAGAGAGACGGGCCGCAGCTTGTCCCGAATGTTTTCCTGATGAAATGAGAACAGAAGAGTTCATATGGCCCTGTTTCATCTGATATTATCATGTGCCTCCTCTGATCAGACTTCATTGAGACCCTCCTCTCATGTTATGAAATGCAGCTGCAATTCTGATCGCAATGTGTGTGTGTTTTGGTACAATGGAGCCAAGTTTGAAGCCCCTGTTTAATGTTCAAAGTGTTGATTTTTTACAACATGTTCCATAGCGGGCAGAAATTATGATGTGCTGGTCTGAGAATATGGGAAATAAGCAATATGTCTAAGGTTATGGAGTTCAAATATTGTTGCTGCGAACCTTATACATAAACTCACAGTAAACATCAAAGTTAAGAAGAAAGAAGGAGAAGAAATTGAAAGGGAGTGTGGAGAACCTGAGCTAGCAAAGACTGTCATGGCGAAGTTCTTTATCTTTCTTTGCTTAGGGGTAAAAAGAAGTTGGAAATAACTTTGCATTGGTATACTTTTAACAAATATCCTGATGCCGCCCACACTTTCCTCTCAATAACAAAATAAACATTCAACAAAAATGGTGAGAAAACAGCAGTAAAGAAAGCATCTGATCATAGCGAGGTGGAAATGTTTGCAGCACAAGCTCTGCAATCTGGCACTATCCAATCCAGTCACATGGACCAACTGTAATTGAGACATTTAGTCAAAAAATTCAACAGAAAGACGTATATTACAGAGAAATTTCATGTCGTTTGAGTAGAGCGTTCGCTTGGGCCGTGAGCGATTGAGTCCGGAGGGTGCAGCCTTGAAAATGAAACAAAGCTAATGTTGTCAGGATGCAAATATGCATTTCCACTACAAATGCCATGTGTTCACATGTTTTTAAATTCCTCAATATGTGGTTTCAGTAGCTATGTTTTCATCCACCTAGTTTTATTTTTTTAATTTTGTGACTGTGGATGGAAACGTCAAGATGCGCATAAAAACATATGCGCTAAAGTGAAGTGGATCATTTTTTATCTGTTAAAAAGACATGCACATAAACTACGATGGAAACACATTTACCGAATAAAGCCGTGGTCACACTAGACTTTGAGCATGTGAAATTTCTTCGGACACTGCAACGGTCGTGATATGACGTCACGCCCTGCAGCGTCTTTTTTATAAACATGAATTCAACATATAACAAATAGTAATACATTCAAAATATAAAAATCTTCTCCACTTTACTGCAGAAATATTGTTCTTTTAATTCAGCCAAGAGGTCACGCCGTGACGTATCGATCTTCTACTGGTCACACGTCTTCATGTGATGCAAATTCGCAATTCACCAAACTTGAACTCTGGAACGCAGCGAAATGCATGAGCTTGCATTTCCGGTCTATGAATGGCAGTCAATGGAACGAAAAGTGTAGTGTGACCGCCCCTTAAATCCCTTGATGCACAACAAAAACATGAATTTGTCTCAGAGGATGTAATTGGATAACTGGACTAACCAGTGGTGCCAATCGCATCGCACCACATCTCAATTGTTGTTTTAGTTATGATTTGGTTTAATTCCCTCCAGAAGCGTCTCACATGATTGCGTTCCCAAACACCAGCATCCGAACGCAAGAGAACATGACAGCGTTTATTGTGTTTCGTCTGACGCTCTGAGACCAACTCATTTATGATGGAGGAAAAAAGAGCCCGATTGAAGCAACTTCTAATATTTTGAGCCAATTTCCCATGAAGTGATGATTTTGTTCTGTTGAACACATGGGATGGAAACCTGCTTTATTCGCAAATTCCAATTTTGTGCCCAAGTTAAATTCGCAACTTTGGATGGAAACAGCTAATGATACTAGTAATGGCTGCTTTGAAACAAAAAAGTGGTGTAAGTAAAGGTGACTTGACATTCATAAATTGTTTTAGACCCAGCTTCCACCTGTATTTAGTGCTCAACAAAAATGCACCTCATATACCATCTTTACACCAGGTGGAAAGAGGGCGCTGTCAATACACACATTCATCTGCATCTCTAGTTCTACCTTCACAGCAAAAGTCACTGTTTGACAGTCCGGATGTTTTTGTCCATGTAGCTCCACTTCCACAGAATGAACGTACTCCGGCTCTGATAAACTGCGGTCCAGGAAGTGAACTCTGTGAGGAAGACTCAACTTCCTGCGCTCTACGTCCGCCTCAAAATGTACACCGAGTGCTGATGTGAAGGAACAACACAGAAAAATTCAAATATATGTGTATATCTGCACTTACAGCGAATGTTGTTGTTATTATAGATGTTGAATTTCTTACTGATATGTGGTGAGTAGGAGTCTGGATAAGCCGTGTATTTGTAGCAGGCCTTCACGTCCACACTAGATGAAGACAAGTCAGTCATTTATTATAATATCACGTTGAAATGAATTATCTATACTGTGTGTAATGAATATTGCTTGTAATTTCCAAGAAAGATGTCATATACATAATGTGAAGACATTGAAAAAGTAAAATAACTTCTGACCAAACACCATCTTGGCCCTGGCAGCTATGCTGCGTGAGGTCAATGTACTGAGGCTCGATGGAAATTTCTCGGATCACGTGGACCACTGGACGTGACCTGATGGACAAACAACGAGTCAGAAAACATCTTGCATCTCAAAATAACTGCTGCTGTGGCTTTAAATGACAATGCATCCATTTTTAAACATTCAGCTGACATCTTTGATACGGGATGCATGTTTTTCATTTGTACGTTTTTCTCAGGCAGTTCAGATCTCACCTGTAAAGCACAACCTGATCACTGAGGGAGCCGACGGCTAGATCTGGATAAAAATTCCCATCAACATCTAGTCCTCCAGATATGGAGTAGCCCAGTCGCTTGACCCCTGCATTAAGCCCATCCAGAACCTTGATGTGATGATAAATATACAGATAATTAAAGTCGAAACACTGTGATGGCACTGCTGGTTGAATGTCTATGAATCTATTCAGAAACAGAACCTTGAACATGTTACTGAAAACTGTTTAGTTTCTGAATGAATCCGTAGCTGCGTTTACATGGACCCTAATAATCCTATTGTAATTGGACTAGTAGCAGAGTCAGAATAAATAGTCACATGTAACCACGTCAATCGAAATGAATTGGCCAAATCCAATTAAAATTTCATTCGGATTGTAAGGGGTGGTTTAAACCTTTTCTAATCTGATCGCCAGGACACTTGATCGGATTGAAAACAGAAACTGGAAAGTACTGCGCATGTGCAATGACATAGAGATGGTGTAATGAAGTGACGCGCAGAACGAGCTGTTGTTGTTGTTGTTGTTGTTGTTGTTGAATATATTGTCATAAATGACTGTCGTGTCATTCTAAAGTTATTCTTCCACTCATCGTCTCTGAAGTGGAGCAGGACAATGTCCCACCAGTCCTTGTTTCGGACTCCCATCCACAGACACCTTGTTTTGCGTGCAGGAATTAAGGGGTGTTTTTACTGCTTGACAGATATAAGATATGTGTCTGTCATCTCCTAATTAGGACCCGAAATAGATAAATATTAGTATGCGCAAACAGCGGGAAACTCTATATATCCGTGCAGTGTGCGCATGTCAAAAAATCAATTCAGATTTGAAGCTTGTGACATATAAATGCGCACATCAACCCGATCACTTTATTTAGTGTTCATGTAAATACTACGCTCGGATTCATCAATCGGAATGAATTCAAAAGGTGAAACAAAAAGTGTCCATGTAAATGTGTTTTCGAACAAATCAGTTGAATGAAGGATTCAATGACTCACTCATAAATACACCATCTACTGGCGTAACAATGTAATCTGCAGAAATATTGACTTTAAAAAGAGAGAAACTGTGAAAAGTCCCAGTGCTGATAGATGGAAACGCTCAGAGAAGGATATAAATATCAAATGTTGTCTTAAAACAATCTAATGTGCCTAAGACTTGTCCAGTGTGTGTGTGTGAGAGAGAGGTTTGCCTGTGAAGGTTTGGTATCAATGCCAGATGAAGTGCCGCGGTAAATAAAAACTTTCCCATCTCCATCAAACGGGGCTCCAACAGCAATGTCTGAAAACAAACACATTGACTAGATTTTAGAGAAAAAGATATACTGTATACACTAGAAGTGAGTAAACCCCTGTGTAATATCATTACAAAACATGCAATTTTGAAGCCCAAAAAAGCACATCCATCCATCATAAAAGTAATCTATAAATATTCATATGTTAAACTTTACAAACTATAATCATTGGCTTCCAGCAACGCCCATATGTTTCAGTATTTTCAATGTTTCAACAAAAGTGATTTAGAACATTACATTGTAACATTGATCGAACAAAACTACTAAAGATTGTTTTTGTTAATTTCAATATTGATTCAACATCATAGTGTAAAGTTGATTCACTGACATTACCATTGATTATTTTTGTTAATTTCAGTATTGATTCAACATCGGTGATGTAGAATCAATCATACAGTAATAATGTTGATTCAATGACATTACCATTGATTTTTTGTTGTGTAATCTGCTTTCTGAGATACCATGAAGACGAAACACACTGTGTGTTATTTTGTTCTTACCTTCATAACCATCCCAGTCCAGATCTCCAGCGCTGCTGACGGTCATCCCAAACATAGAGTCATACGTTCCGTTGAGTCGGATCGGTCGTGCCTTTTCCCAGTGGCTGGCTGGGTTCAGAAACACATACACCGCACCTCCAATCTCTGCCTTTCGGTCGAAGAAATTTGGAGCTCCCACTACAAGATCTGTCCAACTGTAGATGAAATCATCCCGTTAGATATTGAGCACATCAGCTTTACACAGGGACATGTAAAGGTTCTTACCCATCGCTGTTCAGATCAGCAGTGGCCACAGAATAACCGAAGGAGGAGGCCAGTTCCTCGCCCCACAGAATATGGTCCGGCATCAGCCGGTAGACGCTGTCCTTCCGCAGCAGAACCACGGCTCCTCTGTGACTGGCTCGAGGAGCTCCGGCCACAAGCGTCAACTCAGACTTACTTATAAGACCTTTGGCTGAGTCTACAGAGAAACCTGTGAAGAGAAGAGACAGATTAATACCAACTGAGCACGTGATGATTTTGGACCTGATTTTATATGATCTTGCATGGGATTGTGAGTGTATTAGTGTTGTCAGGAAACCACTATCAGCAGTCAATACCAATACATTGGAGTTTGCAAATGAAAAACAATCTCTTCATATATCACATAGAAAGAGTTAGTCCTCATTCAGCCATAATGTTCTTTGTCTACAAACCCAGGTAGCTGTTCTGAGAGACGTCCTTGACAGAGCTTTTGGACGGTTCCACAGTTTTGTAGACCAGAGCATCCTCAACAGGACTGGCCATAAATAACAGCCCTGAGCGTACAGACAGGAAGACAGATACAGCAAGAGAAGAGTTCAGATGATTTACAGAAAAAATAAATCAACATCAATTCATCAAAAGCTATTTTCCAGCGACAACTATACAAATAAATAATGACATATTTTGAACATGACGTGTATGAAATATGCCTTTATCTGATCTATAATAGAGAATTTATATAGCCTAGATCAGTGCGTTTATCACACTTCTGCGTTCGAAAAGCAGAAGCAAATATAGCATAAAATACCTTTCGATGCCTGTATCAATGGCAGTGCCCATAGCATGAGATTGTTGTGATTTGGTGTATAGTTCATCACAGATACCTCATCTAAACCAAACGTTCTCAAACTTATAAGGTAGAAAATGTTCCAATGACCCCTCATAATAACCTATAACAGTGATTAAACTCAAAGTCAGTGTGGGTGGGAGCAATGAACACAATATAATTGTTTTATTGGCGTATATCCCCATTTGTAAATATTCACACATGAATTGGCACCTCTGAGTCCAGACCTTAAACTCATTGAAAGTCTTTGGGATGTGCTTGAGTAGACCAAAAATCAATGCACCTCTTGAATGTTGTGATGTTATTTCCATCAAGAAATGTATACATTTTTTGGTCAAGATATTGTATTGACAATGCAAGAGGTGAGCACTCTGTAAAGTCTCCTCCAGCACATCCCAAAGACTTTCAGTGAGTTTAAGGTGCCAATTCATGTGTCCCAACCATTCTTTCACAATTTGAGCCCGATGAATCTTGACATTGTCATCCTGGAATGGTTGTTTAAGAAATGAAAAGCTACACAATCCATCTTTTAGGGTTAAAAGAACTGGTGCCAAACATAGAAACATAATAATCACAGCAATAATGATCCAGTCATAGACTGCCTATTTAAATATCTGCCTATTTAAATCCAAACAGCGACTTTTTTTTTCTTTGGCCAGGCAGTGTAGTAGAATGTCTATAGTGGACTATCAAAATAAAATGTTAGCGATCATTTAAATGAGTGGTCCAATACATTTTTCTTAATCCCATTACCTTTCCAGTTGTAGGTACCCGGAGCCCCAAACAGGATGTAGTTTTTGTCAGGTGTGAAACTAGCTGACAGGCCCTGCTGGCAGAATCCAAACTGCTCGTGTCCTTGAGAACGACCTTCACAAAACTTCCACTCTCCCCCGTCCAGATCATCTCTCTCAGTCAAATCCTCACTCAGCACATAACAGCGTCCGATCGGGTCACGTGTCTCAAACGTCTGGTTGACATGTTGTCTGTGCTCATAGAGGTGAGCACACGTCTGTGAGATGACATCAGAACAAAAACAGGACTCATTTGGTACACATGCTGCCACGATGACCTTGACCACAATTCTGATTTGATTTTAAAATCCGAAGTTTTGCATTGACAGTCATTGTTGGATGAAGTACTTGAGTTGCATTGAATTCCAACTTTCTTTAAATCCATGTTCTTTTTATCTAGTCCTTCTGAGGCTTCTAGACTGGACTTGAATTCGGGCGATCTCAGTGCTGAATAATTTTTCACCAGTTCTGTTCCATCAATAAAAATGTGTGCAAAAAATTGTGGGTGTTTTGAGGACACATAGGATACACTTGATGCATCCTTCAAAATATGCTGAATGAAGGATGTGAAAAGAAGGCTGCCTTCCAAGGATCCTTCAAACTGTGACACCTTTGACGGCACTTGGCAGCCAAGGTTTGCAGCCTTACTAGCATGCAGCATACCGTTCAAGAAGCACCCAAATTTAATATTTCTCTACTATATAGTATGCGAAAAACAGTACACCAAAAAAGTAGTATGTCCAAATACATAGCATTTGAAAAACAGTAGGCGAAAAGTCACTGGATGACCTTCCGGCGAGATTCTGAAGTGCGCGTTTGATGGACACTTTACTATCCCATGATGCCACGGGAGAAGATTTATGAATGGAAGTGAAGCAACGCAATTGACGCTGGTAGGTCACATGACAGTAACAACATGGCGGATGTAGTATATCCGAATTTCATTCATACTACCCATATTCATACTATATGGAATGTACTTTTCAACAATCGTGAAGTAAGTTCAGATTTAAATGTAGTACCTACTGAGTATGCGATCTCGGACGCACCAAAAGTTTAGCTCCAACCCTAATCAATCACATCTGAACCAACTAATCAAGGTGTTCATGTTTACTTCAAAATAGTGTGCTGGAGCAGGACTGGAACTGATATCTGATTGTAAGTAGCAGGTTTGCTAGCCCTGCTTAAACACTACTGCACTTTGTGCAGGATGTTATACACAGCCAATGACTGCTTCACATCAGATCTACATGTGACAGGTATAAAATATACTCACCACCACTTTTCCACCAATCCCCTGACTTTTGACTGTGACTCCCAACCACTGGTTGTCTTTGCTCTCTTGCTCCAGACTCACTTGAGAAAACAAGAAACATGTTTCCTTGAATGGACACAGCTTAGCAGAGATAATACTTTAGTTCATCACATTTAAAAAATGAAGCTGTTACCATTTCCATCGATGTCCACTCGTTCACACTTCTCCGATGTAACCGGACAGCGATACAGGGCACCGGGACGGCTGTTCTGCAAAGTTCCCAAACCTCGGGCCTGAGGGGCCCCAACCAATATCCTACAGAGGAAGACTAACTCTTTAAATGCTGTTCTTAGATCAGTTACAGTTAACATTTACTAGAAAAACATAATAATTAATAATAATTCATTTTATTTATGGGTGCCTTTCAAGACACTCAAGAACACCTTACAAATAATAAGATACATGAAGAATAAATGGAAAAAAATAATACACAATGCTATATCAATCAGAATAAGCTAATCTAAATTAAAAAATTGAAAGACTAGAACTATTAAATATGTCTCGAGGTAAGGTATTCCAAAGACTTGGAGCAGTACAACTAAAAGCTCTACATCTCATGGTAGTCAAACGCACAGAGGGTATAACTGGAGTCATAGAAGCAGAAGACCTGAGAGATCGGGGTAATCTTGATAGATGAATACACATGAAGATGTTCATGCTACTATGAAGGTGCTAGATTATGGAGAGCCTTACAAGTGAAAAGTAAAACCCTAAACTGAATTCGATACTGGAAGCTGCCTTAAAACTGGAGCAATGTGCTCAATTAAAGGTGTTCATGTAATGGTCCAGGCTGCTGAAGCTGGACCATTTCAAGTTTGTAAAGAAGTGTCTGTGAAACACCACTGAGAAGAGAATTACAATTGTCAATACGAGATGCAACTAATGCATGAACAAGGACAGCAGTACTATTAGTGGAAAGAGATGGTCGAAGACGATTAATATTTCTCAGATGATAATAAGCTGAACGTGTAATGTTATTTACATGTGCCTCAAAGGTAAAGTGCTGTCAAGGATGACACCCAGACTCTTAAACCTGAAGGGAAGGAGAGATAACAGAATTGTTAATGGTCAGTTTGCAATTTTGATTTAGCGCCTACTAATAGAATTTCAGTTTTCTCACTGTTAACCTTAAAAAAAATTACATGTAAACCATGACTTAATTTCAGATAAGCAAAGCAAAAGAGAGGAAGATGGTAACGTTGAATTAGGCTTTGAAGGCATATAGAGCTAGGTGTCATCATGCAGCATAACAAATTAAAGTTTATATACCGAATTTGCAAAAAAATTTTCCTAAAGGCAATAGATAAATAATAAACAGAAGAGGGCCCAAAACTGAGCCCTGAGGCACGCCACTAGTAATCTGAGTGGCAATTGAGTGGCAATCCAGTTAATCATTTTAATTATGTTCACCTGGTCACCATATATAAACTTGCAATTCTGAACTTTGTTATAACTCGCAATTGCGAGTTATAAAGTCAGAATTGCGAGATATTAACTTGCAATTGTGAGAAAAAAAGTCAGAATTGCGAGATAAAAAGTCACAGTTATCTTTTAAATTGTTTTATTCCATGGTGGAAACAAGCTTCCCTAGAACGTGCACAACCCTTGGTTGTGCTCAAATACTGCAGGATCTTTTCTGTTCACTAACTTCAGTTTTCTTCATTTCTGAAGTCTCAGTGTCGTTTAGTTATACACAGGTTTCCTAGCAGAGGAAGCACAGGTGGAGAGAATCACTAAATGTTTTATTGGTGAGTGTGCAAGTGCATCTTTTATTTAAAATAAATGCTTTGCTTTAATTGTTAAATAAAGTGTTATTGACGGGAGAGGGAAAAACCTACACATTTGCTTGAGGTTTTGGACCCCACAGCCAATTTATGTAGCTTAAAATGCTTTCTGTGATCTGACGTTGTACACTGAAGACAGTTTTAATGTTGTAGACTCACCAGGTGTTTTTAAGCATTGTTTAAAAGGTAGTAGGCTGGTAAAACGAGTGGTTTAGAGTGAAAAAATAGCTGTGAGATTTGCCAGAGTTTGTAAGGTTCATGGCATTGTGTCTTAATACAAGTCCAGAAATGTCCAGGCGTTGCATATATTGCACATCCTTTTCTGAGCCCCTGACTGTATTTAACAAGCTTTGTATTACTGAGTGGGAAAGAAAGCTGAAGATCTTTGAAGACAGAATGCGAGGGTCTGAGTCTTGCCCTTGGTTTTGTGTTCTGGCGCCTGGATGTGGTACAAGTGCTCCAAAACTCTGGGAACTCATTAGCATGAAAAAGACTCCATGTGAAAGGCATCTAAACGGAGGACAATGAGCTGATCCTCCCCTCCTGCTGCATTTCAATATTTCTTTCAGCTGTACATTTACTGCTTCTTTCCTTTAATGCATTTTTGCATTCCTTTAGTAAAGGCTGTGATCTGTGTAGATGGGAAATAACACACACACACAATCTTTTTCATTCTTTGTCATACAGCAAGCACACAGAAACCAAGAGATTTCTTCTACAGTTTCTCAACTCAAACGTGACAGTCTGCAGCAGTTGTCGATGCACTGCAGGAGTACATTAGTGAAAGGAAACCGTTTTAATTAGATCCAAAACAACACCAGAAGATGGTGAATGTTCTGAAGACCCAGATCAGCATGACCTACAGTCTTCTACACCTGGAAAATAAACTTGTCGCTGTGCCACCTGACCACTGCAGATTCATTTAGGCGTTGATAGTGTCTCCATAGAAATGCATAATTCCCAGTCCGAGGACGTAATCAGCTCTGAATAGAATGTGTTGTCATCTCGAGCTTAGAGTAATTATGACAGGGTGTGAACGCAGCATTAAGCCTTTGCCCCCTCCTGAAGCTTATGTTGCTCCTCATTTACTCTTGTTTAATAAATTCACTTTTTGCACTTTAAAAAGTGTTTTGTCGTTTTGAAGCCTTGAGACTCCAGGGATCTTGTTGATAGGATCCCATATATATATATATATATATATATATTCAGTCAAAAAATTATTCAGACACTAGATATGATTTTTTATATTTTTTTTTTACTAGTGGGTGCAGGACACTATACTTCATTTATGTAAGTGAGGATAGCAAAATAAAGTAAACTGTGACATATTATACCCAAAAATTCTTCATAGGGTGGACTACCAGTAAAACTGATAAAAAATTTGGGACCAAAAATTATTCAAACACTTTGACCTGACCATGTTTTACTTAAGCGTTATCTGACATAATTAAGGTTAATTTTTTTCTGACACAGTTTAACTCTGAGATCTTGTCATATTTTATTACCATTTTTTTAAACTATAGCGAATAAACTGTAATAATGAATGAAATTTTCAAGGTGTCTGAATAAATTTTGGTAAATATACTGTATATATAAATATACTGTGTGTATATATATATATATATATATATATAATATATTTCTCAACTGGGGGTCACGACCCAAAAGTGGGTTGCAAGAGCGCTGTGAGTGGGTCGCGGAGTGTGTAGTCAAAGAAACAACAAACGTAATTCTATGTTTTTCTGATGCAAGACTATTTTGAAAGACGTGTGTAAAAGCGGTTGACTCTTCTGTCAGACGCAGTTTAAAGGGGTGGTTGATTATGATTTCACTTTTTTTTACTTTAGTTAGTGTGTAATGTTGCTGTTTGAGCATAAACAACATCTGCAAAGTTACGACGCTCAAAGTTCAATGCAAAGGGAGATATTTTCTTTTACAGAATTCTCTGTTTAAGGACTACAACAAACGGCTGGTAGGGACTACAACGAGCTTCTTCCCGGGTTGGTGACATCACAAACCCTAAAATTTACATAAACCCTGCCCCCGAGAACACACAACAAAGGGGGTGAGGCCATGTTGGGCTGCTTTAGAGAAGAGGAAGAGTTGTTGTAGTAGAGTGTTGTTGACATGCCGTCATTTTACGCCGGACTGCTTCACAAACGAGGGTCAATTCAACGCTGGATTTGCACAAAAGATTAACATGACGGCACATGCTAGTGGATGAGTTGAATCAACTCCACAGCAACTACATAAATTTATCCACTAACCATTCAGAAACGTCTAAAAGTTGTAACTTCTTCCTGAGTCTCTCCATCAGTGTCGACTCCGGTTTGAACAATGTAAGGCTGAACACCGTTACTGACAATCCTCATTTTGGCTGCGTGAGATTCTCCAGCTTTGTTGTTGTTGAGCGACCGAAGCACGAGCTGTTAAAGCTCCGCCCTCTTCTGGAAAGGGGGCTGGGAGCAGCAGCTCATTTGCATTTAAAGGGACACACAAAAACGGCGTGTTTTTGCTCAAATAGGGGCAAATTTGACAAGCTATAATAAATGATCTGTGGGGAATTTTGAGATGAAACTTCACAGACACATCCTGGGGACACCAGAGACTTATATTACATCTTGTGAAAGGGGCATTATAGGTGCCTGAGAGAAACACATTGTCCTGATTCAGTATCTGCGGTCAGATGAGATATTATCAAACCAGTTGACAAACACTGGTGTAAAGCACGCCGCCACTGGACTCTGGAGCAGTGGAAACGTGTTCTGTGGAGTGACGAATCACGTTTCTCTGTTTGGCAGTCTGATAGGCGAGTCTGGGTTTGGCAGATTCCAGGAGAACATTACCTGCCTGACTGCACTGTGCCAACTGTAATGTTTGCTATAGAGGAGGGATAATGGTATGGGGTTGTTTTTCACGGGTTGGGCTACAAGCCCCTGATTCCAGTGAAGGGAAACCTTAATTTTTTGGACAATGCTATGCTTCCAACTTTGTGGGAACAGTTTGGGGAAGGCCCTTTTCTAGTCCGGCATGACTGTGCTCCAGTGCACAAAGCAAGGTCCATAAAGACATGGTTGGATGAGTTCGGTGTGGAAGAACTTGACTGGCCCGCACTGAGCCGTGACCTCAACCCCATCCAAAACCTTCAGGATGAACTGAAGCGGAGATTGCGAGCCAGGTCTTCTCGTCCAACATCGGTGCTGGACCTCACAAATGCTCTACAGCATGAATGGGCAAAAATTCCTACAGAATCTTGTGGAAAGCCTTCACAGAGGAGTGGAAGCTCTTATAGCTGCAAAGGGACCAACCATATATTGATGTCTATGTATTAAGAATGTGATGTCAGTACAGTCCCTATTGGTGCAATGGTCAGGTGTTCCAATACAAGTTCCTTAAAAAAAATTAAATAATTACATAGTCATCAGAATATGCAGCAAACAGGCCAGAGAGGCTGTGAGGTCGGGTCACTTCTCTTTTAGCAGCGGACTATAACGGGCAGCAGCTCTCAAATGAGTATAAATAGAGCTCACACACAGTAACAGAAGGCCAGACAACACCACATGACTTCCTTATACAAGGCCAATCAATTGTGTCCAAACGTGCATTTACTGCCTGGATCTGATCTCCGTGTGAGTCAGAGAAAGATCACTGGACTCATCTGGCATGCCAGAGGCGTTAGAAATGAAGATCTCACAAACTGTGTCCAAGTTTACGGCATGTACGGTTACCTTGTGAGGTTAGTAGCCAATGCTTCACAGTCATATATTCAGGGAATTTCCCTGGATCGAATTACATGAAACTCTAAATCCATTAATTTTTGTAATCTAAAACGTTTATAAAAAGGGAGCAAAGCACCAGAAGCCAGTGCGTCATGGAGATTGGGTTTATGTCTGGCTGCACTTCTGAAGTTTCCCCTCAATAAAAAATATATATAAATTAAACAACCTGACACACTTTATTTGAAAATTTTGTGAACAGAAAGATCTGCTGGTGACCAAACCTGCATCAGGGGCCGGTTGCATAAACAGATTAGACTAGTCTTAGAAGATAATCATCAAATTTTTTTCTTCAGGACTGGTCCTAACTTTTTAACGTCAGTTACATAAAAAGGAAGATCAGCCTAATTTGAATCAGAAAATAAGACTGATTACTTCTTGACTAATTGCTAGTTGGTCAAATTAGTTCTTAAGACACATAGTGGCTAATAAGTTAATGCAACTGGCCACAGAACTTTGAATGAATCCTTTCTGCTTCGGGCCTTGACTAAAGTGCCTTAAAGTATTAGTCATTAAACTTTTAAAACTTGACAGCTTCTTGCTAAAAAAGCATCTTGTAACCTTATAGCTTAAACACACACAACCTCCTTTTAGACGCTAGAGACAGACAGACTCCAGTATGAGTCAAGTGAGTGTAGTACACTAGTAAACACACAGCTCTGATGGACACTATGAACAGAAATACATTTACACATCATATAGAGAAAGAAAAAGGACAAAGCAAAACACAGAGATTGGTTGTCCAATACATTAACCCCTAAGCATTCCTGTAAAATTTGCCTTAAAAAACGTCTTAAAAAGACATACCCAAAGTAAATTGCATGCTGTTCTTGAACCATTTGGAGTATATGCATAGTTTTTTTGTCTCTTTTGAAACTCTTTTGTCTACAGTGGAACACTAACAGGTTAAAAATACATTAAATACATTAAAAACCAAAAACAAAATAGATGGATTTCTTACAAAAGTGCTGTGATGTAGCAGTGAATTTACAGACACACAGTTACTGTCAGCACATAGAACTAAATATATAACTTACATGTTGGGGATGCACGTTATATCGGCCACAATATCGGTATCGGCCGATATATGTTCATTTTTAACGTTATCATTATCGGCCCGATAAGAAAATTTGGCCGATACATTAAAGCCGATAAATAATGGATTATTTCCTTCAGCTGAGACACTTCAGATGCGCACTGATCGCCATGATGGTTATGAATTGCTTGAAATATGATTGAAATCACTTCAAAAAGGAAAATTCAGTTAAGTGCAGCGCAAGTCTGTCATATAAGCTACATAAAATTATAATGAGAACATTATAATTGTGTGCATGGGACATGACTTTTATTGGTGAGACTTTTGTTTTTGTAATCAGGCTCTCAAAAATTATATACAAATTTGCATTTAGATTTATCGGCCAAAATATCGGTTATCGGCTTTTTAAATATAAAGAATTATCGGTTATCGGTATCGGCCAAAATTTTCATATCAGTGCATCCCTAATATATATATATATATATATATATATATATATATATATAACATTATAATTTAAAGGGAATTAATTAATTAGTCGGTTGTTGGGTAACTAGTTGACCATCCTGACCGACAGTATTATGCATTATAGGCATTAAAGGCTCATTCCAGCGGTGGATAAATGCTTTGCTCCTGATTTCCATTCAAATCAAATCAATGCACATTCATGTTCAATGACAGATCATGGTAGTGCTTTAGTTCACGGTGTAGCCTGGTGTTTTCTCTGAGAGGATGATCATGAATAAAGCTGTGTTGGTTCTGAGGTGTAAAACACCCTCTAACAGAAGACTTACAGTAGAGAAGACAGTCCTGACTCGTTCTTATCATCTATAAAGTGAATATGCATGCATTTAATTTGGCAACACCTCCATAGTCCACTTTAGACGTTCTACTAACTATAAGTAACTTTGCAAGCACATGTCAACTAGCAGTCATTAGAGTATTAGTAGTAGAGTATGTTTATTTTGATGCTCCCCAACAGACATTCTACTGACCATACGTAACTTTACAAGCATGTCAACTTATTCTACTAACCCGAACCCTAAACTAACAGTCTACTAATACTCTAATGAGAGTTAGTTGACATGTCGTTGCAAATTAATGATTTATAGTTAGTAGAATGTCTAAAGTGGACCATCAAAATTAAGTGTAACCTTAAATTTTACTAGAGTTCCTTGAAGGAAGTGAACATACATTATAAAGCACAACTGTTATCAGTAGATTCTGGTGTCTTTTCATCTGTTTTCTGGTCCAGCAGGTGAAAATGGTGCGTCCGATCACATGATTTGAGGAATCATTTATGTGTGGAGCTGCAGGAACTATAGTGAGCAACAATAAGAGTGATACTGGCCTCTAATAATAGTTGATAATAAGCAGTGAGCTCAGCTCAGAGTAATGCTTCTCACTGTAACTCATCTCATACACACGCTGTATGTCTGAGAACAGAAGCGTTCAGCTTTAACAGAGTCACATGTGTTTGATCATATCTGCTGTGTCACTGACTGAACATCATCCTGAATATTAACAGATCCATCTCTGAACGCAAAGTCATTCAGGATGACACACACACACAGATGCACATGTTAAATAGACAAATAACAGCCTTCATATGTTATTTATTAAGTGTTGCACTGATGAACAGTGCTGCTATACAAGATCATGTTTCAAGTCACAATCATTCTCGGCATTGAGATCTTTTGCCGTCTACATGAGCTGAATCAATAGCGCTAAAAAAAATTTGTCCTTAGTATTTTTGTCTTGTTTTCCAGCACAAATATCTAAACATTCTTAAATCAAGATACAAGCAAAATGACTAAAGATATTAAGTCTTGTTTACTGAAAAAAAAATCATCAAAATGAAGTGAGTTTATGCCTAAAATAAGAACAAATATCTGCCAATAATCTGAATTCAAAGATCTTTCGGACCCCACTGGCAGATATTTGTTTTTAAATTTTATACGTTTTTAATGAAACAAGACTTAATATATTATGTAATTTTGCTTCTCCAGTAAATGTGTCTTGATTTAAGAATGTTTAGATATTTGTCCTGGAAAACAAGACAAAAACACAGAGTCAGAAATCATATTTCACAGTCAGACTCACCAGCTGTGAGGTTCAGGTGTGAGCTGCTGGTGTAAAGCCAAAGAAAAGCCGAAGAAACTTCCCTCCTCTCCCTCCTTGATGAGGATGGTTGTTGTGTCCAGGTTAAACGCTGAGATCCGGGAGCAGAGCGTGAGCAGGAGCAGGAGTCCAGCCGTGCTCCTCTGCTGCGTGTGCCAGACGGACATGACAGAGTTCAGCAGCACCTACAGTCCTGGATGAGTCCAGATCACCAACACAAGACACTGGAAGATCTTCAAAAGTGATCAGTGTCTGTTTGCTGCTGCCAGTCTGAGATTGGCTCCAGCCGGGAGTAAGACTGCCAAAGAAAGACTGCACACACACACACACACACATACACACATACACAGAGCCGTGAATAGACCACCCACACCCCCCTCAGCTGACATCATCACTCAGCGATCCGTGGCACATTGATCTGGATGTGACCAAACGCTGAAGAATACCAGGACCCGCAGCTGCAGATCTTTGTTGAGTCACTCCACCAAACTTATATTTAAAAAAGGTGAATTTTACTCCTTGTAACCTTTTCAACATGCCATCAGACACAGAATGTGAAAGTGTCCTTCAGTTGCATTGAGGCGTCTCAGGCTACACCTTACAGAACGTCTGTTGTGAAATAGATACTGGGTTGATTTCTTACAGTTCATGCTCAAGGTCATGACGCTGCAGTGTGATTATTAGGAAGAGAAGTTAATGCTGATAAATGGATTAGGGCTGGGCGGTATGACGATGTTGTTACCACAGCATAAAATGCTTATCGTTAAAAGATTTTGCTATATTGTGTATATCGCAGTATGTACATATATAGCACTATTGACACTTTAGAGTAATGAAATTTGGGATGTGCTTGATGTTAAAAAGCACAATAAGCAGTGAAAAAGAACTGACTTACACACAGCGTAAGCCGCGTCTCTCAGCATGCGATCGTGAACTCAGTTCTCTTTCACGTCTTATTTCTCTTGAATGGTCAAATACACACGCAATTATGTCAAAATGCCCATCGTGTGCAGTATTCATGTAAACACAGCCGGTTCTGTCTCAAGTGAAAGTAAACGGGGTGTAAACCGGATGTGTATCAGTATAATGGATCCGTGCGTTTGCTCTTAAAGTGACAGCAGCCTAATAAACCTGCTGCTCTGAGTCATTAATGTCAATCAAACAAGAGAGAAAATAACATACTGCTCTTGACTGAATAACTTTTTTTTAGCTTTAAAGGGTTAGTTCACCCAAAAATGAAAATAATGTCATTAATTACTCTCACTTTTGTTTATCTTTGGAACACAAATTAAGTTATTTCTGATGAAATCCGATGGCTCAGTGAGGCCTCTATAGACCGCAATGTCATTGAACCTCTCAAGATCCAGAAAGGTACTCAAAACATATTTAAAACAGTTCATGTGAGTTCAGTGGTTCAATCTTAATATTATAAAGCGACGAGAAAACTTTTTGTGCGCCAAAAAAAACTAAATAACATACAAACAAAATAATCTTTTGTTTCGAATCAGTGATTCGGAGCAGTTTGGTATTTTGACACGCGATCTGAATCACTGATTCGAAACAAAAGATTCGAAGCAGTGTTTTGAAATCACTAGATATTGTTGAAAAGTCGTTATTTTGGGGGGGTTTTTTGGCGCACAAAAAGTATTCTCGTCGCTTTATAATATTAAGATTGAACCACTGTAGTCACATGAACTGTTTTAAATATGTTTTGAGTACCTTTCTGGATCTTGAGAAGTTAAATGACATTGCTGTCTATAGAGGCCTCACTGAGCCATCGGATTTCATCAAAAATATCTTAATTTGTGTTCTGAAGATGAACGAAGGTCTTACGGGTGTAGAACGACATGAGGGTGAGTAATTAATGACATTATTTTCATTTTTGGGTGAACTAACCCTTTAACAAGAATAAATTTATATTTAATTCACACAGTGAAGACTATGCAATAATTTTTACATTTGATTATTAAATTTCTGTACTAATTCTAAATACACGTTAAATAAACCTAGTGTACCTGAAAAAAATAATTTAATTCATATTTTTGTTAAATTGTATTTATCCTATTGTTTGTAATTTGCTTCTTTTTTCTTATTTTTAATAACAGAAATGTGATATAGTGTGATATATATCGTTATCGTGAAATAACATTTCTCATGGTGTGAAATAAGAATTTGCTCATATCACCCACCTTTAATTTTGATAAATATCTAGTATTCAAAAATCATCTGTTTACTGTACAAAATCATCACCTACCGTCAAACCCAATGAAACATAAGATAAAGTGATTTAAATAAAAACGTGGAATAAGATTGAAGATTTGATGAAAGAATGATGCTGAATTTTGTTCTTGTTACAGCGTAATTATACATTTAAGTACTGAGTAATATTAATTAACAACATGTACTTACTGTAGGGTTAGGAATAGGGTTTGGTTTAGGTTTAGTTGCATGCAATTATGCATAATTTACTGTTATTACTACAGTAAGTATGTATAACAGATGTAACGGTCACTAAAATGAAGTGTTACCCCAATTTTTTATGGAATCATGTTAATACACATTTATATTTTGGTCTGTTCCTCACACAAAGCAAAGAAAACGTGTGTGGACGACTCTAGTACTTTCAAGATACATTTTTCATTTCTGCTAGCATCCACTCTTCATTTTATGCATGTGAACATTTATCTCCTTTTGTGCCCAATGCAGAAAGAAAGATGACATGAGGGGGAGTAAATGAGTTAAGAGTTAAGATCAGATCCCACTGATACAAACTGATGCAGAAGAATAAATGATAAAGAGAATGTAAAGATGCTTTTGTGCTGTACTCTCGGCCCGGCCTGTCGACAGTGTTTTGACATGTGGCCACAGCTGTTCCCATGAGTCATGTGACCTCCTCTCTTCCTCTCTGGCCTTATGCAACTGTCAGTCAAGATTCCACGAGTTGTAAACACGTTTCTGAACTGAAATGCACACAGAAAGGTGCTTGACATTTAGTAGGTTTAATAGTGATAATTCATATATAGTTGCATTATTAGGAACAATAAGGTTTCATTTGTTAACATTAGTTAACCACATTACTTAAATAACTAATGAACAACAGTATTTTATGAACCCAATGTTAATTTTGAACATTATTAAAATCCAAAGTTGTATTTGTTAACATTATTTAAAGGGTTATTTCACCCAAAAATGAAAATTCTGTCATCATTTACTCACCCTCATGTAAGGAATAATTTACGACACGCTGTTGAATTATCAGAAAAATAATGCACACCGGAGGTGGTAACAGGGTTACGACACAAAGCGCAGTTACACATCAGGTGTGCATTATTACCCGGATTCAATGAATGAACACCTTCATAGATGGTTTGTCCATAACTGCATTTAATAGTGGATGTGCAGCTCAAATGATGTATGAAATGGATAAAAAATCTGACTTTAAAAATGACTTTAACACTTTTTATTATTGCACACAAATCCATTGCAATTACTGTGATAAAGGCAGCACAATATATACAGTTCATATACAGTGGCCTTTAGGAAGTATTCACACCCTTTTGTTTGTTACACCGCCAAATTTTAATATGTTGAAATATTTTTGTATACCTTCAATAACAATAAAATCAAAAACAAAAAAATCAACTGGAATTTTCTCTGTAATGAGAAATAAAGGGGAATTAATACTTTCTGAAGGCACTATATAATTATAATGTGTACTAATATTTCAAACCAAATACTGATACCTGCCACTAAAACATTCAAAAAAACGACCAGCCTTCACACAGGCTTATAATGAAGCAAATAATTATACCTCTGTTAGTGATCCATCTCTTGTGTTTTCAAGCTTATATAATGCAAATCAAATATGAACGCCACCAGAGAGAGAAGACCAACATGTGTAAATACCATCAGCAGGCATTTCTCCTGCTAAACGAATTTAGCAGTCATGTTTGGATACTGTAACAAAGAAATAACCCAAAAGAAGTCATATGGCTATTATCACATACAGTTTCTGAAGGACTGTATTGAACGCTGATATCACAGAGCAGCTGCAGTGCTTCAGGTCATCCTGTTAAACATCAACTACGAGTCAAAATTCAGCATAACAATACGTTTCCATCTTCTTGCTCTTTTCGTTCTTTCATGCAAACTCCTCAATGTATCATATAGTGTCTTTCACATCAAGTACAAAAATATATATTTCTATTGACAAAAGCAAACGTCAGTAAATATTAGTTATCTTCGGACGGATCTGTGGGGTACAAAGTTACTAATTGTTCAGTTTTGTTACTCGTATAAGCTTTTAACATCACATCAGCACATGGACGTAGATGCCTTACAATGTTTAAACACAGAATGATGTCTAAGATACTGTTTCTGCAGGGCTTTTCTTCGACTCAAATACTTGAAGACAGAAGAACCGCTTGTTTTTCTGCCTTACAAACATTTGAAAAGGGACTGAAAAAATACTCTCGTAGTTCATGTGTAGTATAGGCACATACACTAGCTTAAAGGTGAAGTGTGTCATTTCTGCTGCTTCCGCACCTTTCGTCCATGTTGAACTCGGTCGCGTCAGTAGTTGACGTGTCGGGCCGCTCAAACAAACAGATGTCACATGTCAGCACGTCAAACTACCAGTGACGGACTTACAGTACATGAAATTGGCAAGAAAGTATCTTAGTGACACACTTCACCTCTGAAGAGTGACAGACACAGAAAAACACTGATTAAATGGACAAACGTCTCATCCGTAGTTATAGGTGAAGTTGTACGTGCTGGGCTCTTTCGGCACAGGGGGCGGAGCCTCAGGGATGGTGATGTTTTCCAGATCGAGGAGGCGGAGCTTCATTTCCATGCTCATTAATGTGTCAAGGTCACTTCGTGTGAGGTCGCTGCCCAACTCCTTCCCCAACAGAGCCGAGAGTCCATCCGTCCAGATGCAGTACTGCTCGACAGACACATCACAATCATAAATACAGCATAAATGTCATTTATCTAATACACATCACATTTAGTGCATTTTCCAGAATAAAGTGTAAAATATCACATTCAAGTCTCTGTAAATCTGTGGTCACATGGCCTATAGACCTTCTGTAGCCCCGCCCCTTTCCGTCTTCCATTTTGTATTTCCACAGCATGAAGGTAAGATCTTACGGATTTATGAATGAACCACATTTCACGTTTGTTATGACATCTGCTTCAAACATTACAGTGCTCATGACAACTTTCGTTAACTCTACCATAAGAAAATCCACTTCACCAGCTAATTACACTTTGACAGCGATGCCATAGAAATATACAGAGCGGCACAATTATATGTTAAAAGACTGCGTTCACCAGCTGGAGGGGGCGCCAATGAGCGCCTCGACGCCTCTGCTAAAATACGGTGTGTTAATGTATTAACAAAGTACATTTTAGCGGCTGAATATTAGCATACAAAAGATATAATTTTAAAAATGTTATTAGAAAGATGGCAATCAGAAATCCAAATATTTAGTGTATTTTAAAATGATATATTTAAAACTTGAATGATCACAACAGCGAAAACACATGTGGAAATTAAATCTAGTCTTATCAGATCTCTATTTCCCACAAAATATTTAAAATAAGTCTATAATGGAAAAATGTCCCTGGTGCAAAGTCTGTGATATATCAACATCTATCTCATATTAAAAATAAATAAATAAATAAATAAATAAATAAATAATATAATTTTCCTGATTAAATGCATCACTTGTCATCTTAGCTGTATTAAAAGGTAGTAAAAGGTTTAAAACATACTGGGAATGTCATTAAAACTTTGTTTTGTTCACAGAATTATCAGGCAAGGTTTACTAAATTCATATTTGTGTAACGAAAAGGTGATATTTTTGTTTCGTTAATTTAATTCACTTAGTATGTTAAGTAATATTACTAATCAATGATGTAATATTTGCTTGTACTTCGGATATTTTAAGTGTTTTAATAAAGCATGTTTAAGTTTTACTGAAACAAAATAGGCTACTGTTGCATTATTGAAAGTCTGCGAAAATATTGGCGGTCGGCGAAATAATTTGCTAATAATTTTACGTTTTTTTATCATCTAAAACATGCTGTTACTTATATTCCAAAGTGACTTATATAATGCATTTAATGTCAAATAAGCAAAAAGTTCAGATCTAAAAGGTTTTTATAGACATATTTCTCATGTCTTTGTTTTGGTTCATTTTTGTGACGTGCTCCAGAAAGAAGTTCACAGAGACCGAGACGGCAGAAAGCGCTGATTCCTGATTGTTATATTTATTTTGGGTTTAATCACTGTGATAGTTGGAAAAGAGGTTCCTGGCCCCAAAATATTGAGAACCCCTGAACTAGAGGTCTCTATAAAAAGCAAACTTAAAAATTAATTTACAATAAATGAGTGTGGATACTGTGCTCTCGAAATCTCTGAAACTTTCATTTAAGGAAAATAGGATTCTTTACCTCATGACCACTCTTACTCTAAAAATGAATTAGAAATGTTGCCATTTAAGTATTAAGTGTTTAAGTTGTGAGGGGGAAGGGGACGCCAAAATGGTCAGAAACGGCTGACCATCAAACAAAGGATAACCATTAACTAAACTAGACACAAGTGAAAATCATCTTTAACCAATGAAACAGAATACAAACTAAGAGTCCATGGAAGAATTCAAAATAAGAGTCATTGGAAAACAGAACAGATCAAATGTGACAACTATATCTGTGCAATTATTGATATTTTAATTGATCCACAGCCCAATTTCAACAGAACAAATGTCATAATTGTGATTTAACAGCTAAAAGCACAGCTGTTTTTCAGACTCACCTCATATTTGTTGGGCGCCACAAAGTTGAGAGCTTCATCAGGATCATAGAGGATGGAAAATGCCAACTCTAACACTTCCTACGAACACAACACCATTACAACACTTCAGGCATTTACATATATGTGTGATGTTAGTCAGGGGAATATAAACAATTTACTGTGTACGATTTACTATTTCGTTCGCTCGATTTATAAATCGTGCGCATGATTTAGCCTACTATTTTTTTGCGGGGTACCTTAACGTTCGCATAATTAAGAAAAAACTTTTTAAAACATTTAAAAAAACTGGATGTTTTGAGTACATTCAGAAATAACGTTTCATAACTTAATGTGAACGTTAGCAAAACGTTCTAGATAAACTAAACAATTTAGGTCTAAGAGGGAGAAAAACCTTGACCAGACTCGCCAGGAACATTTAAATAAATTAACATCAGTTAACATGTTTGTTTCATAAATGTAATAATGAGTTATGAAGACTTGACAGTTTAAGGGATGCATGATGCAGAATATGCAGTGAAAATCCGGTAATGTGCTGCGAAATCCTGTGAAACACTTAGTATCATGTCAGATCTATCAGTTCTGTTCAGTTGTGCTCTGGAGAAGATGAAGTCAGTGTTTTACCTTGTTCTGTTTGAGCGCGCTCTTCTCCTTCATGTGCGGACAGTCTTTCCCGGTCAGCACGGCTTTCATGTCCGACACAGGAACTGTGAGACAATTACAGAGTTTTAAATACACTGTGCAGCACATGCCAATAATATTGAGTGGTTTTATATTGACTCACTCTTATCAGTGAGCAGCTCAAACGGCACTTCACCCTGCGGAGACTCGTCCAGATCTCCGTAGTGAAGGACCTTGTGATTCAGCGACAGACGGCAGAACCAGAATTTCTCTGTGAGAGGAACCAAAGCCAAGATCATTAGATAAACTCATTAAATGGCAAATGTCGGCAGATGTGAGGTTACGTCACCTTGTCTCCGTCTATTGCCGAGTTTGCGGAAGCAGCTTCCCTCACACAGGCGGTTGAGTCGCTGCTGTTTGATCAGCTCCAGAATCTCCGGCTGGATCCGCTCACGGAGCTCACTGACGGTCAACAGAAAACACATGTAAGATCAGCGGATCTCAATCCTTCAGATGGTTCTGTCTCTTCTTGAGCCGTTTGATGGTGTAATTCTCCTGTCATCTGTTTACTCTTTCTTTAGTGGCTCATCTGTGCTGGTCAAGTGAAGACGAGCAGCTTTAATGATGGAGATGAGCAGCTCTGTGTCGAACCATCTGCTAACCTTTACATACTGTATGCTGTGGAAGCCCGTTTCTGACACATAAGAAAAATATCATGCTTTGGTAAATCATAATTATGAAAAAAAGTCAAAATTATGACATACTAAGTCGAAATTATGACTTAAAAAGTCAAAATTATGCCATACTAAATTGTAATTATGAGAATTAAAAGTAATAGTTATAATGTAAAAAGTTATAGTTATGACAGACTAAGTTCAAGTTATAGCATAAATCGAAATTATGACAAAAAAAGTCAAAAATATGACATACTAATTCAAAATTATCTTAACTTTTCATCTCATAATTATGACATTTAAGTCATAATTTCAATTTAGTATGTCATAATTGACTTTTTAAATCATAATTTTGATTTTTAAGTCAATTTTGACATTTTATTCTCATAATTTCAAATTAGTGTCATAATTTAAACATTTTGTTATAATTTCGACTTTTTATGTAACAATTATCTTTTAAAGTCACAATTTTGACTTTTTGTCTCATAATTATGACTTACTGTCGTAACTTTTTAAATCATAATTTTGACTTTTTAACTTAATTTCAACTTAGTATGTCATAATTACAACATTTCATGTCATAATTTTGACATTTTATGTCATCATTTTATGTCATAGTTATGACTTTTATAGTCAAAATTTTCTGTCATAATTATGATTTAGGATGACTTTTTTTCTTATGTGGTGAAATGGGCTTCCATTGTATGTAATAATGTTTTCAAACACAATTAAATGTATTACAAAATTATTGTTTGTAGAGAAGAAATATACATGGTTCCAAAGAAATGATGCATATAAAAGTAAAATGCTCAGCAGATTTAATTTATTGTTTAAAACACTTGATCAGTCAAATAATATTTCATATGAATGAGGCTTAACAGTTTTTAATTGTACAAGTTAGGGAATATTTACATCTGGTCACTTCATGGGTTTTCTGAAGACAATAGGCGGGCATTATGCTAATTAGTTACAAACCTACTCAGGTTCAGCAGGAAGTAAGACTGGAATTACTGACAACCCGTTTCATGCAGTTCAGAATAAATTATTTCGTTTGGGAGACATAAACCCCATTTATCTTTGAAACTTTGTAGATCTTATACATTCACAAACAGCTTTATTACACACTGCATTAAAGGGAATATCCCAAAAAGCATAATAGGGGCACTTTAAAGTCACCATGAAATCAAAATTTACGTCTTATTTTTTTTATGGAATATTGAGTATTTATTTTAAAAGATTTATGTGCACGTCATTATTATTATTTTTTATTTATGTGCCCTCGTAAACTTTAATCAAAAACATGAATGTCCCCTCCTCCAGAAACCTGTCACTCACATGAGATCACAGTAATTAGCAAACGACAGCGATCCAATGAACCGCCCTACCTTTCTTCTCATTCGAGAAGCTGTTTAACTCACAAAAATGATGGTCGCAATTTTCATTTCACGCTTTATCACTTTAAAAATCATAAAGACCTATTATTTAGTTTCATTTCCTTCAAAAGGCGTTAGATTAGTGTGTTAACTACATCAGACTGATTCTGAGAAAAATTAGACAGCTCACTAATGATCTCTTGACTCACATTATGGGAGGCGACTGGAAGTCGTCCTGGCTCATTCTCTCAGACTGACGCAGACGCAGGATCTCCGAGTAGCTCAGACTGCGCAGTTTGACCCGCAGCTGTTCCAGTGACGGCGGTTTCATGGCCAGAGCTCTGGTGATCTGCTCACGCACAACCGTCATCACCTGAAACACACACTCAGTGTTCACTGACGCAAACATACACACTGCAACCCGTCTGTCCTCTAGCTGACGCACACACACTCACCTTGTTGAAATCTTCCGCAGTGGCCCTCATTTCCTTCCATGTCTTGTTGAGCAGTTGTATGCAAACGCAGAAGAACTCTTCCCAAGCGCGCTCATGGGTAAAAAACATAGGATGGTAGTCGTTGCACCCTTCATTCGCTGCAGAGACAAATGAGTTTACGTTACGTCACAGAAATACACACACTGTAGAAACATTCATCACTCATCAAACCTGAATATTGGGTGACATCGATGGCTGTGCTTACACTTGGCGTTAACATGCGATCCCTGTGATCCGATCAAGCAGATGGGATTATCAGCCAATCAGTGTTTACACTTGTCAACATTAAGAGGCTAACTTATCAGATCTCTATTTCCCACAAAATATTTAAAATAAGTCTATAATGGAAAAATGGCCCCGGTGCAAAGTTGACCTGAAGTGTTTTCAGTTGCGGTTTTAAATCTTGTAAAACGAGAAGGAGAAGATTGCAAATAATAATACATTAAATAGATGGTGCGATCGAAATGGTAAAAAGAGACACATAGGTCAGAAATCATTGCCAGATGTGGTGGGAAATTTGCGTATCTTTTACAGACAATGAACGGCTGTTAGAGGTGTTACGGTACATGTGTCAGTAGGAGTCAAAATCACATAATGTGACTATCATAACAGTCAAAAATTGTGTAGTCTGAACCCAGCATAACATAACGACTCCATGTTTGTAATCCTAAATGTTTCTGAACTAGATATGTTCAGTTTTGGACTTTAGATCAGCCACGCACCACTCAACCCTCTCACCTCTCATTTAGCTTCAGAAGACATTGATTTTTCCACTGCAGGGTTATTACTATAATAGCATCTCAGTGACGATGGATGAGTAAATGATGAGAGAATTGTAATTTTGGGGTGGAGAATCTGCTCTTAAGGGAGCCTCAACATCTCATTCAGAGTCAATTGAGGAATCGCAGACATCGCAAAACACTTACGCAGTTCTCCAACCTGTAGAATATCACACAGCATGCGCGTCAACTCAATGGCACAGCGACCAAATGGGCACTCGTGTTTATCTTCTCGACTGCTGTTTTCTAGAACAATCTGAAAAACGAAAGCACGACATGTACGAGCCAAAGGCATTATCAATAGGGACTGTGAAAGAGGACAGAAGGGAGAATAGGAAAAGGAGATGGCACCAGAAAAAGACACAAGTGACAGCAGACACCAGAGCATGTGCATCGCCAACATCATAATGAAATAAAGCAGAATGAAAACTAGATTTCCAAATTTAGCATCTGTATTCCCAACTTCACACGAACAGAAACTAAAACATGATTGCTTGATGGACTTGATTGCGCATCAAGCATGTTTGATCTTTCGTTTACCATATTTGATAAGCTATTAAATTAAAATCTATCCATCATATAAACTGATCAATCTCTACAGAAGACGTGCATATATAAGCATATATAATATATTTATGTTCCACAAAAAAAGGATAAAAAAGTCAATAAACAAAATCGAAACAAGATAACACAAAAAGTTATGCAAGCATGGCGTAGCGATATGCCAATGCGTTCGTAAAATGTAGCATTTTATGGCAAAATTCAAAATGGCCGACACCCAAAATGGCCGACATGGGAAAATTGGCTGTTGTTCGACTTGAATGCTGCACCGAATCAAAAGAGACCAGTCTAGTTTTGGTCAAACTGTTCAGAAGTTATAAAGAAAAATAGCCATTTTCATATCTCCTGACCACTGGGTGGCACCGAAACTGTGCAATTACCCTCAGGTCATGGTTGCCATAACACACACCAAGTTTAGTCAGAATATGGTTAAGTGTTTCAGAGATATAGCTTCACGTCCAATTTGGCATGCTCTTTTAAGAATTAGTTCACGTGTTATTCGAAAAGTTTGACTAAACAACTTTCAAAATTCTGTGTTTTTATGTTGGCATGGTCTGAAGATGATCTGGTTTCATTTTTGTGAAAACCGGACATACGGTCATACAGAGTTCGAAAAAGTAGGTTTTTCAGAAAATTCAAATTGGTGGAATTCATTCAATTTCAATTTTGTTTCTAAAATGTGATAGTGCAAAGATTGACATTCAGTTGTGATTTTTATTTCCTTCTTTCTGTTTTTGTAACTCTGGCTCTATTCAAACAAACATGCTTTGGCGTATCGATAATGTTACTTGGGTTTAATAATGGGAACTAAATTTTCAGCATTCCAGCTCTGGCTTTAATTCACTCAAATGGCTATCTGACAAACACTAATAATATTATATTAATGCAATATCATAATGTATTATTCTTTTATTATTATTATAACCAAACTTTTTTTTACACATTTACAAAAAGGAAACAGTGCTTCAAAAAATACATTAAAAAAAGAGATAATGGTTATGAATGTGAGCTCTTACCCTGATATACGTGTCCTGATGCAGTTTGGCGAGGTACAGCATGTTGTCGAGTGCCAGCATTCCCGGTGGCGTCTGAGTGAAATCCATGGCAGGATTCACAGGATTCTGTGCACATAAAGCACACAAAACAGATCCCTGATCACCATTAACCATCATCACAAACACATCACTATCACTGATCATCATTTAGTCATCACATCACACACATTAGCATCTGTTTCGGAAAGGGAATTTAATTATCTCTTGTAATTAAATATCACCTTCTAAAAGATCACAGGTTATGACAACAAACAGACATCACTCACGGTGAAGCCCAGCATCTTGTAGTCTTTAGTGTAGATTGCTTTTCTCTTTTCTGTTCCGCCTGGATCACTGTCTCCATCAAACGCGATTCTTCGGAGCTCAAATATGATATCTCTCTGTGTCTAAAGATAAGAGAGGTCGGAATATAACAAGAATATAATTATATAATTCAAGCTGTTTGAAGAATTTAAAAGAATGAAACTTTTTTCCAAGTATCTTGGAAAACACTGAAAACAAATCAGCAATGTTTTGTATTTCATGTCATGAGTTAGTCTGGGATTACATGAAGAGACAGAAGCAATTCAGACTAAAGCTTAAACCCACTATTAACTGATTTTTAGTTATGCTGTATTGATCGAAGTGATTATATGGGGACATCAAGACCTGAGTTTATATCCTCATCTGTAATATTTTCATCATATGCATGAATACTGAATACTTAAAGACTCAAGCAGCTGTCATGCACATTAGATGCCATTCACTTGAATCATACTACATTAATCTTAATGACGAGTGAAACATTTTCATACATAAAGCTCACCTGGTCATTGGGGTCCATTTTGGTCATCATGCGTTCCTCCAGAAGGTTGAAGGTCAAAACTTGCAGCACGTATAGCTGATGTGCCATTTCAGCTTTGACGGGTCGATTCCCACGGATGATGTGCTGGAAAACAGGTTGTCAATGCTGTTACTTACAGAGGTGTTTCCTAAATCAACACTCTCATTATCACACTGCTTCTGAACCACTATTAACTGATGATCCTATACACACATGGGCGGAAATTGCCTACATTTTTGTGTTTAGATCCCTTTTTTCTTCTTTCATTACATGAGGGGGCAGAACATGGGAAAATGCTTAAACACGAAGATCCTTCATTAAACCTTCAGAGGTTTCAGAGTTTATGCAGTCCTAATCGGTTAGCTGTTTAGCAACTAATAGCAGAATATGAGTGGCAAAGGTCATCTGATGCCATTACGTAAGGATCACAGCTACAAAAACCTGACACTTACGTTTAGTATGATGCCACGGAGGTGTTTCTGTGCCAGTGTACTTGCCATCTCCTGTCATAAACACACACAGAGAGTCACATCAGCAGGTCTGTGAATGTCTAAACCAGACTCCAAACACAGACTACAGATGGAAACACCGCAATAAATACACAACCAACTGTAAGAAATGAGAATGTTTTGAGAGCATCCAACAAATTGGTTGAGTGAATGAATCAATGACTCATTGTCTCTGTCTGACTATTATAAACTTTTCTTTCACAGACTCACACAATACTACAAATCTGCCTGTCATCTTTTACTAAAAGAAACATTTAGGGTGTGTTCACACTTGTAGTTGTGGTTTTCTTGGTTCTTTTGGTCCGGACCAAATTGATGTTGCGTTCATATTTCAGTGAAATGCTTATTCAAATGAACCGTACTAACAGAGCAATCACATCAGAGTTTGTTTTAATCGAACCAAATCTGCCAAGTGTGAACACGCCCTATTATGTGGCAACAGTAGAGGTCGACTGATTGATCGGTTTGCCGATTAATCGGCACCGATAACCGATTGCTGAAACAATCGGTTATCAGCAAAAATAGTTTTTCCGGGTTGAGTGTGTTGTTGGAGCAGCTGAGAAGGGTCCGCTATCATTATACAGTGCGATAACGACCTCTAGAGGCGAATTAAAAATCACTGACGCCTCATGGTGTTTGTTTTGATATATCGGCCAAATTTCTTATCAGGCCGATAACGATAACATTAAAAATGAACATATATCGGCCGATACTGATACGATGGCCGATATATCGTGCATCCCTACTATATTAACGTAGTTTATGTCGTCTGATTGGCTGTCAATGTTTTTTATCGTTATCAGCTGGAAAAATAGTTCTGAAAGTGATTCCAACAACATCGTTTCTCTCTACCGTTATCATAATACTTGTGGTGTGGATGATTTTTAGAACTATATCTTTATTGATATAGTTATTGTCCTTGATGTGAACGGGTCTTTAATGTCATCTGTTAAACATGTGAATGACAGCATGTCCTACTGTGAATGGACCTTTTAACAATGACAATGACAGTGTGTGTTCACCTGGCGTCTGTCCTCGGGGGTTTTGAGGAACAGGGCGTTGATGAGAGCGATGGCGTACGTCTGGATCTCCTGATTGGACCTGCAGAGTTGATGGTACACACACAGTTAGAGGTATCGTGCTCTTGGATTCCAACACTTCTGGACTCTAGATCACATGTCACTGTCTGAAGCTCTGGATGTTTTTATTACACATCTACTCGCGTTCAGTGGCTGTGTGTGCGTGCGTGTGGGAGAGAAGCACGTGACCTGCGCTGCTGTGAGTGTGTGCGTGTGTGTGTGCGTGTATGTGCTCACACTTGCAGGTGTGCGATGAGCTGCGCCACAGTGATCTCCTGCGCCACGCGCTGGTACAGGCTGTGGCTGTTGAGCACCATACTCTCCAGGATGGCCAGTGAGCGCTGCAGAATGGACACGTCCACCATGGGCTGGTTCACGTAACCTGCGATCTGTCACACACCACACTCACATGACTATTACATGACATTAACACCAGTCTACCAGGCAATGTAACTAAATATTGATAACAAATCCATCTTCAGACAGGAAACATCCAACAAATTGGTTGAGTGAATGAATCAATGACTCATAAACACAGTCAATTGTTTGGTTCCGTAACAAATCAGCGACAAACAACATCCATTCATCATCTCTAGAAAATATTTTGTCTAATGCACATGACCTATAAACAAGACCATGGACTTGTGGGATGCTAAATACATTCAATTAAATCCTGAAATAATGCATGTTCTGAGGAAATACACATACCCATTTTCAGAGGACACCTTTCAGAGAGTAAAAGTCAGAGTTCAAAAAGGTTGAGAAAGGCTTCTTTAGAAACAGACAGACCTGTTGTACGTGTTTTACTTGCCTGTTTGATGAAGGACATAGATATCAGATCCCAGGACACGATGCCGTGATCCATGAGCTCCAGAAATGCAGTGAGAGTGAAGGCCAACATCTCCCCAAAACTACACACATAAAACACGCGTGACAGCATTGAAACACACACGTCTCTGAACAAGGCGAAGAAATCATACTTCTTGAGTCTATTTAAGCTTACAAACAACTACAAGCACAAATTTAAACAATAATGAAGGGATATAGGTTGAAATATATATACACTAACATTCAAAAGTTTAGGGTCAGTAAGATTTTTTTGCTTTTATTCAGCAAGGACACATTAAATTCAGACAGTAAAGAGTTACAGATTCTATTTCAAATAAATGCTGTTCTTTTGAACTTTCTGTTCATTAAAGTATCTTGAAAAATAAAATGTATGACAGTTTCCACAAAAATCTGAAGCAGCACAACTGTTTATAACATTAATAATAATCATAAATGTTTCTTGAGCAGCAAATCAGCATATTAGAATGATTTCTGAAGGATCATGTGACACTGAAGACTGGAGTAATGATGCTGAAAATTCAGCTTTGTTCACAGGAATTATATTTTAACATATATTCGATTAGAAAAAAAGGTATTTTAAATTGAAATAATATTTCACTATTTAGCCTTGGTGAGATTAAAGAGAATTCCTTCAAAAAAAAAAAATCCTCAAACTTTTGAATGGTAGTATATCAAGATGTAAAATGTTGTCATATTTTTGTGATTGGCCATTTAATCCCTTTGCATGATTCAAGAGTTTACAGTAGTGGTCAAAAGTGATGTCTGGCCTAGGAAAATTTACATCTTCACCCTATATTTAAACACAATTAAAAAAAATTGTTAAAGATTTTGTGTTAAAGCATATTTCGCAGTTGTGCTTGGAGTCAATTATTTTATTTGTGATAATTATGCACTGAAACATGCCAAATTGCGTGACGTAGTTTTTGGCCGGCCTGACATACAAAGAAATTATGAACACATGCAAAAACAATAGAGAATCAAAGAAAGATTGATAACTGATTATGCTGTAGTCAATGTTTGCTTTTTCCTGTTTTTCTATGCATTTTTTTGCATAGTAATATAAAACCAGTAGCTGTAGTTTGCCTTTTTTTGCCAAATAATTTTGTCAGATAAACACCCTAACCAAATTTAGTGTTTTGTTGTTCCCTAATATTTAAAATATTTAAAAATATCAAATATTTTCCTCATATTTTGATGGTTTAATCGAATTTATAGGGTCATTAAAAACAAATATCACTTTTGAACACTACTGTATATGAGCTGCCGCTCCATTAAGCTCTGTATGTCTGTATGTTGGACACATACTGTGTGCCGCTCTCCACCAGCCGTGCCAGCGTCGCCAGGCCTTCCATGTTGATGAACTCTGTGGCGAATGTGGGGTCAGCTGAGAGTTTAGCAAGCTCTTTCAACGCCTCCAGACGGGCGTCAATCCCATGAGACTGGATCCGCTCCAGCAGCTGTCGAGCAGCTCGCATCTAACACACAAAACAACCCAGTTAACATCAAGTCCTCACACTATTTCTGTGCTGATCTTAGGGAATCAGAATTCATTCCAATCCAGCAGAACGTGTGGCGATTGCTGTCAGACTCACAGGAGAGATGGCCAGTCGGAGGATGGTGCCGTTTTTCATTTCACTACGGCTCTGAAAGACAAAGACAGATGGAGATTGATTAAACTCCCGTACCACCGAACAGAAAAATACCTTCTCCAGTTAGAATATTATTTATATGTTATGATGATTAAATATTGATAAAGCATATTATGTTTTTTGTACTAATTATTTAGTTAGCAATGTGCAAAAAAAATGACTAAACAATGATCAAATATCAGTTCTGCATATCAGGTATCACACACTGTATACTCATAGTTTTCAGTCACGTGACTGGCAAGGAGACCTGGAGAGCAAAACTGCAGCATAGACCTGTCAAATTTCCATCTCAAAAGAAGAGAAACAAAAATATGTGAACAAAATGCAAGTTTTGGGCACTTGTGGTCCATCTACGGCACCTGCTGCAGTATTTCAATCACCATAAACAGCGGGACATTAACGTGAAAAACACTTAAGTGCCTTAATGTACTAAAACAGTGATACTGAAATTCAATATACAGGCGAGCAGATGAACCCAGAATATGAGTGTTTTCTTTACAATGGTTCTCTATGTGTGTTGCGTTTATATTCTGGGTTCATCTGCTTGCTTGTATATAGTATGCTTCATTATTAGCTGTATATTGAAGTTGGTCTTTTAATATCACTGTCTTACCACATTAGTACTTACTACAGAACTGGTAAAAATGAGTGGTGACTCATGGAGGAAAGTCTTGTTTTGCCCTTCAGGTGGGTGTTCCTATAAGTGTGTGACGTCACGTGAAAACTATGAATATCAGTGGATCTCCAGCTCCAGTTGATCTTGACCTGTTCAGTGATGTAGAGCTGCGGCCCGTCAGCGTAACGCAGGGCGAACTGCTCCGATCCCGACAGAGACCATCTACAACAAACATAACACAGATTCATGTCACCTGATCCAGCATTTCAGTCCCTTTGACCCAGAAACACATGTGGCGCTTCATGCACTAAAGAATCACCGCTTTCTAATGATGAATTATGTTTCTACTCAAAACCGCGGCTGAGAAATAATCACCTAAACATTGGCTTAAACCCTAGAGAGAACATTATTTTTTCATCTATTTTGCTTCCATATCATGTCTTCTTTCAGACTAGTAGAAAGAAAACAACCAAAATACACATTTAAGTCTGTTTGCGTCTGTAGATTTCAAGTTCAATACATATCCTATTCAGAAGCTGCTTCACACACTTTACAGATTTATTCCTGTCTATATTCTGAAGGTTTGTTCATATATCATTCACCTGATTTATATAATATTTTATTCCTAAAAGTGTGGTGAAAATGTATGTTGTCTGTTTACAGTATTTTCTGATTTATGGAGTGATAAAAAGAGAACTCTGTAAAAACCTTTAACTCTAACAAGAATTTTGAACTTCACTTTATCCAATGTTCAGATTTCTGTTCTGGAAATGTATGCAAATTAGTGCACTTTTAATTAGACAATAACTCATTTGCATGTTTAAAAATACAATTTCAGAAAACATGTAATACAAAAAATGTTTGCAATATAAACTGAAATTAGACATTTTTCACAAAATAACTACATTGTGATATAAACCATTAGTGGGATGTGAAATAAATGCAAAGCAATGCATTACATGATCTAACAGAAGATCTGTCACTTACACCATTCACAACTTCTAATAATCGAAACTTTTTTTTTTGCGTACCATACTGTACTGTACCGTACCGCTCGGTAGAAACGAGCCATATGAGAGACGTGAGTGTGATCTGCAGCATGTGTGGATTCAGCACACTGTCAGAGTTTAGCTTTAGCAGCAGATGACTGATGGGACAGACTGACTTACCCATCACACACTTCTCTAATGATGGACGCCAGCGGCTTCTTCTGCAACACACACATTACAGAGAATCTCTTTAATCAAACAGCACATGTAGCTTCTGCACAAATACTACAGAAATTACTAGTGGTCGCCAAGACCTATATATCAAAAACAAAAACAACTTTATTCAACAAGTTCTTCTCTTCCCTGTCATTCTCCTACGCTTTTCACGTTGTAAACACAGTTCAGCTCTTCCAGGTTCTACGTCAGAACGCTGACTCATTACTGGCCGCCGTTCAGACGCAGAACCTGGAAGCGCTGAACTGTCTATACAATGTAAATAGTGTAGGAGAATAACAGGGAAGAGAAGAAATTGTCAAATAAAGTAGTCATTTTTGTTTTGTTTTTGCGCACAAAAAGTATTCTCGTCTCTTCATAACATTAGGGTTGAACCACTGCAGTCACATGACTGTTTTAATGATGTCTTTAGTACCTTTCTGGACCTTGAATGTTGTATTGCTTTCTCTTGGGGATCAGAAACCTCTCAGATTTCATCAAAAATATCTTAATTTGTGTTCTGAAGATGAACGAAGGTCTTACGGGTGTGGAACGACATGAGGGTGAGTAATTAATGACAGAAATTTCATTTTTGGGTGAACTAACCCTTTAATAAACAACAGTCAGGAACATTAAGAACTACACACAGGAATATAATGTTAATACGAGACTAAGAATTGAGAAAAACTAAGGGCTAAAATACAAAGGGAAGATAATCAACAGAATCAGAAACAGGTGCGCAACTCATTAACAACCATGGAAACTAATAATAGCGGTGTTCGAAATCATCCCTAATACCCTCATTCACTATTCCCTATATTATGCCACTAATATAGTCCACTTGAGTGAGTGAATTCAGACACTGAGTGGCCGGAAGGGATGCTGCTTTTACATAGTTTGTGCTGCTGTTTAATAATCATTTAAACTGGCAGCTCCAGTAGTGATGAAAAGATTTATCTTGAACTCTGTCATGGAAACTAACATGTATAAACCTTGATTAAAAATTCATTTATACTTGTATGATATTACGCTGTAGCCTCATTGGACCAGCAGTTTGGAAAATAGATGGATGATTCAGCTGTGGCGCCATCTTCTGGTCAGACGCAGGAATTCATTGGGCACGACCCTCACAGTGCATTATGGGTATTCTCTAGTCGTTGAGCGTACATTGATTGTACACTCATTATTGCAGTACATTGTGGGACTGAATGAGTGCACTTGATAACGTCCACTATGGTTCTGGACACCGCTACAAATGGCTGTTCCCTCAAATACTGCCCTTTTTAAGGGTGTAGGGGGCGATTTCAGTCACAGCCAATAAATGGGAACTCAAAACCAAACTAAAACACAATGAAACTAACATACTCCTGACACAAGAAGTTGCGATACAAAGTTTATTTTACAGTTAATTGAGTTCACTTTTTTCATATTCATTTTCAAATTATTTATTTCTAATTTAGCAAAATAAATAGTTTCATTTCAGCAATTGTTATGCACATGTTTTTTTACTATCTTTAAATTAGTGTGATATCATATATATGAGCCATCAAAAATCAATCTCAGTCGACCACTAGTAATTATTGACATTATTTTTACTATTAAATTCTCACAGATGTGCGTGGGATCTCCTGTAAGAGGTTTCACTATTTTCTTCTCCCTTAATTATGTCAGTAGTGGCTGATAACTGTGGTATTTTGACTGAAAATTTCACCATGGTTACTTTTTGGTAAGAAAAGAAAAAAATCATTTAAGAGGACAGTGCATTGGTCAAAAATGTCAGCAGGTCAAACAAAAGCACAAAACAATCTGTGTGTTAGTAATACTAGTAGGAGTAAAAAAACAATACCTGGTCAATTTCGATGAGTTGAGCGTTTGCACCAGGCCACTCGATGGCCACCTTCACGATGTCTGATGGAGGCGGCATGACTGAAACACATGATCACACGTCAATGACACACTTGTCTCATAACAGCTAGTCGTGTTCACATCAGATATCAAACCAGCGAACATTTGCCACATATTTAAACAGCAGAGTGTAACGGCCATATACAGTTTCTGCCCTCCCATTGGTAGTCTCCTCATCACTTCACTGCTCATTTGCATATCTGTCGCTTCGCCAGCGGTCGGCAACTCTCACAGAAACTCGATGACGTGCGGTGGCTGTGAATCGCTGAACACACATCAGTACGCTACACACGACCACATGGACAGGCCACTGACTCTGACATGCTTTCTTATAGAATGTGAACAGAGTTTAAGTAAAGCCGATGTTATAGCAAAGATGAATTTGCTGACTGTTCTCACTCATGTGAGTCCAAATTTTTCTTTCTCTAAAGTAATTTTAGTAGAAACATCTGTGACAAAATTAATCCCAGTGAACACAACAGAGAGCTCCATCAAGACTCATGAGCTATGAAAGAGCTGTTTTTACTGTCTAGTTCAGGAGTGTAAAACTGCACACAGCCCTGCTAACCCTAATTAAACACACATACCTGTAGTTTTCAAATAAACCTGAAGGACTTGATTAGCTGGATCAGGTTTAAAGCTAAAGTTTTGCAGCCCTGGTCTAGCTGTTTTCATCTGTGAAAGTGTTTGTGTCTGTGAATATTTATTCAACTTCCAATCGTAATTCTTGACTCAAGATTTTAGTTAACACTTTATTTTACAATGTTACACATCTTGTACTTCACTGATTCTTGAGATAAGGGACAAAACGTGCTACACACAAAACCCTTTATGTTAAAAATAAATTAATTAATCAAAATAAAAATACTTAAAAAGTTCCATCTAAAGGAAATCTGGATACTCAGGACATTCACTGCTTTTATTTTTAAATAATTTTGTTAGTATTATTTAAATACATATACTTGGCTATATACTTGGACTATACTATAAGCTATATACTTGGAAAATACATGTAGTTTAGCCTGTCTTAAGCATGAGGTCACAATGTAAAATTGCCAAACAAAGTGTTTAAAAATGCAACAAATTCAAAAATATACATTTAAATTGAAAGGCAGAGATCTGTAATATATCAAACAATACAAAAAGTAAGTCTTGAATTATATTTTCAACAAAAAATGTCTATCAAAGTTGTGTCCTCACTTTGCGTCAGCTCCGTCAGGATTTTTTATAATTCTGTATAAATCAGATGTCATGGTCATCTTGAACTCTGAGGAGCACTTACTATTTCCTGCTCATTGTGGATCTCACAATAGGACACATAGTCCTGGAAGTTTTATATTTTTTATATTTTATACAAACAATGTTGAAGTCTCTGCGGTCACAGCTTTAACATGTCAACTCCGTCATCCCGGTGTAATAGTTTCTGTAAATAGTTGTGGGATAAATCTTGGCATTTTTTTATATGTTTATTAAGGCAGCTACAACTGAGAAAGAAAACAAAATTGCTCCACTGTACAACACGTGGTTAAGGTGGAAAAAATTCAATTTTGTCAACTCCGTCAGACGTCAACTCCGTCAGGTTTTATTTCTGATGGTTGACAAGTGCTCTCAAAAAGTCTATACAATGTAATTTAATATGTTTTTTGCATATGGGGAATTCTTCTAATGTTGTTTCATGAATCTATTTACTTATACTGTATATTTGGCCACAGCTGGACCTTTGTCAACACCGTCAGTATTTGACAACTCTGTCAATATTTGTCAACTCCGTCAGTTTTTGTCAACTCCGTCAGTTTTTGTCAACTCCGTCAGGATTTGTCAACTTGTCAGTTTTTGTCAACTCCATCAGTTTTTGTCAACTTGTCAGTATTTGTCAACTCCGTCAGTTTTTGTCAACTCCATCAGTTTTTGTCAACTTGTCAGTATTTGTCAACTCTGTCAGTATTTGTCAACTCCGTCAGTTTTTGTCAACTTCGTCAGTTGTTGTCAACTCCATCAGTTTTTGTCAACTTGTCAGTATTTGTCAACTCCATCAGTTTTTGTCAACTTCGTCAGTTTTTGTCAACTCCGTCAGTTTTTGTCAACTCCATCAGTTTTTGTCAACTTGTCAGTATTTGTCAACTCCATCAGTTTTTGTCAACTTGTCAGTATTTGTCAACTCCATCAGTTTTTGTCAACTTGTCAGTATTTGTCATCTCCATCAGTTTTTGTCAACTTGTCATTTGTCAACTTGTCAGTATTTGTCAACTCCGTCAGTTTTTGTCAACTTGACAGTATTTGTCAACTCCGTCAGTTTTTGTCAGCACGTCAGTAATTTAGCTAAGATCATTGGTTAAATATGTTTAATATTAAAAAGGAGAATTAAGGAATTTAGGAACTGGATTGTTCATAATTACCATAACCCAAGAAAAAAATTCAGAGAATTTTTTTTCTTCACTTAGCTCCTTTATTGAACACCATTATTACATAATTACATAAATACTTAGAGACTTTACACTGTTGTTGGATGAATCTAATTAAAATATCATGCTTTTTAATGCGTCTGACGGAGTTGGCACAAATTAAGAATGTACATTTTTAGAAAAAAGAAAAAGAAAAACATGTTTCATTAGCTGAGACCTTTGTCCACAAATATATCAGTTTAAAAATAACGTATTATCAAATAATAAAAACTAACATCTAAAACATGTTTTGTCCTTTATCTCAAGAATCAGTGACTTACTAGTAATGTGTGCATAATTACAAGCAACTAACCCTAAACCTAACCCTACACATTAATTAACACTACTTAGTACTTATTCGTATAATTAAACTGTAACAAGGACACCTTTAAATAAAGTGTAACCACGATTTGAAAGAAGTTCTATTTCCTAAGTGAAAATGAATCACCATGGTTACTAAACAGACAGGAATTCTAAATTAGAATGTTTCTGCTACACAAACGAGCCCTCTATGACATAATCGAGATGACGTCACAACTAACCGACTACAACAATCAGTGTGTTTTCTTTGAAATTATTCTGACAGATGTCAGTGTAGCGCACATCGAAATGATCTTTAACACTGTATCTGATGTGCTTCAGTGTTTGCTGGTGTCTGTTCTATTAATGGACACAGATCGAGATGAAAGAATGAATATGACGTTTAAACACAATGACACTCAATGACAGTAAACACGAACGTGCGCAGATCTGATGATGGGCGTCGATGTAATGTGAATTAAAATCGCATCGCTTTCGGCAGCGTTCACACACATCACGCGTTTAACTCCGCAATCATCACAGATGCATCGATCATAAAATGTCAAATTGAGATAAATCTGCACGGAATCTTCATCTGAAGGCATGCAAACAGCGCAAATATCATTCTGACACCGCTGTCATGCAGTATGCGAGGGTGTTTTTCATGTTTATGTGATGTTCTTACCCCAAAACGAGCGATAAAACAGCGATGTGTGTGAGCTGCTGTTCAGATGGAGGCTGATGGGCGGAGTTTACGCCATTACATCTTCATCACCGCACTCTTCTTCATCCTGATAATCACATTAATCTGTTATATATACCTCTGATCGCGCTATATGATCCAGCACAGAGCGCGCATTTATCGGTGTATTGTACATGAATGATTCAGCCCTCCATCTGATCCCGCCCTCAGCTCACACCAGCCAATCAGAACACAAGCTGCAGTGATTGATGTGATCAAGTTCCGCCCTATGATTCACTGCAGCAGCAGCAGACATCATCAGTCCATGACTAGATCTGGTTAACGACTTCATGACTGGTTGAATCGAGACAGATGGGTAGAGTAGCTGTAAAAGTACTGGGAATAAAGTGACTTAAACTACTGCTGTGGAAAATAAAGGCAGAAGTACACATCTCAATCACGACCTGCTCTTCATGTTTCAATCAAACTTTAACTTGAATTAAATCTTATCATCATGATAGAAGACTTCAACATCCTCATCATGTGACATCAGTGACACTGGGCAGCCTTCCTGTTGAACATCTCTAAATGACATATGTTCAGAAGTTTACCGACTGTGACCATGTTTAATGTTCTCTTATGTCACCTCTAGATTTTCATTTTTTGTAGCCACAAGTAGGTGCTATGGATACAGCTTCAGTGTTACTCTGTCGTCATGGAAACAAATGAATTTGGACATATAAGCACTGTGATGGACTGGCCATTCATCTAGGCTGTTTTCCAAGACGCTGATAGACTCCAGCATCCCATGACCCTTTGGAGAACATGTGGTTTACCTAGATTGCACAGATGTCAGGAATTAAAGCCATGACCTAGCTTCAGCTTCAGGTTGGCAGCTCATTCCACCAGCGAGAGTGGAGGGTCTGACTTTGTACCTCATTGTGAAGGAACAGGGAGATGTCAGCCAGTACAGCATTGCTGTAGTCGTCTTGGAATGATAAGAGCTTGGATGAGGAGCTGCACAGCAAACACTGATAGGAAAATCATGTGCCTTTATGACCGTGTCCAGTGAGGCTGAGTATACGGAGAACAGCAGAGGACCAAACACTGAGCCTTGAGGCACCCCACGTGACTGCAGATCTGCCTGTAAGCGAGTGGACATCATGATAACAGTTAAAGCAGAAGTAATGCCTTTGTGCTCCATTTGAAAGTGTTTCCATGAAGAAATCCCCGATTCCACTTTCCTCAAACCTTCAGTCAACGCTCAGAGGTGAATAACATGCAGTCACAGCTACAGCCCACCATAACATCACATCATATGTGTGACGATGATATGTTCAAAATCTGCACAGGAAACATCTTCAGTCTTTATTAGTCTCATTGACAGTTTGAACGGTTTCACTTGTCAGTAAAATTAGGTTCAAATGAGACCAAGTTCAGAAGTCAGGTGGTGTTTATCGCTTTATTAACTATACTATTTAACTATCAGAATATAGTGTAGCTCACCCATGTTCCCCAAACACAGCAGGTGTTGTTACAGCTCAAACATACGGCATGATGCACAGACGGACCACAGGTGTGTTAGTCAGGTACATCCACGCAGCGGAAGATATCAAATATACGGAGAACAGGAGAGGACCAAACACTGAGCCTTGAGGCACCCCACGTGACTCGGACATTCCTTATCTCCAGCAGATCTGCCTGTAAGCGAATGGACATCATGATAACACTTAAAGCTGAAGTAATGCCTTTGTTTATGGTCCATTTGAAAGTGTTTCCATGAAGAAACTCCCAATTCCATTTTCCTCAAAGGTACATCGATGCTCACAGGTGAATAACAGCTACAGCCCAACCATAACATCACATCATTTGTGCGACGACGGTATGTGTTCAAAATCTGCACAGGAAACATCTTCAGCTGTCAAATCATGATCTTTATTAGTCTCATTGACAGTTTGATAGGTTTCACTTGTCAGTAAAATTAGGTTCAAATGAGACCAAGTTCAGAAGTCAGGTGGTGTTTAACACTTTATTAACTATACCATTTAACTATCAGAATATAGTGTGGCTCACCCATGTTCCCCAAACACAGCAGGTGTCGTTACAGCTCAAACATACGGCATGGTGCACAGAAGTACCACAGGTGTTAGTCAGGTACATGCCAAATCAATGGATTATTGAACACATGATTTTTGGATAATAGTTCAATATCATAGAGAGATTCAGGGTGAACTTGACGATAACACAGTAAACAACCACCTTATTACTGAGGTAAAGAGACACATCCCGTTCAGCCGAAATCACAAATAAATGAGAAATAAATAATGTTTGATGTCCATGCCTTGAGTTTTACATGAAACCTTGTGATAATTTGTTCTTGCATGTAATTCAAGAGCTCATGAACAGCTGGAATGACAATATGAACAACACTCAGCAGCCATTACAGAAGGGGGAAACAAACAAACAAACAAAATACATTGCATGATTATAAACCCCCAAACTATTTTTTAAAAATACCAGCCATATCCACAAAAGGCCATGAGGTGATGGATGTTGAACTAGAGGATATTAACTAAAAAGTGTCATGCTTCTATAGACAAACATATAGTTGTTATGATTTCATAATGAACAGGAAGCCTGGATGAGGACTGAATGATTTTGCTGATAAAAATGAATTTTTTTTTTTTAATAGGAATCTGTCATATTATATATATTTAACACATACGTATAAAACAAAAATTCATGAACAAACAGACAGCAAAAGCTCTCTGGAGTCTGTCATGACACAGGAAAGCCAGTGCGATCCGATCACATTATCAGAAAGTTTATGATCCACGGACCACAAACAGCAGATGACATGCAGACCTCTGCTGGTGTCAAATCCACTAGAACATGAAACATTATACTGTAATATCAAACACCTCCATCATGGACAGAGACGTCAGAAAGACCTTTATAAACTCATTCTCAACAGAAACGAACAACGACAAGCGAAACGAGTGACGCATCCGGTCAGAGGTGTGTTCGTGACAGTGGGTTTCAGGAAGGACCGATGAAAACAAACACACATGTGGAGCCGGTTTCTGCTGGTCTACCATCCGCTGTTGTCCCAGGAGTCCTCGGCCGGTTTCGACGGGCTCTTCTTGTTCTTGGTGTCTCCAGCTTTCTCCCAGTCGTTGTCCCAGGTCTCCCAGCTATCTCCAGCACCATTCTTAGTGTCAGACTGCGCCTCTGAGCTCCGGCTCTTCTCTACAGAATTGCCGCTGGGAGACTCGGTACTGCCGAAGGTTTCCCAGAAGTCCTTCTTAGGACCTTGAGTGCTGAAGGGATCCTGGTTCTGATAACCTTCTTCATAGGCAGAGCTGAAAATAAGATCAGCAAAAATATTTTGCAACATTATAAACATTTTTACTGTCAATTTTCTTGTTGAATAAATGTGTAATTACCCATCACCAGCGGCCTCTTGTTTCCCACCGAAGAATGATGTCATGTCCTTCCAGCCTTTAGCACCAGCACCCTGAACCTGAACGAACACAGAGAGACTTAACAGCGCTGACCCGAAGACATTCGATTACACAGAAAGGATCAAGTCAACAACTGCACAGTGTTTTAAGACCCTTTCACAACCAACAAATATCCAAATCACAAACACCCAGAAAAATATAAACTTTCAATAATGACGTAATACATTAATAACAGATAAATGGACTTTATGGATTTAATCTCACTTTATTTACCAGTGTTTGTATTGATTTAGGACTGTTTCACTGAAATGAGAGTCTGAAATTTGCTTCATTCTCAGTGTGAACAGACCAATGATCAGTATTTTTTGCTTTGGTGTGAAAGGGCCTTTAGGTTATTCGGTTTGATCATCACATAACGGTAAATGTGAGATGATTCAAAGACCCCATGAAATGCCCCGATGAGAATATTGGATATATTTCCTATAGAAACATGAAGTTTGGGCGTAACATTATGGAGAGTTTGTGCCATTTGTATTTGTTGTTTAATATCCAGAAGGTTCGAGTTGCGCCACATCCCCATGAAGCCTGATGGGATGCTTAAAGGGGTCATGAACTGAGAAATCAAATTTTCCTTGAGGTTTGGATATATAAGAGGTCATCATACTATAAGGATATCCTGTAAGTTTCAAAACTGAAAACCAATTGTAATGATTCATGTACAGTCAGATGTTCTTTGTCTGTGTCAGTAAATCAAACCAGTGATGACTTAACGCTCAACTTCATGTTGTTTCTCTTAGTAGGATGAAAATAACCTGTTATTTAAACTGTGATTAAATTATAAATAGAAAGCGTTCAAAGAACGCTCCCTTTGCAATCGCTGGAGCTGTCAATCAAACAGCGCGAGTTTATCAGTGACTGAGTTCTGGACTCACACCAAAATTCCCATAATAATCAACGAATCTCTTATTTACATTGTGTTTGCACTGCTAGTTATGAAAGAATTCGGTAGTGTGCAGAAATTGAGTTGCAATGACAAGATCACTGCTTTCATGAGCTCAACAACATGTCTGTGATCGGCTACATGCTCATCACTGCAACCTTTCATGCCACGATCTAAATATAATGCCATTATATACCTAAATATAAACACTTTACACGATTATTTAACCTTGAGAGCTGTAATAGTAAAAACGTGCTAAAAGTTTAAGAGAATTCCACATGTAATACTAAAGCTATTTCATATTGCAAAGATGTTAGCCAATCACAGCAGTGGGCGTTTACACTGAAGTCTCACAGCAGACACGCCCCTTAAAACAGAGCGTTCAAATCAGAGGGATAAAATCAGGGTAGGAAATTTGCCTTTTATTTCTAGTATAAGTGCACCCCAGGAAACATTATAAAACAATAAAATAATGCAGTTCATGACCACTTTAATGTCAGTGACAGGTGATATTATGGGGAGGATCGTTCTCATTCTACAGAGCATGTGATTGGACAAAAAACAGTTTATAGTCAGCAGTATTTTGGACTGTTATCCCAGCAGAGAGAGAGTGTTTATCTGCTAAAACTTCACGAGCACACAGAGCTGCAGTCTGGATTTCATGGGGTCTTTAATACAAGCATCCATGATTACTGATTCATTTGCATACACTTGATTACATGTTAATTCTAGATCATCATACTCACCACCATAATCACAATGCCAGCAAAAAAAAAGAGAAAGAAGAGTGAGTTGAGACACAGAAAGAGCACAAGGGTTTCTCTCACACGGCTCCTCTGATCCAGATCACCGACGCGCCACTGAATCACAGCGACGCTTCAGATGAGCGTGAGCAGACGAGCCGCGTGAGAGCGAGGGCAGCCTCGTACCTTAGTGGCCAGACCTGTGATGCCGACGGCCATTTCATCAAACAACTTCCCCTCCTTCACCTAGACGAGTCACAGCAGAAACGCACTGTGTGAACGTGATCAACACACTTCAGACTCGGCTGCACATTAGCATTGGTCGGCAGAAGAAGAACTAGCTTCATGATGTTTCAGTGAGATTCACTGCAGAGGCTGAACCTCACATAAAAACACCTCACCATAAAATCAAAGAAAAAATTAAATGACTTTGTATAAGACGAGAAGCTATTTTGTTTGGCGTTGTCCCATTTTTAACTGAAAATTTACAGCAAAATCTCAGAAATAGGATGGAGCTCAAACTAACACTCCTGATTATATTTCAGGATCTGGAAAAAGACTAAAGTATCTATAACATACAGACACAGACGTTCATGTCCATGTGTCTCATCAGAGGAGTAGCTGTGTGAACCTTTTACATTACAACTAACAAATAAAAATTAAAATGTACAACTGCATAATCTGTTCTGCCTCACATTATTCCCATTTTCATAAAGCGACATTAAAGAGGACCGATTCCTCTTGTTTCAATGTTCATCTTTCTTTAGTGTGTAATGTTGTCCTCCAGCAGGAGCTCTTCTCTATATCAGTGTCAGTGTTTCTGAAACGCCTCCATCTTGAGTTTTCTTCACAATATTCCTCATTTAAATAATTCATACGCAGAATATAGGGGCGGGGCCTGGTTGAGTTAGTTAGTAGTGTGTTGAAACTGGTGGTTATGGTAAGGGGCGGGACATTTCCCAAACACGCTCGAAGCACTTGACCAATCACAACACACTGGTCTTGGTGGACTTTGTGAAAGGGCATAATAGGTCCTCTTTAATTGAGTTGCTGGCACATCTTACCCCACACTTCAGCTCACAGTGAGCTTTTTAAGGGTTCTTTCACACTGGCAGTTTGGAAACAGGACATGGTTTGCATTAAACATTGGAAAAGTGAAAGCTGTCGTGCGGACGCGGGAGCACAGGGGTACACACAGGGGTACCGAACCCCGAGACGACCTATAGGAAGTGATCTGAGTTCGGTTGCACTGGAACTGTGGAACCAAACTCTGTGAAAAGAGAGCTTTTATTTTAACTACATTTTAGTCTCATTTTTTTCGTCATTGATATTGCATGTCGATATAGTCACAGTGGTGTCGCCTCGATATAGTCTTGTCTTAGTCATGGAAAAAAGGTGGTCAACAAACATGAACAACACTAATGAAACCTTTCACATTCGGATCGCAGCAAACGTGCCCAGTGTGAAAGCCCTACAAGAAAAACACTTCATGACTAATGTTTTATACATTGGCAATTCACCATCATGTATGATAGACACTACCGTTCAAACATCTGGGGTAAGGTTTTTTTCCTCAAATAAATGAATACTTTTATTCATCAAGACTGCATTAAATTGATTAAATGCGACAGTAAAGATGTTCATAATGTTACAAAGGATTCTATTTCAAGTAAATGCTGTTGAACTTTTTTCATCAAAGTATCGTGAAAAACAAAATATATGGCGGTTTCCACTAAAATATGAAGCAGCACAGCTGTTTTCAACATTGATAATAATCATAAATGTTTCTTGAGCAGCAAATCATCATATTAGAATGATTTCTGAAGGATCATGTGACACTGAAGACTGGAGTAATGATGCTGAAAATTCAGCTTTGATCACAGGAATAAATTACACTTTACTATATATTCACATAGAAAACAACTGATTTATATTGGAATAATAATATTTAAGTGTTTTTACTGATAAATGCAGCCTTGGTGAGCAGAAACTTTTGAATGGTAGTGTATGTATTTTTAAACCAGGATGAATTTACTTGGATATAAAATTCATTTTCCGTGCATGTAGAAAATGTAATCTGACATGATGAAAATGCTTCTGACTGCGTCTTCACAGCCATCATCCACTCATACAACACTCACTCTTAACTAGACTAGTGACATACTAGTGACAAACATGCTGATTACCTTCTCTTGTGTGGGCTTGATAACACTGTCATTTAATGTCTGGCCCAATTCAGCAGCCTGAGAGAGAAACATAAGAGTGAACACACACTGACAAAATATGACCTATATCACACACACACACAAATAAAACAAGATGAAAACATGAGAGAGTCACAGCACATGCATGACGGACCATGAGCCACTACATGTACACGCTTGTGTGAGGAGGCGCAATCTGTCACATGACCTGTAAACCGAATGCAATGGGAGTTTTTATTGGCCGAATGGAGTAAAGCGATGACATGCACACTGGAAATGACCAGAGTCTGAACACCTGTCACATGCGTCTGATACAGTGTTCACACACACACACACACACACAGCATGCGGTGAGTGTTTTACCGGCTCAGGCGGCGGTTTATAACCCCGTAACTTCATCCACAGCAGCGGCAGAGACAGAATAAAGCAGCGATATAAACTACAGACGACAGCGGTTACTGCTAGTAGAAACTGTCAGTGTCGCTTTCGATTACAATTACAGCTTCAGTGTTGTTCATGTTTAATACTGTTGAGCTGCTGCTTTAAAGCAATCAATTTTAGATACATGACTGGAGGCTGCAAACATCCACATCACTATGATCAGATGCTTTCTGAACTGCTGTTTTCTCACCGCTGGCATTTTTGTTGTGCGTTTATTTTGTTATTGAGAGGAAAACGCACAGCACATATTTACACATTTATCTGGATGGTGTCTGGATGTTGGTTAACAGTATATCGCTGCAAGGGGTCTTCAAACTTCATTTTACCCCCAAGTGAGGAAAGGAAAAGGACTTCGCCGTGAGCATATCGGGCCCTTACAGGAATAGTTCACCCAAAAATGAACATTTCCTGATTATTTATTCACCCCAAGGCCATCCAAGATGTATATGATTTTGCGATTACAAGATGGTAGGAGAGCTACAAATAACATTTAGTGAGGTTTTGTTCACGCATCAACTGAAAACAGCATAGATTAAAAGATTGAACTCGGGATTTAAGAACCGATATCGGTTGGTTAAAATGAAGATGGATTAAAATAGGGCTGCCACTTAATAGTCGACGAGACAAGGCTTAGTTGAACACATTTTACTTAGTCGGTTGATTGCAGAAACAAAACCTTAATAGGTTTACCTTGATAAAAGTGCACTACTATTAGGAAGCTAAATTAGCATGACATTTTTAACTTAAAGTGCATTTCCACATCCACTATATTGTGAGAGTCAGCGTAGTCAACTTCATCTTTGACATAAACACTAGGTTATTAATAAATCATTAAAATGTTCAGACAGTTTCTGTTTTTTTCGGACACATTTACAATCATTACTTTTACCGGCGTGCTGTGGCGAGATTTATGTGTGTGCTTAAAGTGCTTAATTTGTGTTTTAAAGGCTCATTATTATGGTTTAGTAATTCTCCGTTATGTAGAACAATGTTAGCAATGTTACATATAACATTCTTTCTCCGCCCTGAAACTCAAACTATTTTCCAAAGCCACAAAACTCAAACAACATGACACGTACCTTCAGAGTTGCTTGGCTGGCCAATTTTGTGGTCTGTGAAGGAGAAAAGATGAGGAAAAAAAAGGTTTCTTTATAATCACATTCGCATCAGTTATTATGCAGTGGATCTCACATACACAGTCACAGAAATCATTTATGAATTATGGTTGTATAGTGAAGTTATTATAGTGTATTGAGATCAAGTACAGACTTTGCTGAAGTATTTTAGAAGCTGTTTATGCAGCAAATCTCAACTGCTTGATTGTTTATATAGTCGCTAAATGTAACTAATAGGATACAGCGGGGCTAACGGCGCATTTGACTTTATTCTCTTTTAAAACACTAGATGGCACAAAAATTCAGCTCAGCACTTTTCAAGATGGACGATCACAGACAACAGAGCAAGGTTGATTCTGCGTTAATTCGATCTAATAAGATTAATCTAATGTAGATTTATATAGCAAATGAGAATCAATAAAATTATTGACTATATTTTGAGACAAAGGACTTGTTAATGATTTTCAGTTTTGTTCTAGGTAATTAAAGCAATAGTTTTTCAAAAACAGAATAATATGTAAAAGTATGGTATTTGGGGTAAAAGGCACAATAATTAACATAATAAACAGTTGGATGAGTTCTCCATTTGTTGACATGACATTATTAGATTCAGATGGAAAATATCATATTAAGTTGGGTGTCCACCTTAGAGATAATCACCATATTTATAATGAAACCATCATATTTAAAAAATATAATTAAATATATTTAAAATAATTATTAATCATATCATATAATAAAATATAACTTATTGTTACTACTGTAAATCTATATTAAATATTACGGGATCTCCTTCAATGCTTTCAGAATCTTTACTTTATAAAATAATTTTGTTTTTGTATTTTTAAAATTAACATTTTAATGACAATATATTTACTGAAATCTTTTATTTATCAAAATAAACAGAAGATAGTACAAACTTTGCTAAAGTGATTGTTCTGAACAAGTATTAACTTAGACATTATTAAAAACATTATTTTAGCTTATTTTGTCCCATGCTGGTTTTGCCTCCCTCGCCACCTCATACATTTATATGATTTTGTTAAAAAAAAATAAACCACTTTTATGATTTTTTTTCCACACAAAATCTGTTGCTCCATCAATGTTCAATAAAAACAATACAATCATACACTGTGGGAGTAATGAAAAGCACATTTTTCTTAAGGTGTGCCTTTAGCCCTGTTGTACCCTGAAGATATTAAGATATTATAAACATTAACAACATGATAAATGCTGCTTTGAAACGATGTGTATTGTGAAAAGCACTGTACAAATTAGTCTTGACTTGTCAGTGAATACAGTGCAGTCTGAAGGGTGTTTGACAGACTGTAACACCAGCTCCAGTGTCTTACTGCTTTATTAAACATGAACATATTCAGGACACAAATGTTCTGATCTAGCGACTCTGACTGGCTGGTGTCGTCCTTCACTAGTAGGTCTAGTGGTGTGATGTGAACTATTTTAACAGTTGGTCTGTGTGTGTGTAGTGATGTACTTACACTGTCTTTAGCGACAGACGCAAACTTGCTGGCTCCAACAGTGAAAGTGCTCCAGCCCTGAAACAGAGACGACATTAATGACGCGTGACGGACAGAGTGTTAGTATAACAGAGCCACCGCTGCTTTCTTACCGTGTAGATGGAGGACATGGCGTTATTGATGAAGTCTTCATCTTTCTTGGGTGGATTGGGAGTGTTTCCAAAGCCCACATATCGATTCTCCTGTGCTCCGGACGCTCCAGCACTGAAACACCACAAAAAAAATATATATGTTGTGTTGAAACTGGCGTTTATGGTAAGGGGCGGGACATTGGACACGCTCTAAGTGCTTGACCAATCACAACACACTCCTCAGGCCGACCAATCAGAGCACATTGTGCTTTTCAGAAGGAGGGGCTTCATAAAGACAGGAACTAAACAGAGCGTTACTGACAGACTGGGAAGAGAGGAGCTGCAACAATGGAGAATATGAGGACAATAATCAACATTCAAGCAGGAAAACCTGTTCTAGTAGAGCACAAAAACAACATCAAGACTTTGTGAAAGAGCAGAATATGGCCTCTTTAATCATCTAACATCTGAAGATATCGATCAGTGACGGAGTGAAACTCACTTCTGGTAAGAGTTGACATCATCAGACAGCCAGTCCTCAAACGCTTTATCAGAGTGAGCGTGATTCTGACCCGCAGCGGCACTGGACCTGCAACGACACCATCGCATCATCATCATCATCACCAACAACAACATCATCACTCATCATCAGCTCCATCAGTGGCGTGTCGTACCGGTGTGCGGCGCTCAGGCCGCTCTTGGCCTGCGGAGGCGTCCAGTTCCTGGCAGACGAGTTCTCAATGCTCCACTCCTTCCCTTCAGCCAGAGTCGCCACCTTTAACACACACACACCTTCAACTTCACCTTAAATAATTACTGCAAAATAATTAGTTTCAAACGTTTCAACACCCTTCTATCTGTACAAGCGGCCACAGATCTTCAGCACACTAAACCTGCTTCACTAAACAAGCTCAGCTCAGTTAGAGAGTCAGATGGGCTGACACAACTATTAGAAAAAACTCGATAATGAACATAACCTACAATGCATTTGATTATTGATTGAACGCTCTCGGAAAACGTGCCAGTCGAGTCATTTAACAGCAGGAATAACAGATTGCTATGGACAAAACATCTGGAAAACAGCAGAGGACACAGACTGAGCTGCTGCAGGAAATCTGCATGTATTTAGATGATAGATGCGTGTGGCGTTAATGTGTTTGAGGCACGCTTTCCTCAACGCTTAAATCACAGTTTACGGTTGTATCCTTATCTGTACATGTTAGAAAGTCACGAGAGTTTGCGTTAAAGGGATAGTTCACCCAAAAATGAAAATTATCCTATGATTTACTCACTCTCAAGCCGTCCTAGGTGTATATGACTATCTTTTTTCAGACGTGAAAACACAATCTGAGTTATGATCGAGGAAAATATATCATCCGGGGCACATCTGATACTCACAAACAAAACTATGGGTGCTCCAGAAGGGGAAGAAAATATCAAAAATGTAAGTGGATCCTGTTGTGAGGCAGCTCCAGTAGTGATAATATAGTAGTATAAACCTTAATTAAACAATTTATACCTGAATGATATTACGCTGTAGCCTCATTGGAGCAGCAGTTTGGAAAATATATGGATTGATGATTCAGCTGCAGGCGCCATCTTCTGGTCAAAAATGCTGGAATTAATTCGACGGGCGACTCTCACAGTGCATTCTCTAGCCATTGAGTGTACATCGGTTGTACACTCGTTATAGTGGAGGTTTATGGGATTGAATGAGTGCACTCAGTAACGTCCACTATGGTTTCGAACACCAATAAAATGGCTGTTCCCTCAAATAGTGCCCTATTTAAGGGTACAGGGGGCGATTTCAGACACAGCCCAGAAGGAGCGGATGTAAGCTAACATGATCATCAAACATTAAACAGCATATAAATCAAGACTGACTAATGTCACCAAATGAAATATCGAACCCATGAAGAGGAAACAACTATAATAACAAAATATTTTGGGGGCCATGAAAGTTTTGTGAATATGATCAAAAATGCTGGCAACTTAAAACCAAAATACTGGTGTGGAAAGAGTTAATAATTAGGGTTTTTCAACTGATCACTCTAAGAAATAATCATCAGATTAAACAAGGATTAAAATAATGTGTCAGTGGTGGCGTGACTCACTTTGTCTCTGAACAGCGCAGCAGCTTTGCTGTTGTATTTCTCCTGCAGGCTCCAGCTGGGATCATAGTCGTCCTGCAGCTCCAGAAACATCCGGAACTTCCTGTTTCCTCCCATCTTCATCTTCTCCAGCTCCAAGTCCTTCCACTTATCCATCGAAACAGATCGTACAAAGCTACGAGGAGAAAGACAGAGATCACCAATGAATGATTGAACCATTTTCAGGTACGCTTCAAAATCTGCAAACACATCTGAATGAAGCGGCTGTGAGTCTGACCTGAGGTGGACGCCGAGGCCTCTGTGTTTGCCCGAGCACTCCAGACAGATCCAGATCCCGTACGTCACGCTGACCCACTGCGGGTTAAACGCGCCACACTCGAAACACACCTGACAACACAAACATCACACGCTTTAAAACACGGCACAGGAGAGAGGACGACTGGCGGAGCTGACGGAGACTCACATTGTTCTCGTCTTCAGTCCGGACCTCCTTCAGCACACGTCTGGTTCTGGGACTCGCCATCTGGCCTGAAACACGCAGTGACATCATCAGCACATCATCACGATGAGCTCCATTTCATCATGCCTTCATCACGTATTTAAATGTCTTGGTTTGACATACAGATCTTATTGTTTTAGCCTTAACCCAGAAAACTGAATGATCAGTAACCCTGATATTAAAGGGTTAGTTCACCCAAAAAAGAATTACTCACCCTCATGTCGTTCCACACCCGTAAGACCTTCGTTCATCTTCAGAACACAAATTAAGATATTTTTGATGAAATCTGAGAGGTTTATGACTCGTCCATAGACAGCAATATAATCAACACTTTCAAGGTCCAGAAAGGTACTAAAGACATCGTTAAAACAGTCATGTGACTGCAGTGGTTCAACCTTAATGTTATGAAGAGACGAGAATACTTTTTGTGCGCAAAAACAAAACAAAAATAACTACTTTATTCAACAATCTCTGTCATTATCCTTACGCAGGTGACGCAGTAATCACAGTGAAGGCTTCCATGTTTACGTCCGAATGCCGGCTCAGTATTGGCCAAAGCTGATCATGTGATCAGCATGACACTGACGCAGGAGCCGGCCAATAATGAGTCGGCGTTCTGACGTAGAACCTGGAAGCGCTGGACGTAAACAACGTATGAGAATGACAGAAGAGATTGTTGAATAAAGTGGTTATTTTTGTTTTGGCACACAAAAAGTATTCTCGTCTCTTCATAACATTAAGGTTGAACCACTGCAGTCACATGACTGTTTTAACGATGTCTTTAGTACCTTTCTGATTATATTGCTGTCTATGGACGAGTCATATACCTCTTGGATTTCATCAAAAATATCTTAATTTGTGTTCTGAAGATGAACGAAGGTCTTACGGGTGTGGAACGACATGAGGGTGAGGAATTAATGACAGAATTTTAATTTTTGGGTGAACTAACCCTTTAATATCAGACACTCGTCTCCAAACTAACAAAAGATTAAATATCACATGTGTGAAGAAACAAAGAATAATCAATAAAACATCACATTTTAGTTATAATGCATACTTTCCTGTGTAAATAGTACAAATAAAACAACAATCTGTGGAATCAGCCTTAGAAAGACAAAACCCAAAACGTTTCAAATGTAATTTCCGCCATGTTACTAATCAAATGATTTGAGATGTGCTGGAAATGTTATAATGTGTGTGTATAAATGTAATAAACACTTTCACATTCAGTTTATTTTCTAAAGTGCCACAGTTGAGGAAAAACATTAATACACTCATCTTCAGTGATATTCAGTGATGATGGATCACAAAAACACTGTGATTGTACTGAATGATATTTACTTAAAGTATATATATTATTATATTAAGTTAAAAACTACAGATGGCCAAACACCACAGCTGTGATCGCCGGTTTCTGTGATCATAACATGAATCAGAGAAGCGATGAAGATAATGGAGGAACCGGTTAGTCTCGACTGTGTGTTATAATAGTGACTGATGACAGTCTGACATGTGATTATAACAGCCGCTCTTTTGCCGATCGTGATGTTATCGTAATGAATTTTACCTGCTTGGGTTTGTCTTCAGCTCTGATGATGATGAGGAGGATGAGGATGATGATGATGATTTCTCTAAGCAGATCTCATTCACTCATGAACTGTCACGTGAAGCGATTTCCACCCGACACGAAGAGCTTCGATCACCCGCTGATCTCTGGCATTTAACGCGTTTAATCGCCGGTTGATCTGACTCTCCTGACCATTGATCACTGCTGCGCTGGCAGACAGCGGCATTCTGGGACATCCGCGCTACGTCACGCCTGCGTCATCGGCGTAGGTCTTGAGTCGTGACGCGGGCGTCCGTGCGCCGGCGCCCCCTGCCGGAAGAGAAGCGGAGCAACGAGTCAGACGAGAATGTCCTGCAGAACGGGGCGGGGCTACACGTGTCGCTCCGCCCACAACTCGTCTCAGTGGGCAAGTAATGACGTCAACGCCTTGAGTGAATAGTTTCATCTTAAGACTTTGATTTGCTATGTCACATCCAATCGAAATGGCAACGAATAATGTTTATTCACAACTTATAGTTGTTTATTTCTGGCTGCTTTATTTTTATGTATTTGGTTTAGGGTACACAAACAGATTCTTAACATTTAAATAAAAGTTCAATATTCTCAGCAAGAGTGTCAAGTCTTAAGAAATTATGCAAGAATGAATTAACTTGAAAATGAAAGGATATAATGGTATAAGTACTGTTTTTATTTGAACAACATGCCAAGACACAATTATTACATTGTAATTTATTTAGTTAGTTGTGATAACAGCACCTTCTATAGAAAACTGTAAAAACTGCAAATTATACTCCACTATATATAACTAGCTGCAAGGGACAAATCAGACGACAGACGACAAACACGACAGAGATCAAATCTCTGGTCTGACAATGACTAACTACAGGTACAACAAGCATACATTGTTTAATTAAAAGCTGAATTATTACTATATCTATTCCTATTTATTTATTTTCCATTTGCCATTTTCCATTTGCAAGAAAAAAAAAAAAAAAAAGCTTATTTTAACACATTTCACCAATATAGTCAAAGACATATGGAAATGAAAATAACGCAGATGCATGCACCAGGGTTCAGTGTTGTGCTGCTTATTTTTTCAGATATCTGATATATTATTACTGATATCTGCACTTCTGCTGTGTATCCAACACAAATCTGTACATTAGATGTTTAAGGTTTGTCATTGCTCAAGTTAAAACCCTAACATCATTGGTAATGTGAAATAATGACATCATGATTTACATTTACTTTTGGAGACCCCAAGGGAAACCCAAAACTCTGTGGAAAACTTTAGAGAAAAGCAGTGTAAGAAATGAAAAATGAATGAATGAATGAATGAATTAAAATAAGAATGAACTAAATACATTTGATCAAAATGAAAATAAATAAATAAATAAATTTTATTAAAAAAAACACAAACAAACATTTACTTATTTATTAAATGTATTTAAATAAATGATAAATTAATACATTCAATAAAATAAATAAAAATAAATACAATTTGATTTAAATAAAAAATAAATAAGTTTATTTATTTATCATTTATTTTTAATCAAACTAAAAATTGTATTTAAATAAATTAAATATATTTGATAAATCTAAATAAATATATAAACAAATAAACTTGATTTAAATAAAAAGGCCGTATAAAATATAACATACATAAAAATAAGATTAAACTAGATAAATAAATAAACAAACAAATAAATTAAATTTGATTTAAATAATAAATGAATACATTTAATGAAAATAAATTAAAATAAATAATTTTATTTAAATAAAAATAAATTAAAACCATTTGATTAAAATAAATAAACTAAAAATTGTATATAAATAAATTAAATACATTTGATAAATCTAAATAAATAAACTTGATTAAATAAATAAAAAGGCAGTGTGAAAAATAAAATAAATACATAAAAATAAGATTAGGTCAATAAATTAATTAAATTCGATTTAAATAAATAAATAATAAATTAAAACTATCATAATTTGTTAAAAAATGAATAAAATGCATCTAACTTGCATAAGAGTACAGTACAGTGAGTAGAAAAAAACCGCAATGATATAATGTAATAAAAACTACATATTTTACACATTTACAATATTCTTTTTCATAGTATTAATATCTTTATATATGGAAATATAGGCTATAGCTGCTATTTAAATTTTAGGATGCGGGTCCCTCACATGAGAGTGATCACATTCAGGGGTCTGTGGCATCTGAAATGTTGAAAATCCCTGATTTATGCACTACAACACTACAACATTTCACACTGCACACATTTAGCACCACAATGCAGGTTAACAGAGTGAAATCGGTGCTAATCCTGTTCTGGAGCAGTGTTTCATAACCCCGCTTCTAAATTACCACTGTGAACGTTCCTTTACCCAGGGTTAAAAGCAGGGTTTAGCAACAATAACCTGGGGTTAAGCCCATAGAGTTCAGGAAACTGCACCTCATCATCTCTCCAGCTAACAAAAATATGTTTTAAGAATGTTTTGCTAGCTGTGCGTTTACTGGAAGATAATTCCACACCTTAGAACAATCGTCAACCAATCATATTCAAGCATTTAGTATCTCTGTAGTATAACTAATAAAGCTGACTTTGACTTTGACTTTGAAAGGGTGTACTCACACTAGGCACGGTTGTCTTGAACTGAGTCCGAGCGCACACAAAGTAGTAGCTGTTCCGTGCTCCGGCATGGTTAGCACTCACACTGCATGCAAACCGTGTTCGAGCCCACCTCTTCCAAGCAGGCCAGTGATGGCTAAACGAACCGTGCTTGGGCACGGAACGGAGCGATCACACTTGTCAAATGAAGGGTCAAACCAGCTTTGAGGGTCAAACACGCTCATGCACGGTTCAGAGCGCCTAGTGTGAGTACACCCTAAAGCTAAGCTTATTACAAAACTCCTCCAGCTGGACATGCTTGAGTTTGTCCATTCTGTAGTTTGGATGGTTGAGTTTATCAGAGAGCAGCTTGACTCCTGAATCTCCTGGGTGATTGTAGCTCAGATCCAGCTCTCTCAGGTGTGAGGGGTTTGAACTCAGAGCTGAAGACATATAGCCACAGCCTTCCTCTGTCAACATACAGCCAGACAGCCTACAAACACACACAGCAACAGCAAACATGACATTAGTTTGACAATCAGATCAGTCACTATCACACACTGACCTGTGCAGTTTGCATTTGCAGGTATTTTCTGTATATTCAGTCACAAAATTAACAAAAGTGTCTGAGGAAATGTACTTGAGTAAAAGTATTCATTTACCCTTATAAATGTAGTGAAGTCAACAGACATATTTATACTTATGTGCATTATAGAAAATGCTTTTCAAACATATATATCTATTTCAGCCATTCAGTAGGCATTATTTATTTTTAACCGTTTAAAAAACTTAAATAACCTTCAGTAATTTCCAGTGACTACTTTTTTCAAATTTCCTTGTTTTGAATTGAAAATATAATTTACGTGATTCATTCAACGTTTATTTGAATATGATGAGACAAAAACATTAAAGTCCTTTTAAGAGGGAATGTGTGCATATTTTAAAATAAAATATTAATTACAAATAGTTCAAATGCAGATTCTAGATGCTAATAAATTCTTTCTTCATTTCTCTTAAATACCTTTATTTTAGGAGCTAATAACAAACAAACAAACAAACAAAACAAACAAAAACAGGATATGAGCTTCTCGTGTGTAAATGAACACAGTGCCACATAGCTTCACTCTGAAACATGCAACACTTCAGAATGTATATTTATAAAAATACATAGCAACCTTCATAATTTGATAATCATAATTAGCCATATCTCATTCTCTCAACCATGCATTGTTAGAAAAATTTGCTATCCAACTGTTAAGTGACAATGTTTCATATAATTGCCATTTGGGCGTGGTAATTTGGGACCTTGGCTAAGATACTAAGGGTGCCCCACACACAGCCACTAGATGGCGCTACCGTTTGTGTGCCGGAAGCAATCCATGCATTAAATAAATGTATCTGAAACACAGCATTTTGCAGTATGTTTAGTAATTGTTTCAGGCCATGCAATGATTTCCATCATCATACTGTCCACTCATCTCCCCACCCTAAACAAAGTTTAAATCACTTATCAGGTTGGAAAATGCAGACATTATGAAAAATCATTATAAAAAATGATATATATATAAAAAAAAACACATTCCAATTTTGTGTTGTCTCTTTATTCTTCATCCATTGAGAGCAGATGTCACATTTGGTGACAAAATTTAATAGTCATTTATTGTGATTTTATGGAAAACCATTTACCTCAGTATCTGCAGTTGAAAGTTTGGACTCTTCAGTCCATCAGAAAGAAGCTTCACTCCTGAATCCTGCAGGTCATTGTTACTCAGGTCCAGCTCTCCCAGGAACATGTTTGAGGATTGTAGAGCTGAAGACAAACTCTTACAGGAACGAGCAGTGAGATTACAGAACTGTAGCTTGTGTAGAGTACAAAACAAACAGCGATATAATGGATTTATTAGGTAGGGTTTATAATCTGAAGCACAGATGAATCTTTGACTGTAGTGATGTAGTTGAGGCAATCAAAACCATCAGATATATTCAATGATTATTGAATTTAAGAATTTATGGCTATAAATCAAAATTAAATGGCTTCATTTAGATTATATGTGTATTATTATAGTGTAAAATGTTTCAATAATTCAACTCTTCATAAAGCATCGAACCAGGACAGTTTACCCACTATTTTATGTACAGATCAATCAATGATCCAGATTACCAAATCTGGATTACCAGTGCTCTAAATGGAACTACATATAATGTAGGCTACTAGTTATATAGAGAATAAAGTAGATAAAGCAGTTACCATGGGGTTACTTGAAGGTTACTTTAACATCTTCTAGTCTAATGACTAGATTACATTTTCAAGTCTAATGACTGATATTTTGTTGTGCACTACCAACCCTGTGATACTACTGAATGAAATCCAGCAGTATTGTGATACGCCGGACAATGTTAAAAACATGCAGAGTGCAGAAGTTATTAACTACTGTATTATTTAGACTCACAGACATCAACAAACAGCACATGAAACTCATCAGTGGTAACAATCAATTAAAAGCTTCATGCTGCAGTGGATACTGGGTAACAGCATAGTACAAAATTCATTCATGGCTCCCAGCATGCAATACATAGGTTATGAAGCTGAATTGTTTTACTATTTTTTGCTTTTATTTTTGCTGTCGTTTTTCTTCTGACTATTTAGCAGCTTGTTTTGTGATGTTGAGTTGATCTGTTTATCTGAATATTTTGTTGATCGTCACCATTGTTGCAGTTTGCATGACGAGAATTCATATCTAAATGTGTAATGTTTAAAAAAATATTTGTACAAACGAGTCATCTTTTCTCATGTTTAATGCACCACACTAATATTTTATCACAACAACTGCATTTAACAGATTTTCACATTTAATACCACTACCACGTTTCTATTTGCTTTATCATCAAACTACAAAACAGCACATGCTAAATTCATAAATGTGTTTATATTTTGAAAGTGGAGTGATTGTTGTCAGTGTTTCTTACAGAGCTGATCTGGATTCTTTAACCACAGGCAGCAGCTTCTGAAGAACTTCATCTGCTATATGTTGTTTTCCAAGAAACTGTTTTAGATTGAAAACTTCCATCTTCTGCTCTGATGTCAGCAACACATAAACCAGAGCTGACCACTGTGAAGAGGAGAGTTTGGTTTCTCCTATTTTTCCAGATCTCACATAATCTTGGATCTCCTGCATCAGTGAATCATCACCCAGTTCATTCAGACAGTGGATTGTGTCTCCTGGATTGTGTCTCAATCTGTCTCACCTCATGCTCATTACTGATCTCTCCACTCTCACTCTCTGTGATGTAGAGCTCTGTGTAGATCTCATTCAGGAGTGTTGTGTTTCCCTGCTTTGCTGTTCCTTCACACAGATACTGAAACTTCTTCCTCAGGTTTGATCTAATTGTGTTGAGGCTGTAGGCTTTATGGCTGTAAAAGAAAAACTCCACATTATTTCATGGGTCAATAAGCACAATGCCTGGTTCTGTATCATATATTCAAATTCAAATATATGTTATAGAAATGTTTTACCTGAGAACAGAATGTGTTTCTACACTCTTTAAATGTATTGGCTGATCTATAGACACATCACTCTTCATAGACACACAGCTGGGCTCTGATTCTGATCTCTTCTGATGAACTGGACTATAACAGAGGGAGATTATTTGTGAATACTTCAAATTACTGTATTCAAAGACTCAATTATTTATTTATCATTAAATAAATCACTTTAAAGTGTGTTACATTATATAGTAAAGATAAAAATACCAACAAAGAAAGCACAAGAAGAATGTAATCTTTTGTAGAAAATCCATGATAATATAAAATGCCATACTATAATCATATTTGTATAGAAATACCTGAGGCCAGTCAATGTATCTTCACTCTTAAAAAATATTGGCTGACCCATAGACACGCGTCTTCACACTCTTCATAGACACACAGCTGGGCTCTGGTTCTGATCTCTTCTGATTAACTAGACTAAAACATTACAATCGTATTAAGATAAGAGCTCAAAAAAGCATTTTTTATAATGAAAAGCACTCAAGGAGGCTTATTGTTTCCAATAACTGTTAAACTTTAAAAAAATTCTATAGACAGTCATATTACATTAAAGGATATTTAATGTGTTAGTCAAAGTACCTGCATCCTCGAAAATAATCTTCATTTCTGGATGTTTGTGTGTCAACCATGATGGATCTGAACAGTTTGATCTCCACCACTGACTCTAGACGGAAGTAACAAACAATCACAAAAACTGAACTAATCAAACAGACTTTATAACTCAAATGAATGGATCTCGAGAGCTGGAGAAATAGATCACGATCACTCAAATACATAAGGTTAGTCACATGTAAACACAAATGCTCTTTAGACTTTTGAAGAATCACAGTCTGCAGAAACACACAAGAAACATTGTTCATTTTCTTTAGGATGAAAAATAGCATACACACCGATTCACAGAAATCCTACAGCTTTTCCATCAATTAACTATACATAATTCCTGCCTAAACTTTTATAAATGACTCTATTACAGATTTACAAATATTCTGTCTGGTAAATTATCAATTCTGTCTGTTTAAAATGGTGAAACATAAGCTCTGAAGATTTACTTTTAATTTCATTTATGACGAGAGTGTCATGTCATGAGTTGCCAGATCCTGTAAATATGTCCAGCACAAAACCAACTCAAAACCTGCCAAAAGGAATGAAAACTGACTCAATTTCAGTGTTACCATGGAATGGGGATACTAACCAGATACTCGAACCAGGGCCTATGCTTGTGCAGCGACAGTCAACGTGTTTCTTTCGGCGTACTATTGTATGTTTTTAGTGAGTTTTGTTCGTGTTTTTTTGATTGATGCTGAGGACGGTCATGAACAAGTGCTTCTAGACACTGTGCTATTCAGTTGCACTAATGGAGCTTTTAATTATTGCTGTTTTGTGGACTTTGATTCACTTAACTACCGTTTGCCAAGGGATTACACCACAATCACGCCAATTTTCGAGGATGCAATATTCCAGAGATTTCTTGCTACAATGGAATTCACAGAATTCAATCACCGGGCTCAAGTTAGATCCTTAGTGTCCCAACTGCAATGGAAGGGATTATATTAAGTCTGGGACGGAATCGGAGGATAACTCGAGTGAAGTTAAGAAAAGGAAGTGGGGGAGGAGGTGTGGATAAGGAGTCAAAAACTTACCCAGCTCACAAAATATGTGACTGTTACGTCACTGCAACGTAATTTGGTGACCAAACTTTAGTCATAGCGGCCTAACTAGTTACATTATGGCAACCGGAAAAGTGAAATTCCTGGATTTGTTGCCACAGCGTAACTTTGTGACGTTGCCAGTTAGTAACTGCAATGTCATGGCAATAGGCTTGTTCGAGATGCATCGGTGCTGCGCAGACCGATTGGCGTATGACATCAAAGTACCGCGAGCGTGATTCAAAAGCATAAAGAGTCGTCTGCTCTCCAATTGCTCTCACTGTACTTTGTAATACACCGATAGGTCTGCACAGTACCGATGCATCTCGAACAAGCCTTTTGTCATGGATCAATAGAGGGTATGCATGTGATGTCAAACTTTGTCAGGCCGCCACGGACACGCCCTTCAGTGAAAACTCTAGATCTTCGCAATTTAACATTGCAAAGGCCTTTAGATTAGACTGACTAAATATGATGTTGATCTGAAAAAAGCTCTAGGAGGAGTTCATTAAAGTAGAACGTGTGGAAATGGCAAAAACGGACAAAATTTTGCAGAGAAAATTCAAAATATCTCACTTCCTGTTGGGTTTTCAGATTTTGCACCCCAGGGCTTTTTTGTAGGTATTGGGCTGTTAAATGTGTCTACCGAATTTCATACCTGTACGTGAAATGTAGCACAGAGGGCGCTTAATTGAAATTTTGTAGGTGGCGCTATCGAGCCATTTTGCCACACCTAACTCTGAAACCCATATCAGATGTAAATTTTCACCACTTCTGACGCATGTGCAAAGTTTCATGAGTTTTCGAGCACGTTTAGGCCCTCAAAAATGCGATTAATTTCGGAGAAAAAGAATAATTGGCCTAGCAATTACAATAGGGTCCTCACACCATCGGTGCTCAGGCCCTAAATATGTCAAAATATTCTCGTAAAAACAGTCAGTTATGTCTTAAGTAAACAGCTGACAAAGAAAACGCATAAAAGCATATTGGATCTGTTCAGCTCTTAAAGTGACAGCAGCCTAATATTCCTGCTGCCGTCTCTATAATAATGTTAATCAAACAACAAAAAGACAAAGAGAAAATTCACTTGCTGTTCTTGACTAAATAACTTTTGTAGCAATATTTGTAATGTATATTCTATTTATAAAGGGCAGTGTTATTTTACATTTGATTAGTTTCTGTATCTGAATATCTGAATATCTTAAAACACTATTTAATTCATATATTTGTTCAGTTGTATTTATTTATGATTGCTAATTTGTTTTTTTATTAAATTAGTGTTTACTTGTCTTTGATAATGCTTGAAATGTATATTAGTTAGGCTAGTTGTTTTTTCTATGGTATTTTTTAAACCATAGACAAACGTTCCTTGTCTAAGTGTTTTTAGCCTGTTCATTTTTGTTCATGATATTCAGCTACAATGAATTGTTTTGCAATAAGACTTGAATGTCTAGCTTTTTTCAGAATTGTCAAAATTCAAAAGAGACCCAACCATAATGATGAATAAACCAATAGAAAAAAACACATTTATAAATGAAAGCATTTTATTTCAGTTGGATGTGAAAGAATAGAAATGGGGAAGTCGGTGTGGACAGCTTATGGTTGTTTGGTTTTGCATCAGACTTTACGCAGTGAGGACGTGACCCCGACCCCGACCCCTGATGTTAGCAGTTCCTGGTTTGAGATCAGTGAGCTTCAGGGGCTGGTTTATCTGGTTTATCGATTTTCTCTGTGGAAACAAACAGAGCAGCTGTGGAATCAGATGCTGGATGAGAGATAAGAGTGGAAGGCAGTTTACACCTGCTAATGATAATGATCCCCTGTAAAGGAAGAGAAATACGACACTTCAAAGTTCAAGTCTATCATCACAGGCGAATAGGACACTCAAATCCTCCTCATCATGTACAACACTCCACACAGGCAGTGAAACCGCTCACTAAAGTCACAGACGAACACGTTTACACACACAAACGGGTATGGATGAATATTCAGTTCTTAAGTAAGTGGTAGAGAAGCACTCTCAATGGTCCCAGGCTGCAGTGAATGATGGGAATGAAGCGCTCATTCTGTAAAGAACGGATGCTCCAAAGCGTTCAGCGCAGAGATTCGCTTCAGTGGGTCGAATGTCAGCATTTCCTGTCAAGACAGAGGAAGATCAAGAGTCACAACCCTATCTTCAGGGATCATCTGAGCTGTTTCAATATCACTGATATACAATTACAGTTTTAATCAGGGTTATTATCGTAAACTAAAACTATTACAAACATTTCTGTTAATTGAAATAAAACTTAAAATAATAAAATATTAGTTGAAAACTTTTAAATTTTGCCTTATAAACTCAAATAAGCAATAAAATTAACTGGAAATAAATAAAAATGAAAACTAACTAAAACTAAAAAAGAAATTAAACCTAAATAGCAATATTTAAAAAAAAAAAAAAAAAAAAAACATAACTAAACATTACTAAAAATATAAAAATAAAAGCCAATTCTAAATATTAATAAAACTAAAATAACACTAATATTTTGAATGAGTTTTTATTTTAATATTTTACATTTTCATTTCAGTCATTTTCATTAGTTTATTTTACATTGTTTAGACATTTCAATTTTTGTTATTTTAGTACTTCCAGTTAAACTAAATGAAAATGAGAAGTTATGTCTTACAACTAGCTAAAATAAAACAAGTTAATTTAAAAAAAAACTATTGTCTTTTATTTCAGTTTGTTTATTTCAAGTAACAAAATAGTTTTTTTATGGTTTTAATTTTAGTTTCAGTTAACAATAATAACCCGATTTTTGAAGTGAGAATCTGAGAATTTGTATGGATGATATATATAATTTCTTCATCTCTAAAAAAACAAACAAAAAAAAAAACATCTTTAATAGCTTTTTTCAGCTCATTTTCTCTGACAATGTTTTACTCTGGTAAAACTGTAGCTGTATGTCAAGTGATGTTCAATGTAAACGTACCAATAAGAGCTCCACCCCCTTCTCGCTGATCTCAGGAACACAGTCTGTGATTGGCTGACGGTTTTGAGGGCTGAAGTTCTGACGGGACAGAGTGACATCAGTCGGCCACTCGTCTTCAGACGGCAGGCCGATCACCCTGTCAATCAACATGTCATTATTAATCACATGCTGATTTGAAAAGCACACTGATCGTATAGTCTGGTGTTGAATGTTCAGCGTCTCTGTCATTCAGCCTCTCTAACACGAGTGTGTCTGTTTTTACTTACGCAAAAATCTTCCCCAGCTGGTCCACCTCTGAATCTCCACAGAAGAGCGGTCTGAAAGACGAGACGCCACATTACAAATCATTAATGACTAATGAACAAATCAAAAGACCTGATGGGAAAATAAGCATTAGAAAGCCAATGAAGTCAACATTAAAGGTCATTAAGCAATGCTACATAAACACATTCATAAAAATAGTTGTGATGACACAGGTTTTCTGCAGAGTTTTTAAAATAAAACCTTTTACAGCTTGCACAGATAAAGTTAATTGCAGTTGTCCATACAGAACAAACTTACACAATTTAATTTTTTTCTTTTAAATGATTAAACAGGCTGCAGTTCACATTCAACGAGGACTGCTTAGAAGCAAAACAAGGGAAACTGCAAGTTTAAAAATACTCAAGGCATATTATATTCAATACATGAATATGTATTGAAATGGTTTAATCAACCAATATATCAACAGATAATTAGAATTAGAGGTTGAGCAATATTAGATTTTAATGATACAATAACAACGTGTTTAAAGAAATCAATAACCAGATTGTTGTGCCGATACTAGTAAAAATCTATTGAATGTGTTAAACAATGAACTCGGCCCAGAGAGAAGATACAAGAGTTTACTTTCAATGAAATGCCAGATACAGTTTACAGTTAACAAAATACCAATAATAACCAGAGAAGAAAGAAAGATAGATTTATGCATAATGCAGGACTTGAAATACACCGAGACTAAAATACCAAGAAAAATAATCATATTAGGTTGAACTTGATTTATTAAAAAATTATTTATACTGTTAAAGAGTTGGATTCTCATGCTAAACATGGCCAAAGTTTCAAAAAACGAGTTGGACGAATGATGGAGTATTTCTGTGCCAAATACACTCCTTCAGATTTCGTACATGTTTGGAAAGTTTTTTTCGAGTATGGCCCTGTATTACGTAATAAAGGGCAGAATTCCTTGAATGGGCACTTCTCTGGGAAGAGCGCGCAAGAGAGCAAGAGCACGCCCATCAACCTGCTTCGTTCGGGTTACGGAAGTCGTCGGCAGCACTGCACAGGACTTGCTCGACAAAGATTTATCACTTTGTTTTTAGACCACAAAATCAAAGAAGTGCGTTTTTGGTTGTGAGGGAAAGATAACCTTGTTCTGCTTCCCAAAGAACCCAGCGTTAAGTGGAGCTGAGATTGTGCTCACGCATTACATTGATGCGCTCTCGATATTTGTTATTAAAATAACCATAGAAACCGCCTTAAATTAACTATCAAAATAAGGATAAAGTCATGTCTGAAAGTTGCAATCACTTTTTTATTGGTTAAGATGAATGGGGAATATCTCATGTTTTTCCGTGGCTGCTCGAGCCCTCAGGATCGGTGCTTATGGTTTTATAAACAAGACCCAGTTCGACGCTGGATTTACAGATCATTTGAAACTAAAAGATGGAGCAGTCACAGCGATAATGATCCCTATCATGAGTCAGAACCGCAGATGGTGAGTAAAACTGCTTCAAATGTCTGTTTGGCAGTCGGCGCGACTGTAAACAACACGAATGTATAGTGAATCAAACGTTATCCTGGGATAATGCAATGGTGTATTGTGTGTGTTTAAATACTTATGTTTAGCTGACCATTGAAGCAAAAGCTGCGCGTGCTCGTCACTCTTTAGCTCCGCTCATACGGCACGCCTCCAGGAGCTCGGCTGTTTTCGGAAAGACTCAGTACAGCATATTTTTCTTTTATAAATCTGATTTTCGGAGACTTTTCGGAGATATGAAGGATGCACTACTACTCTATACGTACTCAAGATTAACATGAGATTGGCTGAAACTGTGTGTGTTATGTACCGTTTAAAGAAACAAATTCTTATGAAAAGTTTCATCACCGTCTTTGTAGGGCTTCTCAAGCAGCAACACTTTTATGTGACATCAACAGCAAACTCTGCCAAACTCAACTGAACATTTGTTAGGATAAAAAGGGAACTGACAGTAACAAACAGGTGCAAATAATGTCTGTTTTGACATTTCAAAATAAAAGAACAGCTGCACTAATAGGGTACGTAGGCTTAAAGGGTTAGTCCACTCACCCACTCACTTTCAGATTTCATCAAAAATATCTTAACTTGTGTTCTGAAGATGAACGAAGGTCTTACGGGTGTGGAACGACATGAGGGTGAGTAATTAATGACAGAAATTTCATTTTTGGGTGAACTAACCCTTTAATAGTGTCAAAACATGACCATCTATAGCTGCCTGGAAGATGCTTTCCACCCAATTAAAAACACACTCACACACACAGCGCACATTATAATCATCACTGTTTAGACTCACGTGCGTCTGAACATCTCAGCGAAGATGCAGCCGGTGCTCCAGATGTCCACAGGTGTGGCGTATGTGGTCTGGAGCAGCACTTCAGGAGAGCGATACCACAACGTCACAACCTGAGCCGAGAAAACATCATCAGACGTGTTTGTGTGCGATCGGTATCGATGATATGAGACCACGCATCTCTTACCACTGGTGTGAGCGCCATGTGGCAGCTGTAGATCCGCGCCAAACCAAAGTCGGCCAGTTTCACCTGCCCTCTGCTGGTCACCAGGATGTTTTCTGGCTTCAGATCCCGATGGAGAACCCGATTTGAGTGCAAGAACGCCAAACCACACAGCAACTGCTGCATTAAGTCCTGCATCACACGCAAACACATCTGCTGATAACATCTGGGTTACACCTGCTTTTACTGTCAAGTAAGTACTGACTAATATTAAAGAGCACCTATTGTGATTTTTCCATGTTCATCTCTCTTTAGTGTTTGATGTTGCTGTTTGATCATGAAAAAGCTCTGTAAAGTTCCAGTTCTTCTCTATATCAGTGTCAGTGTTTCTGAAACGCCTCCATTTTAGTCTTGAGTTTTCTTCACAATATTCCTCATTTAAATAATTCATACGCAGAATAAAGGGGCTTCATTTAAGACAGGAACTAAACAGAGCGTTACTGACAGACTGGGAAGAGAGGAGCTGAACAATGGAGAATATAAGGGAAAATAATCAACATTCAAGCAGGAAAACCTAGAAACAACACCAAGACTTTGTAAAAGGGCACAATATGGCCTCTTTAATTAACATCATATACTTACTTATAGGGTTAGGGTTTGTTTCAGTGTTAGTTGCTTGTAATTATGCATAATTTACTATTCTTAATACACTGTAAAATAAAGTGTTACCAATATCGGTCTTGGCTGTTTTGATCACAGGTTCTTCATTTCATTTTAAAGCTTTTCAAGCCCTTCTGTTGATGTGATAATCTTTGTTTTGAGACATGTTAAAGGACTCGAATCATGAGGAATTCAATTAGATCGACGAGTTGGAAATAAACAGGGCAGCGTTTGTCCAGATCAACTCTCAGAAAAATAAAAAATATAATAAAAGCGGTCATATGATGCTATTTTAAAAGTTAATTATTTTGTTTATTAGATGTTAAAAGAATATGTTAGCATGCTTTAATGTTCAAAAAACACATTATTATTCACATACTGTACATTATTGCAGCACCTCTATTACCAGTCTGGCTGAAACGCTCTGATTTCTACAAAGCCCGTCCTTCTGAAAAGCTCGGAGTGCTCTGATTGGCCAGCTGACCTAGTGCGTGTGATTGGTCAAGCACCACAAGTGTGTGTTGGAAATGTAACAACCCTTAACGTAAACGTGAGTTTGATTTTTTTCATGTTTTTGAAAGTCTCTTCTGCTTAGCAAGGCTGCATTAATTTGATCAAAAATACAATAAAAAAGTGAAATATTATTCCAAAGTAAAATAACTGTTTTTTCTATGTGAATATATAGTAAAGTGTAATTTATTTCTGTGATCAAAGCTGAATTTTCAGCATCATTACTTCCAGTGTCACATGATCCTTCAGAAATCATTCTAATATGATGATTTGCTGCTCAAGAAGCATTTATGATTATTATCAATGTTAAAGTTTAAAAAAGTTGAATATTTTTGTGGAAACTATGATGCATTTTATTCTTCAGGATTCTTTGATGAATAATAAGTTCAAAAGAACAGTATTTATTTGAAATAGAATCTTTTGTAACATTGTAAAAGTCTTTACTGTCACTTTTGATCAATTTTAACACAGTCTTGCTGAATAAAAGTATTAATTTCTTAAAAAAAAAAAAAAAAAAAGTAGATAAAAATAATCTTACTGACCCCGAACCTTTTCGAACCTTTTCATGCTACTGCTGAATTAAATAATTAAAAAAAATGACAAAGTTTCATTACGATGTAGTAGTAGTGAGAAAACAGTCTTTCTGAATCATATTTTACACCACAGTGCTTGACAGAAAAGATTGGATTGATCATTTCTGAGCTTCTGAACGAGTCTGAACTTCCTTCACTGTATATCTAATTAAATCCCTGAACCACAAACAAGCATTTGTACTTGATCTACATTTGAGGTGAAATATGAAAATAAACATCTGGATCAGCCCAGACTTCCTTTTTCCTTATTGCTCAGACAGATGACACAATCCTCTCCAGTTCAAATAACTGCAGTGTTTGAGCACGTCTTACTCTGATCTGGTGGATGGGCAGTCCGGGCGCCGGCACTTTCTCCAGGTACGTCCTGAGGTCCTGATCCACGTGCTCAAACACTAGAGTCACTTTCGTCTCCTGGTCTGTTCTCAGCGTGGCGCACACGTCCATGAGCCTGATCACACACAACACAACAACACATCACACATCTGAATGTCCCGGATGTATTTATATGGAATGTATCATTTATATTAGTGTCATATTTTTTTTTATTTTATCTCGCTCTGTTACTGAATAGGACAAAAGCGATTACCCGTTCCTGAGTATTCAGTATTTTATAATTTAAGACAAATATACATAAACTTTAACAATTTAAATCAAGTTTTTAAAATGTAAATCAAATGAAAATATAACAGTTAATTTACAACAAACATTGCATTTTTATCTTTGTCAAATAAGATGCTGCACAACAGAACTGTATAAATTTAAAACATGGATGAAAAAATATCTTGGTTGTATGATATTCCTTAGAAATAATATTAGTATTATTATTACTTTCAGAAGTATATTTTAGTATAGGCTACAGTAGTAATATCTCTGTCATAATTTCTTGAAGTTCAACCAAACTTTTATTTTGACGGTTTGTCGTGAAGATCTTTCAGTTTTAGTTTCAGTTTCAGTGTATTTGACGGTAGATTTTCTCAAATGAAACGGTGAAAATCTTGTGAAGTGACTCTCAGAGCAGCTGTGGAGATCAAGTTCCTGTGTTCATGTCCTCATATATTGAGACGCCCCCTACTGCTGATTGGCTCTCTCTCCTTCCCCATCATGAGTGGACACGCCCCCTAATGCTGATTGGCTCACACTCTCTCCTCCCCCATCATAAGTGGACACGCCCCCTACTGCCGATTGGCTACAAGTGTGTTGTGGCACTCGATCCGATCCATTTTCAAATCGCTTTCTGCACCTTTAATGCCTGAAAGCACGCATGACTGTTGATCAGGACATGCACACGCGTGTTCTGGTACCTGACGATGTTGGGATGGTCGAACTGCTCCAGCCGCTTGAGCAGCGCCACCTCTCGGACCGTGGACAGAGGAAGGCCGTCCTGATTGGTCTGCACTCTCACACTCTTCAGAGCCACAAACTGCCCGCTGTCTCGATCACGAGCCTTGTACACGGTACCGTAAGCGCCGCCGCCGATCTCCGCCACCGGCTCGTACTGCACTATGCTCTCCTGCTCCATCACCTGCAGAAAACAGCATGTTATGACACGCCTCTTTGGAGAACTCCACTGTGATTGGCTCAACAATGCTTCAACACAGTAAGTACCGTTTAAAAAAACATGGACATACACAATAACTGCACTGAATCAAATGATTAAATGTTAGTACACTGATTCTTGAGATAAAGGACAAAACATGTGCTACACACAAAAGCCCTCTTAATGTTAAAAATAAATAAATTCACCAAAATAAAAAAATACTTAAAAAGTTACATCTAAAGGAAATCTGGATACTCAGGACATTCATTGCTTTTATTTTTAATAATTTTGTTAGTATTATTTAAATACATGCTCTATACTTGGAAAATACATGTAATTTAGCCTGTCCTCAGCATGAGGTCACAATGTAAAATTGCCAAACAAAGTGTTTAAAAATGCAACAAATTCAAAAATATACATTTAAATTGAAAGGCAGAGATCTGTAACATATCAAACAACACAAAAAGTAAGTCTTGAATTATATTTTCAACAAAAAAATGGCTATCAAAGTTGTTTCCTCACTTTGCGTCAACTCTGTCAGGATTTTTTATAATTCTGTATAAATCAGATGTCATGGTCATCTTTAACTCTGAGGAGCACTTACTATTTCCTGCTCATTGTGGATCTTACAATAGGACACATAGTCCTGGAAGTTTTATATTTTTTTTATATTTTATACAAACAATGTTGAAGTCTCTGCAGTCACAGCTTTAACATGTCAACTCCGTCATCCCGGTGTAATAGTTTCTGTAAATAGTTGTGGGATAAATCTTGGCATTTTTGATATGTTTATTAAGGCAGCTACAACTGAGAAAGAAAACAAAACTGCTCCACTGTACAACACGTGGTTAAAGTAGAAAAATATTCAGTTTTCTCAACTCCGTCAGACGTCAACTCCGTCAGGTTTAATGTCTGATAGTTGACAAGGGCTCTCAAAAAGTCTATATAATGTGATTTAATATGTTTTTTGCATATGGGGAATTCTTCTAATGTTGTTTCATGATTCTATTTACATATACTGTATATTTGGCCACAGCTGGACCTTTGTCAACACCGTCAGGATTTGTCAACATCGTCAGTATTTGTCAACATCGTCAGGATTTGTCAACATCGTCAGGATTTGTCAACATCGTCAGGATTTGTCAACATCGTCGGGATTTGTCAACACCGTCGGGATTTGTCAACACCGTCAGGATGTGTCAACACCGTCGGGATTTGTCAACACCGTCGGGATGTGTCAACATCGTCGGTATTTGTCAACATCGTCGGGATTTGTCAACACCGTCAGGATTTGTCAACACCGTCGGGATTTGTCAACTCCGTCAGTTTTTAACACCGTCAGGTGAAGGTTTCTGTTAATTCTGAAAGAAATGTCTTATTCTTTTTTCAATCTATTGTGTTAAAATATTAAAACATCAACTGAACTACATGATATCATGTATGATTTACCTAAGAACATTGGTTATATATGTTTAATATTAAAAAGGAGGTTAGAGAATTAAGGACTTTAGGAACTGGATTGTTCATAATAACCATAACCCAAGAAAAACATTTAGAGAATTAATTTTTTCACTTAGCTCCTTTACTGAACACCATTATTACATAACTGAAGACTTTACACTGTTGTTGGATGGATCAAATTAAAATATCATGCTTTTTAATGCGTCTGACGGAGTTGACACAAATTAAGTGAATAAATGTACATTTTTACAAAAAAAAAAAAAAAAAAAATTTCAGAAAAACCTGTTCCCTTACATGGTTCATTATCTGAGACCTTTGTCTACAAATACATCAGTTTAAAAATAATGATATAAATTAATAAATTAATAAAAACTAACTTCTAAAACATGTCTGGTCCCTTATCTCAAGAATCAGTGAGTACAAAGTAGTTAAAGGCACTTAATATAAAAATGGGACATCATTATTTTTAATATTTCAGAAAATACATCAGTGGTATAAAAACCGGATCATTGATTAGGTACTTAAAGACTGTCCAAAAATCCATGCCTTTATACTTTATATTATTCCAGTATGAAGTCATACTGTTAGTTCTGCTGGCTAAAGTACTATGGTAAAGTACAGGTAATTTTGGGGTTTGTCCTGCAACAGTCACAAACTCGCAGGATGAGCAGATATAAGTCCCTCTCATCAGTACTATGAGTTGAACAAAACTTACAGAGTCAGTAACACGTCATCAATCACATCCGCCGAACTCTTACGAGCTCGCGACATCAAACGAAGTGCTATTACGAGTAATATAACGAGCGCACCACAAACACACTTTTAATGAGACACACTCACCACGTTTCTCCTCGTGTGTAGAGCTGGTTAAACTAGTTGAGAAGAGTACCGCGCATATCTAATCTAATCTCATCTCATCTGACGCGCGGAGTTTCTTCCGTCTGCGGCGCGTCAGATGTGAGTGTTGTACGGTGATGTGTTCAGCTGATGTTTCATGAGTTTATTTCATGAAAGTGTGTAAAACTCTGGCCTGTTCTTAGTCTGTCTCAATTCACTTCCTGTCTGATTTAGGGCGGAGCGACACGATCAGACCCTTCACACACTTTAACCAATAACACAAGTAACAATTACTTACTGCACACTTTAACTATCAAACCACATCATTAAAATTACAATAATAACAGACTTTACTGCAGTTTATAGACATTTTACATGTGAAACTATTTGGCATAGCCACATTAAGTTTTTTTCCCTCTCTCTCTCTGAATATTTTTGTAATTTGTTTTATTTGAAAAAAATCATAAGTTGTGTTCATTTGTTGAGGGAATTGGGTTTGCCTACAAATTTGCATCATCCCTGCACCACTCTATATTGCAGTATTTATTATAAATTATTTATACGGAGCCCTGCACATGACATGCAGGAAAAAATAGGCTAAATTGTGCGCACAATTTACTAATTCGTTCCCTCGATTTGCTAAATCGTAGGCATGATTTATGAATCGAGGGAACGAATTCGTAAATGCGCACGATTTACTTTTTTTCTTGCATGTCATGTGCGGGGCTCCGTAGATTTATCTAATGATGAGGGCGGGGCAACCTGTCACTCACATGAGATCCACAAATAGCAAACCACAACCATCCAATCAATTCCCCACTGACAAAATCAAGCCCCGCCCTACATTTGTTCTTGTTTGAGAAGCCATCTCACTCAGATATACGACACAATAGGGAAGAAAAGTGATGTGTAATGTGTAAAAGTAATGTGACATTATTGCTTATTACTTTTAATCAAAATTGAGCAGGTATCTTCAGGCTATGGTTGTCAAAACACACACCAAAGCTGAGTTCCACTCCAAATTTTTATGCCCTTCACTATGCCCTTTGTCTGTGAACATAAGGTAGCTACAAGTATTATGCGATTAAATCTCAACATAATTAATATATTATACACTATTATGCGATTAATTCTCAAAATAATTAGAATATCATACACTACAGTTAAGCGCGATCTGCTGTGACATCACAATCAAGTTGAATTGTGGGATATAGAGCTGCTTGAAGTGTACATTGGAGTAGACTCGCTCGCTCTGTCAAAATCGAGGGGACGAGGGTCTGTCCACATAAATCCCCCTCTTTCACTTGACAAATGTTGGCAGGGATTCCCCCGAGGGGAAGTGCTTAGGGAAGTTTGTGAGTGTATGTCTAAAAGCGAAGTGGAACGCACCCCAAGTTGGGTCTAAATACACTAAAGCATTGTGGAGATATTGCTTCATGTCCATTTTGACATGCTCTTCGTCAAATTTATTTGAGAATGGTTTGATGAATCAAACTGAATTCCATCTTTTTGTGTCAGCATGGTCTGAAGATGATCTGGTTCAATTTTCATGAAAATCGGAGCATCTGTTTGGGAGAAGTTCAAAAAAGTAGGTGTCTAATGAATGCCAATGTAGCCCATGAAACAACAAATTCAAGCAGTACTGTATAGTACTGTATTTCGTTTTCATAGGGGGGCACACTTTTTATGATCTGAGAAACACACATTCGCCAAAACAATAACATCCTGTATTTAGCCTAATACAGGGGTGTCCAAACTCAGTCCTGGACGGCAACTGTCCTGCAGAGTTTAGCTCCAACCCCAATTAAACACACCTGAACCAGCTAATCAAGGTCTAATTAGGCATACTAGAAACTTTCAGGCAGGTGTGTTGAGGCAAGTTGGAGCTAAACTCTGCAGGACAGTGACCGAACTTGGACACCCCTGGCCTATTATAACTGAAATAGACCAAGTTCTATATTAAAACAACACCAAAACAGCATCTACGTTCATAAACCACTGTTGATTTGAACAGAAAAGCAAGCATACTATATGCAGGATTTGGCATGGCAGAAAGCTCGCAAAGAGCGCACCTTTTATAATTATTAAAAAGTGGTTATTCATCTTCATCGTGATCTTACAAGTTACGTTATAATCAGTGAAGCTGATGCACAATAAATCTCCTATTTACATAGTTGCAATGAGAGGATTTGAGAGCGTGCATAACTCAGAATCCACTCAAAACACTGGAGTTTCGCCAGTATTCTTTTATTATGGAGAAAACTGATCTTAGACCAGCAGTTATGGGCAGCTTTTCCCTCTAAAAGCATTCAAAAGCTTCCCAGATAGCATATAATCATTGAAACAATGTTGAGTCAGTGTTGACGCATCAATGCTAATTTCATTGAATTAACATTACAAAGAGATGTTGGTTCAATATCACTGTTGCACCCGCAATTAATGTTGAAACAATAGTGAAAATCAGTGGTAATGGCACTGAATCATCATTACACTGTGATTGATTCTACATCACTAATGTTGAATTAGCTTTGAAATGAACAAAAATAATCATTGGTAAATATCGTTTGATCAATGTTAATATTATGTTGATTCTAAACCACTTTTGTTGGCACATTGAAAATACAACTGAAATGTCAACATAAAATAACGTTGAGATCTGATGTAAGTAAAAGTTCAATGAAGTACACTTCAATGGTACGTCAACAAATTTCTGACCATTTTAAAGTTTGGCAAAAACCTTTTAAAACATAAGCAGTTGAGTCACTTTATTTTATTTGACAGTTTAATGCAATCAATGACAAAGAGATAGAAAATTAAATTCTTTAAGAGTGGGGCAAAAAGGACAAAAGCATTAAAACCTTTAAAAATAAAGTTAGTTTCAGAAGTCTGATGTCATTATAACTACAGGTGGTCCAATGGCTCAAGTTTTCAAAATCTGTCTTGCATCAGACGACCGCCTCTTTTCCTTTGGGTTCTCTGAAATTTGAAAAAGAAAGCATGATGTTACTTAAGAGCAAGTCAATTCAGTTGTCATACAGTCACATTCAAGAAAGTTATGCTAAACACAACATGATTCACTTTTTTATAAATTTCTAAACAGAATATTCTAACGATATTTATAATACTGTTAAAATTATGAATATTGAATCTATTTATCAACACTTCAACGGGAAAATGTCCAATCTTTCCACCCATGTTTATCTCCAGCCCTAATTAAACACACCTGAAGCAGCTAATCAAGGTCATTAGGATCAATGAACACTTCCAGGCAGGAGTGTGAAGAGGAGTAAACACCTCTGAACTATGGCCATTACATAAATTTTAGTTCATTTTTCAAGTTTATCTTGTAGAATAAAAGAGCTAATGAAAATTTCTTCAAAGCTGCAGATTCACCTTAATCTGTTTAAATATCACAGAATAGCCATATCAATCACTTTCTTAATAAACACAAGATGTTTTTGTGATTGTGTTTCAGTGGGAACAGGCTAAACTGAAAGGAGCTCTGTTACATTCCTCAAATTTAATACAGATTCAGGAATATGAACGATTACCTGATTAAGCAGTAATGAGGGAGCAGAAGTTAAGGCACAGGATAGCAATTGAATTGAATTTGCAATTGAAAATGCCCATCATGAACTGGTTGAGAAATAGTTCAGCAGAGATACAAATCTGCAGGATCATGTGGTCATCAACTACAAATCACTGTTCATTCAATGTCTCTGTCTCACACTCGTGTGTGCTTTCAGCTTTCATCAATATTTCAATACTGATCCAACTTACTTTAAACATTGAAATGTCAATCTCAACCAAAATGATGGTTTGGATGATCAAAACTCAATATTGTATCAGTGTCACCATGCTATCTGGGCAGTTTTTTGGGATGAACGAATGCTGAAGGTGTGTGAAAGGTGCTTTATCAATAGTGTCATCATTTCACACCTGTAATACAAAATCAACAAGTTGAGCATCACACCCCATCAAACATACAGAGTGGTTAAACAGGGTTGTGAACTGTGTACACTTTAATGCCTAGAAAGGTCAGAGCAGTATCAGATATGGAGGACATTCTACTAGAATATTACATGTTTGATGGGTGCACTCATTTTTGCAGCCGTTTAAGCAAAATTAATATGCATAATTAACTTATTTTACAGATATTGATGACATGTTTTATCATTAAGTAAAATAAATTTAATAGGTAAATTTAATATATTTAATACATTTGAATTTTGTCATCTTCCCACGAATTGTAATAGGCTAGTGATAATCTAGAAATAGAAATATAGAGAAACAACGTGCCAGATTGATAACCTTCATATTCATATGATATAATCATAATATGCATTCATTATGCAAATAGATGAACGAATGAACGAAGAAACGAACGAACGGATACATTTTAATTTCTATTTCAGTTGATTTCGATAATATAAATGGAAGTCAAAGAGAGATTTTAATAGAATTTTTAACTAAATCTTGAATATATTTTTTTATCTAAAGTTTTCAAAGAACAGTACATCAAAGACTGTGCTCTTCAAAACACAGTTTATATGAAGTAGATGAGTTGAACGGTGAATTAATTGCCGAAAAAGAAAAAAAATATAATATTACAGGAATAAATACCATGCTGCATTGCAAGCACTCAGATAGTACTATTAAAAACATTTCTTCAACATCTAAAACCTGACGAATCATTAAATAAGTCTTTCTATATATCAGTGGACATCACTAAACTACAATATATGTGATCTTTATTATAGACTTTTATTATGAAAAGAGACGCTTGCATGATGTCCGGCGCCGCTCAGGCTTTCGCTCAGTTGCATCATTTCCGCTGTCTCTGCTCACCGGCTGAGGGTCCGCATGTGAGTGTCATCTTCATTCAGAACTTATACACGCACTCATTATACACATAAACTCACTGCTCTGTGTTTATCGATCACATATATAGAGAAACACGATCATAACACCGGCGAACTGTGACTGTAGAGACGAGCGCGCGCTCGTGCGCGTGTGTAATGATGACAGATTGTGATGGAGAAGCTGCTGTGTTTATTTACACTTCAAAACAACTTAATCATAATGTCCATAAAGTGCTTTGCATTCGTTAATTACAAACACTTCTTAAGAGAGAAGAAGAAGGTGTATGTTTGAGACAGTTTGAGCTCTCTGTTCCTCCAGCAGTGCTCATGTTATTAATAATGTTTCAACAACAGTTTTGTTGCTTTAGTGATTTAAATGTTTATGAACTGTTAATATACATAAGAATACAATTACCCTGCCTCACTATTTTTTGACGTATTTAGCTAATATATTATGTCTAATGTTTTATTAATACTGGAAACGCCTTATATGGGCAATGATGTACCTGTTACATAGGTGTTTTATCTATAATACAGTGAATCTAACATTTATATGATGTCTGATAGTATTGTTCTGGAGAGTGTTGCAGAGTTATGTGTGTGTGTGTGCAGAAGTGGCTGTACAGAGTTAAATTCGAGGTCAAAGAGATAAGGATGAGATTTTTCTACATATCAGATGACTTATTTATGCTCAAAGTAGAGAAGAAAATGTGTAGTAGAGCATGAAAAGTGATGCTGACAAGATGAGAGGTGAACACACAAAACAGGCCTTTTTAAAGGGGGCGTTCCCAGTCTGGATGACCTCATATGGGGAGGTCACTAATTTATCTTTAGATATCCGTGACGAACACAATGACATCAGAAGCTGCTTCGTGAACACCTGAAGAGCGTCTCCAGAACCATCGCTGGAATTGCCTTGATTGAAAAACTTTTTGATATTTCTACTTTGACTTATATAGAGTATTTGTAGAATACTTATACTGCTAGAGAAACTAACTGTAATCAGTAAATTGACTTCTGTTTTTCTAAAGAAAGTCTGCCTCCTGGGCATTGATTTATGACGTTGAGCCAGAACAGACTGCGGTGAAGTCTTCTGTTTGATTGTAAGTATTTTAAAGTGCTTATAATTTAGGTCAGTTTTGACTTACTTAACCTGAGAATAATAAAAATAAAGTGTCAAATTATGCACCATATGCAAAACAGCCTGTGAGCTGCACAATGCTTTTTTTGTTTCAAATAGAGATCACGATTCTGAACAGACAACTAAACAAAATATGTAATTTACTAGAAGTTCTGGAAAATGTTAATTGCTGCAGTCTAGGGATGTGACGGTGGGAAAATGTTCCCACCGGTTAATCGACATGTAACAACACCGGTCGTAATACCGGTGTCACCGGGGCGCGGGGCCTCCACCTCTTTTTATTTAAAATTGCTTATGAATGCGGGTGTGGCGTGTGCATTTTACTTTCACTTTCTAATTAGTTGCAAATGCTTGAATGGTGGGTTATTATTCTTACTGAAAAACACAACAAAAAGCACAACAAACTCGCTGATATTAAACAAAAACGTTTATTAACGAAACAAATAAGAATACACCATAAAATAACAAATAGGCTAACTTACAAAATGTTTATGAAAATCAAACCATGGAAACTGGAACCAAATAAGGAACAGAACGTGTAAGTTCTTTAGTCAAGAACAGTGAGTAAGGTTGCAAAATTCTGGGAATTTTCAAAGCTGGAAACTTTCCATGGGAATTAACGGGAATATATGGGAATTAACAGGAATTAATGGGAATAAACAGGGAATTTGCAAAATTGCAGGTTAGCCTATAACAGGGTACTTAAATGTAGTTGAAAAAAACATCTTGCCGCATACTTTTGGTTAAAACAACCAGATTTAATTAATGCAATTTAAGTTGAATTTTTACCCTGCACATTCCTCAATCACATTCACACAGCACATGACTTACTGCAGGGCTACTGAGGCCACACCCCCTTCATGCACTGTGCATTCCTCCATAACATGGACATTTGATCAAAAATACAGAAAAAAAAAAAATAATATTGTGAAATATAACTACAGTTTTAAAATAACGGTTTTCTATTTTAATATACATTAAAATATAATTTATTTCTGTGATCAAAGCTGTATTTTCAGCATCATTACTCCAGTCTTCAGTGTCACATGATCCTTCAGAAATTATTCTAATATGCTGATTTGATACTCAATTATGATTGTTGGAAACAGTTGTGCTGCTTAATATTTTTTATAACCTGTGATACTTTTTTTTCAGGATTCTTTGATGAATAAAAATTTAAAGAACAGCATTTATTTAAAATAGAAATCTTTTGTAACAATATACACTACTGATCAAAATTTTGGGGTCAGTCATTTTTTTCTTTCTTTTTTTGAAAGAAATTAATACTTTTATTCAGCACGGATGTGTGAAATTGATAAAAAGTGATATTAAAGTGATATTGTTTCTATTTTGAATAAATGCTGTTCTTTTTAACTTTTATTCATCAACGAATCCTGAAAATAGTATTACAGTTCCAAAAAATATTAAGCAGCACAACTGTTTCCAACATTGATAATAACTGAGTATCAATTCAGCATATTAGAATGATTTCTAAAGGATCATGTGACACTGAAATAAATAACACATAACAATTGCTGCAATAAAAATATATTTATTTTACATATTTACTAAATTAGAATTAATTGAATGTGAAAAAGAAATAACTTATTTCATGTTATGACCAAACAAAATGTTTATATTTATGTTTGTATATGATACATTTTATATAAATATTATAAATTTATATAAATTTCCCAAATGTTTAATTAATTCCCATAAATTGCCATAAATTCCTGTTAAGTTTCCAAATTGGAATATTTCCAAAATTCCCCAGGTTAAGTTCCCGTGGAAATTTACCAGAAACTTTCCGCCCCTTTGCAACCCTAGCAGTGAGTAATTCTCTCTCTTACTTTTGTTCTTTCATTAACATTAATGACACTTTAAGATCTGCCGCTGCTGCACATGACACGGATCTGACACACGTCCCATTTTCTCACAAATCTTTACGTTAATTTAAGACTTAATTTAACTCATTTAAGACTGCTCTTATGAGGACACTCGACAAAATGGACATTTTGGCATAATTTGTGTGTGTTATGGTTCGTTCAAGCGCAGAAGAGAACTCGATTGGTTGAAAAGACTGTTTGTGAAGCTGTTTTATACCTATACATGACAACAGCTCTCTCTGGATCAGAACACAGATCTGAATGTTCGCTGTGATCGCACTTGTCAAAGGTTTAGCTAATAGACAGGCAAATCGTTGTCATTTAGGAATGAGCTCATTTAATAAAATAAAAAACACGCTCACAAAGAAAAAAAACTACCAACAACTCGAAAAACAGTTTTGAATTATAAGGAAAATTTCACCCATATTTCTGTAATCATTCACACAGCCTGTTGTCCCAAACCTGTATGACTTGCTTTTTCTTTTCAATGAAGATTTAACGCTTGAAAAAGGATGTAAATGTACAATGAAAACATCTTAACAGTGGTTCATATGACTTGTGCACTGTATATTAAAAATCTTCTGGAGTCATATGAAGCTTTGAGTGAGGAAAGTCAGCATGAAACAGAGGTTTCGCTAGTTTTTTCTTCCCTATTGTGATGTATATCCGAGTGAAACGCTTCTGGAACAAGAACAAATGTAGGGCGGGGCTTGATTTTGTCTGTGGGGAATTGATTGGATGGTTGTGGTTTGCTGTTGGTGGATCTCATGTGAGTGACAGGTTGCCCCGCCCTCATCATCAGAGAAGAGAAGAGATGCTGCAAGAGGATATTCTGATTCAAGATTACCAGGAACATGAATTTAACACGATAATGATGTGCACCGATAAATCATTTATATTAAACACTGCAATATATTGGTGACTTTAAATGTTTTGCTGGAAATAAAGAAGTTTAATCTGAAAATAACTTCTATAGAGCTATCATTAAAGAAATCATAAAGCGTGTGTGTGATTGATGGATTGTGTTTGTTGTGTTCTCCAGTCAGAATGGTGGAAGCCGTGCCAGAATCCATCCACTTCCCCACGGAGGAGGAGCAAATCCTGCAGCTCTGGGAGCAGAAGGACTGTTTCCAGGAGTGTCTGAAGCAGTCCAAGAACCGGCCCAGGTGACACTGCACAGGTCACACACACGCACTGGGTCACTGTACCGTCACGGTGCTCACGCTCATGGTTTGTGTAGTGGATAGGGGAAAGTGGGGTAAGCTGTGCCGCTTAGAGTAGAAATAAAGCAGAACTGCTGGGTCTATTTCAGGGTGTCTGCTATCAAATGAATATCTTATTGAGGCATTGGGTTGTTTGTGAACGATGGACATTAGTTGTTTAGATTCATCTAATGCACCATTTACATCTTCACAATGCAGCCTGGAAAAGGTTTAATATAAGAATATCTTTTGCAAACATATATTTCCTGCATTTGGAGGCAAAGTTCACTGTTGCTATTAGCTGAGCCACTGACACATCTTACCCCAAAGTGTGCGTTTATAACAATTCTTTTTATAATAATTCAAGGGATAATCCATGGCTAGCTGTGCAAATGCACGACGTGGAGGCAGTGACGTGGAGTGTATTCATATGGATTAATGCACAGCTAGCTGTGGATTATCCCGCTTATACCATGATCATTTACCAGCATTGACAGATATTTGCACCGCAATATTTGAGTAGAAGAATAAAAATTACGGTTTTCGTCAGTGTTCAGTGTCTGTTCAGTGTCGCCCTACTAACAATAAAGCTGTGAGTTTAATTACTTCAGAAACAGTGACGTTATACCCTCGTTGTAGAAACTATTCTTAAACTAATTCTTTGATAAATAGAAAGTTTAAAAGAACAGCATTTAATCTTTTGTAACATTATTAATGTCTTTACTGTCTGTTTAATGTGTCCTTGCTATAAAAAAGTATTCATTTCTGACCCCAAACTTTTAAAGTCCCCCTGTAGTCAATAATTTTATCCCTCAAAACTCATCTTTGATCACCAAAATGACACATTTGAATGTTTTTTTCCATTCTTCATGCCTTAAAATAGCTTATAAAATAGCTATATAAAATAGCCCCGCCTCCACTCACTTGCACCAGCTCAGAGATCCACTCATAGATGATCACACGTTGACGTGATTGGTTACAAGGTAGTTTACAAGGCGATTTCAAACCGTGTTTTTGAGACTGTCTTTGGTTCGCTGTACTTTTAAAGAGAAAATACTCAGCAATGGTGTTGAATGATGAATTTGCTCATGGTTTGTCTTAAAGCATATTACAAACACCACATAGACATATAAACAACATTAAACACTTGATTTTTAAACACTTTAAACATTTTACACCTGGATAAATTTACATGCACTTCACATAAATATGCTTCTCAGTTTTCTCATGCGCATCTGTCAGTTACAAGCCGCTGTGAATGATGGACACACAGTTTCTGACGGATCTTACCACACTCTCCTCTGTGTTTTTTTTCTGTGTCTCACTCAGCTGTGAAATATTCAACTGGCTAGAAATGAGTCTTGTAAATCCTTGACCAGTGACGCAGTGCTTTGTGTGTGTCGTACCATTACTGTAAACGTCAAAGCACTTTATTACAGTGATGTGACATCATCACTTTCATAACGTTCCCTTCTTCCACATGTCTAATACATGTAGGTCTCCTTGATTTGTTTGTCAGGTTCACGTTCTATGATGGGCCACCCTTTGCCACCGGTCTGCCTCACTATGGCCACATCCTGGCCGGAACCATCAAGGACATTGTGACCAGGTTTGCCCATCAGAACGGCTTCCACGTGGACCGGCGCTTCGGCTGGGACTGTCACGGCCTGCCTGTGGTGAGAATCACTCGCTCACCATCACTCGCTTCAGTCCAGTAGTGAAAGAGGAGGCCCATCATACAGCTCAGAACAGCCCATCTCAAACTTTTATAATGTGGTCACGTGCATTGGTGCGCTTAAATATTTTTTTTCACCGCCGCACACCATCATTTTCAGTCAAATTTGAACTTCTGAGATGATTGAAAATGTACAGTAATGTAAACCATGGCACTTTATGTACCCCAGTCATGCTAACAAACAAGTACCATGACCAAAATATCTTGGTAATAACAGGCCTCAACAATAGTTAGCCAGTAGCCAAAATGTATTTATATTTTTCATTTAAAAAAAGGATTTTGGATTTGTAGCTGTACATTGTGTTGCTATGCGGAGTGTGATTGCATAAAGACCGTTTTCACATTTACTGTTGTTCAACAAAATCCAGTCATTTCAGTAGGAATCCACACAATCAGGAGTTTGAATCGACTTGGTGTCCTAAACAGACGCGATAAGATTCCAGCGATAAACAATTTGTCCGTCTACACCAGCAGGGGCCGGTTGTTGTAAGCCGCTAAGACTAGTCTTACTTATCTTTTTTTTTTCTTTAAGACTGTTAATAACTTTTTAATATCAGTTACATAAAAATGTAGATTGGCCTAATTTGATACCGAAAAGTATGACTGAATGCCTCTTGACTAACTTCTAGTGGGTCATACTAGATCTTAAGACACTGTCTTAACATAACTGCTATGTTTATGCAACTGGCCCCAGATGCGACACGAATACGAGATGCGACAAAATCAATCAAAAACCACAGCCAATCAGAAGAGCGTGTAGGAGGAGTTTGCAGATTCACAAACAAATAAAAAAACACAACCAATCAGAAGAGCATGTGGGCGGAGTGCATAATCAAATTCATATGTATTACACCATTTTAACATTTTAATAATATATACTGAGTGACTGAAACAATCTTTGTCATTAAATATACTTGTTTGTTCACATTGAGTTCCCAGTTAAAAACGTTCTTGTTTCCTTTAATTTATTGTCAGGATCTGAGGTGAATTATCCTTTATCACTTTCAGTATGGCTATAAATGATATTCAAACTCATATTAAGTTCTTTCAACATTAAATATAGCACATAATGGTGTGGCCATGGAGCGCCCTGCAGATATACGCTTTTTAGAATTTAAATAAGTTTGTTGTACTTCACACAATATCCTCCAGGTGGCTCATGAAACAACATTCTGTAGTTCAACACCCAGGCTGAATCAACTGCAACCCGTATTCTTCTGTCAATGTGTTTGTTCTATTAGTTTAAACAGCCTTTGCAGCAAGACGGGATATTTGCACTTAGTTTATTTTAAATTAAATGTAATGTACATTTAATTGCATTGCTTTTAGATTATGGACTCTTCAGTTTGTTTGTCTTGCATGACCGCTGTCTTAGGTGTGAGCTGAGCTTCATACGTCACTACTCCACTGACAGTAGACAATGGACCTGTTTTGCACACAGGTTTTGCAGAATATTTGCTAATATGACGTACCTTATAATATCGAACTGATGCTTCACAAACCTCATCTGTGTCAGACAGCGTGTACTGTCACCATAAGGACATTTACACCAGCACAATTCACAAAACCATCTTTAAAACATCAGTGTTTGTGTGGCATGAAAGCGCGTGTTGATGATTGGAACAGAAGCACTGATTGATGACAGATGACGTCAGGCTGATGGTTGTTTGATTTCTCTCTGTGATTGTTGATGTTTTTCAGGAATATGAGATTGATAAATCGCTGAATATCAAAGGACCTGAGGATGTGGCGAAGATGGGGATAGAGGAGTACAACAAGCAGTGCAGGAGCATCGTCATGAGATACGCTAATGAGTGGGAGGTACGAGCGTGTGTGTCTGTGTGTGTGAATCTTGACCTTTGACTCAACAGACGTTTAAAGTAGGTTTTAAAAGGGTCAGTGTAACAATTAAAAGAGTGTCAGGTTCAATAACAGTTGTCAGTTACCACAAATCATTTTGGTCCCTTAAAGTAAACTATTAAAAAAAAGAGAGAACAGCCTTTCTGTTGTTCATGCAAATGAGCTGTAAGAATCTGATCTCAATTCGATCTGAAACTGATTACTTAGCATAAGTTATTACTCCACTACCTGCATTACATTATTAATGACAGTTATATCTTACTGAACAGACGTAGAAATGTGCAACGAAGTTAATACGGTTTCAGAAAACAGTTGTGACTAACTAGTTCGTTTCTCCAATGAGTTAATGGTCCTCATGTGTCTTTTAATCAGTTGTTATGGTGTCAAACATGTGACATATTTAATTGGAGGTTATCCATGAATACCAACTTCAGAAAAGTAGGAATATTGACTGCTGTTATTAGTTCTTTTGGACTCAAGAGCTGCTTGTGACAGGATGTTGATTTTTGAAGTGACCTATTCCTTCATTATTGCGAGTTTATCCTTAATAACGTGATTTGTTTTTGACATGATTCTGATTCACCAGACATCCGTGAGGCGAATGGGCCGCTGGATTGACTTCAGGAACGACTATAAGACGCTGTACCCCTGGTTCATGGAGACCGTGTGGTAAGATTCCTGCCAGCCCAATTCAGACGCTGATTGTTTCTCATGGGGACGTAAGGTCACTTCAACATTTACAGCTAGTTTTTTCCTCCCAGCACCTGCGTAAAAATTCCTGTTCGTTTGTTTTTTGGCAAACACCAAGGTCTTGTGGTGATTTAATTGCTGTCCGAATCCACAAACAATAATTTTGAGTATATTAACATGCATTTTGACAAAAAAACACTAAAATGTAGTTAAAAAATAAAAACTGTACCAAAATCTCTCTTTATTTTTGTTGAAAAAAAGAGGAGACAAAATATTGCAGACGGCTGTACAAGCCTCAACTACAAGCTTTCATGCTTGCGGTTGCCAGATGTCAAGCGTTTAAATCCCCCAATCAGAGCTTTTCTGTTAAAAGGATGCATTTTCCTGCCTGAATGCATTTTACTTAATCTTTGCAATCTGGCAACCATGTGCACGCGCTCTCTCTACACTGCGGAAGAAGTGCCAATGATCTGAAAACACAGACAAACAAGTAAGCTGTAGTTCAGCGATCTCCATTTGAGATTTTCTGCTTAAATAAGTGTCATTCAGTCAGTCTGTGTTCCTTCACGAGCCGCTCGCACTGTTTACTGCGACTAAATCTGCCATCAAACCTTCAGTGATGAACTGTAATATATGCAAACATGATCTCGACTATATTTGCAGTTTATGGTTGCAGAATAAATGCACTTATGAAACCTCTGTGAGGCAATACTTTTAAATCTTGTATGCTGTTTTTTTTAATAGAAAAAAAACAACCATAATGTAATTTGAAATTATGGGAATTGCTATTAGGAATTTCACTGTTATAATTTTTGAGAGAAGTTTCTTGTTTTACCAGTTTTCAAAATGTAGAGAGTGTTAATTTATATGATAAACAGCCTATAATAAATCAGTACAGTAGATGAGGTAAAATAAATAAACCATGCGTATGAGTTGACATTCTCTTGATTTGTGATTATAGGTCAAAGTGCAATGATTCTGATGAAATGTAAAAATGTATTTCTCAAATGACAACGATGATTGTGTTTATAATTTAGAGCAAAATAATCATGATTATAAATTTTTACCATTATGCAGCATGACGAAAAGTTAATTACAGTAAAATCCACAGACATTTAGTTGACTAAAACTTAACTAAATGGTTGACTAAATATTATAATAACTAAAAAGTACATTTGACACAGGACTAAGACTAAATTAAAAAATAGCTGACAAGATTAACACTAATCCAAAGGTTGTTTTGTAAATGCGTTTTGACCACCGCCAAGCACCATACAATATATTTTGTGCATGCAATTTTTAAAAGGCCAATTATTATGGCATCAACAGGTATGCAATATAATTGTAAAATATATAAAATATACATTTATATAAATAAGGGCTTGTACAACTAATAATTTTATCAGTGGACGAAGTAGCCGGTCAAATGCTTTCCTAATGTAAATAATAGGTTGCATTGAAATTCATCATTTGGAGAGATGACATGAAAGACAGAAAATCATTAAAACCATAGTTTATTATATCCAAATCTCATTAATATACAAATATTTAAATAAATGTTGAACATCTGACTGACCACGTGAGAATCTTCTTATTAGTAAACAGAAATAATAGATTAACTTATTTTTGCTAATTCTTAAAATGATGTCCATCATTTGAAGAGATGAAATGCAAGACAAAATCATTTAAACCAATTTTCATGTTTAAATAAATGTTTAACGTGACTGACCATGTGAGTGAATAAATAAACATCTGAATGCATGTTTTACCACTAAGGAGCCATATAAATGTGTTTTTACAGATGTCCACATGATAAACAATCACCGTTTGAGTGACTACAGCAAAAACTGTAAAATCATCCAGTCAGGCTGTAAAAATATGTGAGCTTTGACTGGGTGGCTGGGTGATTTTTTTTTTTTTTTGAACATTTTTATTGTATTTTTAGTTAACACTTGATATATGAATAAGATAAGCCAACTTTAAGGGTTGTTGTTGTGTTTCAGGTGGGTGTTTAAGCAGCTGTATGATAAGGGTCTGGTATACCGCGGGGTGAAGGTCATGCCGTTCTCCACCGCCTGCAACACGCCTCTGTCCAACTTCGAGGCCAATCAGAATTACAAGGTCAAGATGATGCTTGATTTCACTGATATTCTTGTCAAACCATCAGCTCATGACTTGATCTTTAAAGTGCTTGACTTTGCCCAACAGGATGTGCAAGATCCGTCTGTGATCGTGACCTTCCCTCTTCTGGAGGATGAGACGGTGAGTTTCATCGCATGGACCACCACACCATGGACCCTGCCCAGCAATCTGGCCCTCTGCGTCAGCCCCGACTTCAGCTACGTCAAGGTCAAAGGTACGGTTAATCTGTAGTTACGTGGAACCCAATTTTATTCTATTTTGACTTTTTGACACATTAATAACTGGATAATCATTACACTATATATGAAGAGTTCAGATGTAAAAGTCAAAATGAGATAATGATATTGAGCGAATGCATAATATACGTTCATCAAACACTTTCGCTTCAAATCTGCTAAATCCCAGTGTCAGCCCATTCAGAAATACTGGTTCGTTTGTCAGCAAATGCCTCTAAGTCCACAGAAGAACCGTTCGGAAGACACAAATCGAATCATATGATTTCAAGATGAATGACGTGTGCGTATGAGACGCTTTCAATTGCCAAGCTGTAAGTTTCTATCATGTTTTGTCACGTTACAGTGGCAATGACAGGATTTCGCGAGTGTTCCTTTTGCTGCTATGAAACTGACAGAAACATTTGTGCCATCAGTTTGTGGTAACATTTGGTCAAAAGTTGAAAGTTGACTTCCTGTCACGTGTGGGACGCTGTGCTAACGGGTTCACGTTCCTCTTTCACCTGATGCAGCGCTGCAGTCGATGTGAAACCTCAAATCAGGTCATTTAAAACGAGCGTAGTCTGTAAAAAAAAAAAATAGCTCTTTGTGGTCTTTTTATAGTCTGCGTGGCTTTGGATCTCCTCTAAAGATCCCTGAGTAAAAGCCTGACCCAGTTTGTGGTGAGGCTGCGGTGTCCTGCAGCGGCTGACAGGGGGCGCTGTGAGCCCGTGTGTTCAGCAGCGCTGCTTCTGCTGCATGAGAGAGATGTGCTGAATACCAATGACACGTCAGGAGTCTCTGTGTCAGTGCTGCCCAATCATTTCCCAGCCTGCCCTGGGGAAGTGCCATCTTTTATTGATGCTCTCGCATCGTTTCTCTCTCCGCATGTATGTCGTATTATCAGAGCGGTTTGAATGTCGCTTCAATCCTCATTTGAACCTACTGAAATGACCTGGGCTGATCTGAGATGGCTGCGATTGACAGTCTCATCTCTGTGACGCATCATCTGTGTTACTGTTACATGCTATCTATATAAGACACAGCTGGCACATCTTACCCCAAACCATCTGGCACACTTTACCCCGCAGCGAGCATCCACTGCCTGTTCATCAGTGTTTTAATTACTGCTGTATTTTATTTTGCTGAAATCCAGTTTCATCTGTAATGTGTCTCATGATCTGCTCTCTGTGTCTCAGATAACAGCTCACAGAAGATTTACATCATGATGGAGGCCAGACTCGTCGCTCTCTTCAAATCTGACACTGAATACACCATTCTGGACAAGTGAGTTTATTAGGGGACACACTGAGCCTTGTTCAAAAAGAAATAATTCTCTTGGCCAGACTGAATGTGTAGTATATCACACGACGAGTGTGTGTGACGGGGGTCCTTAAAAAGATTTAAATTCAGTGTTATTGAATTTAAGGCCATAAGTCTTTAATATCTTAAATGGTATAAGAAAAGTCTTTATTATCATTTCAAGAGGTCTTAAATTTAGGGACAGAAAAACAGGAATATTGTCATGGCTCATTGTGATTATTAAACTTCAAAAGGCTGCACTTTTCAAAGTAAAAACACGATGCGTGTTCTACAGGTTCGTGCTATAGGAATGTATCACTTCATCTGAAGTGAATTGTCTTCAGAAAAGTTTCAATGACATTTTCTTTTCATCTTATATCTGTATAATGCCTCAAAAAGTAGTGTTTCTTTACAGAGGTAACCAGAGCAACCGCTATATTTCTGCTGTTCCATAAGCGGCACTTACTATCAGAGAGTGAATTTGCATTTTCAATCAACGCATCTGATCTTCCGTTTTTGTTCAGACCAATGCGAAGATTGACATTTTTTATGTAGGTTGTTAAAAGTTAACTGGCAGATTGATAAGAAACCTGGAATTATTTGATCTGTAAAATTGTTTAAATCGTGTTTATTTACAGTCATTTTGCACTGCAGTTTAGTATCTTACCGTAGACATTGCCATACCCCACCCATACAGAATTCATTTTATTTCTGCATTTCTTAAAAAGGTCTTAAAATACATTTGATTTTAAATGTCTGGTTGTGTGTGTGTGTGATTGTGTGGGTGTGATTGTATGTGTTTGTGTGTGATTGATTGTGTTTGTGTGTGATTGATTGTGTTTTTGTGTGATTGATTGTGTGTGTGATTGTTTGTGTGTGTGTGTGTGATTATATGTGTGTGTGTTCTCTGAGCAGTATGCGGTGTGGTGGGCTGATAACAGTAAGCTGAGGAATTGTGGGATTAGTCCTGAGCCGAACAGCTATTATTGATTAATATCTCTCTGCTTTTGATTAATGTTCTTCATGAGGTGATGCTGTGACTGGAATAAGAAGCACAAGTAGAGTTGTTCTTTTTCTAACTTCACCTTGTTTCACTATGGGAATCGCTTTGAGGCTCCGCCCCCAGCTTTATCAACCCCTATCAAAATCATTCACACTTTCTTCCCGTGAGGGATTACAAGCTCTCTCTCAGCACATCCAAATTTTTTGCTGATTTCGCAACTGTTCATCAGGCGGACGTCATTGGATCACACCACCGAATGTGACATCAGTTGGATTGGTTTGAGTTGAGTGATTTCACAAAATTCTGAATACCGTCCATGTCAAGGCGAGCTATTCTGTTCGGACTATTGCATATTAAATTACCACAGTAGGAACTTCAGTGGTGTCAAGTCAACTTCAGGCATTAAGGCGAGGGCTAACTATCTTATGAGAACCAATAGAGTAATGTGTTGTGACGAGTCTTGGGATTGCTCTTTTACTCCTCATGCATTATGTCGACCGTCCTTACTCCCACCAAAGGGAATGAGTCGAAGAGCAGGGAGGTTGCATCCCGCCTGTGTCCATTGTCATGTGGACCATATCGGGCAGGGACCTTCACCCAGTGTGCTCATGTGTATGGGCCCAAAACACGGTCAAACATCGCTTGCAGATCCACAAAAATGCGTCCACTGTGCGTCAGTGGCGATGAAAATTTTGGAAAGAAGGCTGAGAGTGAATGTGGCTAGTCTCGCGTAGACAGACCTTCAGACTGACGGCAGAAGGTCTGGACTCCATCGTAGGTTTCATTGGCCAAGGACCGTCCAAGAGGACGTTTGACTGACATGTTCACAGTTCATTTTCTTCCGTTTTGTTCATGTTTAGGGTAGGGCTGGGACATTGCATTGATTATCAATTCGCGATACAGTGAATCTGGAACGATTCTGATATTTTCCGATGTATTGCGATTCTCTCTCGAATCGATTCTGAGCTTAGTTTTTAACAGCAGATGGCACTACATGCTTTAGAAACACGTACTCTGCTTGCTTCCAGTTCCTTACACACACCACTTAAACCTAAAATAATCATTCATAAAGTCTGAAAAGGTTGAAGCAAATTACAAGGGTGCACTCTTGCTCCAGCACTCTTCTTCATGAGCATTTGAGTGTGTGGTTAAAAACTAGCCTAGAGCACCATCTACTGTTAAAACTAAGCTCAGAATCGATTCGAGAGAGAAAATATCAGGATCGATCCAGATTCATTGTATCGTGAATCGAGAATCGATGTATTGTCCCAGCCCTAGTTTAGGGGCGTGAAAATGTAAAGTCAGTGTCCCTACAGTAACAGACCGGCATGCATCTAATAAATTAGTAATTCCAGAACGTTGTGCAAGTTTATTGCAACACTGGAGCCGCAAACTTAACATACTGTTGAAAACCCAGCATTTAGTTGATGCTGGTGTTAGTCGGTGTGACATTTTTTTAGTACACCTTTTAACCCTAAGATTATTCAGGTAGGGTAAGGTTAGTCAAATCTAACCTAAACCATGAAGTACTCACCCGCCCACAGGTTGAAGTCCTTCAGGAATGATGTAGAAGTGGTTGTTCTTTGTTGAGGCTCAGTTTGTAGTTATAAGTAAAGTTTCACAGAAGGCAATCGTAACAATAAAATATCTCTTTTATTGCTTACAATACAAAGCAGTTCATGCAAAATAAAACTTAAATCAGCTTAAGCTAAAAAGCTCTATAACCTAGCTTTATCCAGCAACATTGGAGATGCTGTTAAGTGCCCCTCGTTAGGGTATCAGGTGTCCTTCTACGCTTAATGCAGGCAGCATCTGAGGAGGCCTTTTACTCCTCAGACTTTTATACTACTTTTTGGGTAATTCCAACTTCACATTACTCATTAATTGATCAATGCCTTGTATGATCCAATCTTCCTGTTGTAGGCGTATCAGTCTCTGTATCTCTTGCTTACTGAGCCAGATGTCCTTTGCTGTTGTCTTCTTCTAGCACTCTTCCTGTTCTTCACTGAAGTCTTCGTCTGGCTCACCTCCGCTCGAGGTTGCAACATGCTCTCTTCATCCTTATTGTTAACCTTTGTGGTTGGTTACAAACATCAAACTCAAAAACCTAACTTTCACAACAGTTGCATTGTCATCTTATCTTATAACAAACAAAGGAAGTATTGCAGTTACTTAATTTCATAATCATTCAAGCATATATGGCCTTACCTTAAAAGCAAGCAAATAACAACACTGAAACAGGTAAATAGCAATATCAATTTCCAAAACACTGGTAAGCTCTCATTGTCAAAGTTGTATATACGACAGCGTTCTTTTTCCATGAGGGGGTTTGGCATCACAGCGACTTTGTTTCCAGGTGGACCATTAAAGAACGCGACACACACATCTCCCGGGCATCCTGTAGAATTCAACCAATCAGATGACTACTTCGAATGCATCAGGCATTCAGCCAACAGTCCATTGGCGTAATGTGTGAGGCTAACCAACAAGACCCATGTCCAGTGGTCCACTGTACCAAAGTTTGCTTTGGCAAGCTGTTTCAAACTCCCAAAACGAGCTCCAAACTAACTTCGTTTTGGCCTGATTTTGTTCGAAATGACGTCATCAGTTCGTTCTTCGATTTCACTTAATGTATATTAGGGCCTTAATTGTTATGTATAGCATAGGTTGTGCAATCCGGGAGTGGTCTATATCTCCCATAGTGAAACAGATTAAAGTTAGTAAAAGAACGATGGGTTACTTAACGTAATCCCGGGTTCTTTGATAACAGAGTGAGGTGTTTCACCAACACTTGATAGGGGTTGACCTACACCTCATTCTGTTATCAAAGAACCTGGGATTACATTAAGTAACCCATCGATTTCACTGCACTTCTTGATGATTGTGTAAAAACAGTTTATTCATTTACTCACCCTCATGTTGTTCCAAACCTGTATGACTTTTTCTTCATGTTCTTTCATCTGTTGAACACAAAAGGAGAAATTATGAAGACTCTGCTGGTCGCTCTTTTCCATGCAATTACAGTCAATGAGGACTTAGGCTTCCACTGTCATTAAAAACTCTTGGACTTCCGAAATCAATATAATGGCTTTTTTTGAAAAAGATTTAAAAAGATTTGACTCAAAAGAAGAGATTTGAAGGATAAGAAGATTTTATAGAGAAGAATCATGTGGACACTGTTAGGATACTTTTGTGGTGCTTTTGTGTCTTTTTTGAAGCTTGATAGCTTCATTCCACTTCTGCTTTCATTATATTGGTAAGAGCAGTGTGAATGTTCTTCACAGTTTCTCCTTTTGTGTTCCACAGAAGAAAGGTTTACAGGTTTGAAGCAACATCTGGATGAAATGATGACTAACTAAATTGTGAACTTGAACAGACAATGGACAATGTGTGTGAGACATACGTTCTGTTCACAACTTGAGTAACAGTTTGAATTAAATTTCCACCTGTTTTTCTGTATTGATCAATCAAAGACCCTTGTAAGTGTTCATATTCCAAAAGGTCAAGGAGAGTTTTGCTGCAATGGCCTTATGTTTCAGTTATTTCAGTAATTCTCTAACCGATGTGCTGTTGTAGTTCAGTGTTGATAAAGTGTGTTTTTGTCTTATAGATTTCCTGGCAAGAACCTGAAGGGCAAAAAATACAAGCCTCTTTTTGAGTACTTCATCAAGGTAAACTGTGTAATGCTGTGTGACTGCACTGACCATTTCATACTCTTGTTTCTATTTAAAGGGAACATAGATTGAGGAAATACTGACAGAATGCTATTTTTTTTGGGTGATCAATCCCTTTAAAAGCTGAGGCTTATGTCTGTATCATTTTTTATTTTATAATAAAGTTTCTGACCGTAAGTGTTGCTCTCTTTTGCTCAGTTCTGATGTTTTAATCCATACATCCTGGGTGAAGTTGCATCAAATCCACTCCTTCAGCTGTGGTCATTAGTCAGGATGAAATGACACAAGTCTTTCTGTTTAAAGCTCTGCATCTGTCAAATGTGATCTTGATGAATGCTTGTTTTTCATCCCAGTGTAAGGAGAATGGGGCGTTCTCTGTGGTGGTTGATAACTACGTGCGTGATGATGACGGTACTGGAGTGGTCCATCAGGCCCCGTACTTTGGAGCTGTAAGTCACATCTACATTGTGCTTGCATTAAATTGTGTCCTTCAGGGATTGTGGGTAACACCGTGTCCTAACCAGACGCAATGCTATAAGATTCCAGCAACAAGCAATTTGTCTGTCCACACCAGACACGACACGACACGACTACGAGATGCGACAAAATCAGAAGAGAGTGTAGGCGGAGTCTCTCTGCAAGCGCACTGCACTCGAAATCAAATCAATCAAAAATCACAGCCAATCAGAAGAGAGTGTAGGCGGAGTCTCTCTGCAAGCGCACTGCACTCGAAATCAAATCAATCAAAAATCACAGCCAATCAGAAGAGTGTGTGGGTGGAGTCTCTCTGCAAATGCTCTGCACTCACAACCAAGTCGATCAAAAATCACAGCCAATCAGAAGAGCGTGTGGGCGGAGTCTCTGCACTCGAAACAAATTTTCTAAAAAATCACAGCCAATCAGAAGAGTGTGTAGGCGGAGTCTCTCTGCAAGCGCACTGCACTCGAAACAAAATTACTAAAAAATCACAGCCAATCAGAAGAGCATGTGGGCGGAGTCTCTCTGCAAGCGCACTGCACTCGCAACTTAATCAAGCAAAACTCACAGCCAATTAGAAGAGTTTGTGGGCAGAGTCTCTCTGCAAGCGCTCTGCACTCAACTAAATCCATCAAAAATCACAGCCAATCAGCGTGTGGGCGGAGTCTCTCTGCAAGCACACGGCTCTCGCAATGAAATCGATAAACAATCATAATGTTCATAAATATTGCACCATTGTAACATGATTAAAAATACATACTGAGTGACTCAAACGGTGTGTATTCTATGACAAAGATTGTTTCCGTGTTCGTGTTTCCTTTCATTTATTTTCAAAATCTGAGATGAATTATCCATTGTCGCTTTCAGTACGGCTATAAAGGTCACTGTGAAAAAAGTGTTTTCATTTTTTTTTTTTTTTTTTTTTTTCATTTGTAAGAAAACCAAAAAGCAGTTCCAAGATGTTCTTGAACAGTTCCTTTCAGGACAGCGACTGAAGAAAGTTTTAGGGTCATTAAATAAACCTTGAAGCACAGCTGAAGCGGTTTATTAAAAAGAGTGGCAGGAGGAAGCCTTTGCTGAGAAACTCATATCACATTTTGCCCAAAGGCGTGTGAGCATCTCGAGCACGATTCCATCTGACGAGACCAAAGTGAACCCTGGTCCTCCTCATCTCTGTGCTGAATGCTTGATGCAGACCAGAGTCACCTTGAGGTTCTTCTCTGTGCCAGAGACAAACAGATGATGCTAAAAATGGAAAAATCCTACAGGAAGAGCTACTGTTATGCACATGAGCTCAGAGACTTGAAATTATTCATTATAGGAGAACAACCAGAACATACAGTAAAGGACACAGAAATGTTCTGGAGTGCTCAGACAACATCTGTGCTGTAAATCACTATTACTGGTCAAACCTACAGTATTAAAGTGAATTGTGTGCATCATCCTGCAGTGTTTGTGCTCCAGATGATTCCTCAAATCATGTGTCTTATTGAGGAGAGGTGTGTTATTACTATACTTATTAGGGCTGCACAGTATATAACGTTTTAGCATCAGTATCACGATGTGTGCATCCGCAATCGTCGCATCGCAGGATGTGCGATGTCTAGTATAGGGAAATCCATACGGACCAGACACCACGGTTCAGAACACACCTGATTTGGATCACGGTTCAAAACTTAGAGTTTGACCATCATACAATGAAAGTTTATCATTTGAACGTGTTTTAGGTCCTGTCAGTTTAAACATTAAAGCGATTTTAAACCATTTGAGCGCCTGAAGACGCGAAAGAGAACTCAATTCTGAACGTGCGGCTGTTTTCTGTGCACACACACACACACACAGAGCTGCGCAGATGCCAAATGCCGTTCTCTTCCACGTCTATTTGTGCCTGAATGGACACATACATGCAAAAAAATTGTCAAAAATGCATGTAAAACATCAAAGTTATCCTTGTATCAACTTCCAAACACAAATGAAGATATTTTTATGAAATCTGAGAGATTTCTGTTCCTCCATTTAAAGTTCATTACTCTAAAGATCCAAAAAATGTCTTAAAACAATCGTAAAAATAATCAATCGAGTGGTCTAATCCAAATCGAAGTCTTCTGAAGAGAAACGATGACTTTATATGATGAACAGATTTACAATGACACGCATTCTGTAGTAAACACGGACGTTCACATGCTTGCGTGATGCGTGAAAACAACATGAAAGTGAGTAAATGCAGAATTTAGATTTAATAATGTTGAATATAATGTGTAATGATGCAATAGGGGAATATTTGTGGGTGCTGATAATAAAATAATAATAATATTTTAATAATAGTAAAGTAATAATAACTCCTTTATTTTGGCTTAAATATTGCGATCGTATCATAACACAGGTTTATCGTTACACCCCTACTAATTGATACTGAACAGCTTAGCATCTGCATAACAGTCTAGCAATCATTAAAATTGTGAATAATACCCTTGCAACTACACAAACACTCTGGCAACCCTCCAGAACACCCTAGCAACACCTGGGCGAACACTCACATTGTGCTCAGTGTTTTGTTTTAGCCGTTCATCATTGTGTGTTGACTTGTGGATAGTGACACACAGCTGATGTCCTCAGGTTGTTTTGCATATTAGTACTTCATGTACTTTGAGCAGGATCATATCGTTCTCTTAGATGTTTGTTTTTCCCAGGCTGTCCCCTGTTGCTAGCACAACGCGAGTGTGTTCTGTCATCGAGTCACGGGAAACACTCTCATTGTGCTCTCATGTTCTCAGAATCACAGTCCCTGTGTGCTGAACTTCACAGAAAGTTTCCTCTGTCCGCAGGATGATTACCGCGTCTGCATGGACTATAAAATCATCCAGAGAGACTCGGCTCCCATCTGCCCCGTGGACTCATCCGGTGTGTTCACATCAGAGGTCACTCACTTCGCTGGTCAGTACGTGAAGGTACGGATGATTTTCACTTCTCTAAGAAACACAAGACACTCGTGTTTGCTGTCTGATGAGATGCCTGACAAAAATGGAAGCTCATCAAAGGCCTGGCATGTGAAGCACTCCACTCACAGTTTATTCCCATATAGAGTTTGATTTTAGCACTCTGTTAGCTAGGGCTGGGTTGAACATTTCTTGATTTTCTTGATGGTCATTTTGACAAACAGATATTGATTTTTAAGGCCCAAGAATCAATTGTTTAGTCTGTGCTATGCGTGATCGAACTTCATTAAACATTATCTGTAACGTGATAAGCTTTGTGCTTTGATACTTTTGACATGTAACAGCCTTAGCTATCAAATTCTGTTAATTTTATAATGAAATTAATTTAACCCTTTAAGAAGTACACCACCCCCACGAAAAAATTTATAATCAAATTACTAAGCAGTCACTGACGGGAATAAAACAAAATAGGTATCATTTTAAAGTTTAGAAACTCAGCTTTTTATTGCATCCAAGTAGTAGTCCCTCCAAACTGGAGTGTACCACATCCGGGCACCACCTAGCTATGAAAAAATTAATATTTTTCAAAACTACTGCCTTGATCAACACACAATAGGTGTCATTTGAAAGCTTAGAGTCTGAACTTTACACTAAATGTAGCCAATTTGGTCAACTACTAAGTAGTGCTAAGTTATCTGCTAATAAATAGAATTTTTTTTTTTTTTTCCATAATTTATGATATACTTTTTTTGTAATATGTACTGCAATGTGTCTAAAACATCATACAGCTCAGATAGTCATGTGTCATATGAAAGGTCTCACGGAGTAGAATACAACAAGCATAATTGTTTTGACTAAACTTGAGTGAGTTTTTGTATGTGAAACCCTGCAAGACCCATATGTAAATAATATACCGATGTGGCAGTTGTCACGTTTTTGCTCGTAACTTCATAAATTGTGGAAAATGAGTCCAAAGTCAACATAATCCAATGCGTCGATCATGAGATATTCCTCATGGAGTTACGACACATAAAAACCCACAGGTGACAACTAAAATCAGATGTAGCTTTCACATGGCGTTTTCACTTATAACTTCATAAAACAGGCATAGATCGTAGAAAATGGCACATCATCACTTACAGTGGATGCTCCCGATTGAAATGAGTCCAAAATCAACAATCCATTGCATCAATCACAAGATATTCCTCATGGAGGAATGTTTTTAAAAATGCCTATTAGGGGGGTGTCCAGGGCTGAACAAAAAGGCTACCTTGGTTACAAATGATGTAACTTTTGATTACTTTATGCTATCACCATAAAATTGATCCTCCTACATTATTTCCTTCTTGAGTTATTGCATGTCAAATAAGAAAGATATGTAAAATTATAATTTAAAATTATATATTTTTTTGTATTTTATCAGCAGTTTCTGAGCATGAGAACGTCCAAATGTAATCAATTTTTTTTTTCTAAAAACTTACAAAGTTTTCTATCAAATGATACCTACCTTTTGACTCTCCTTGCTATAGTTTTGGAGTTATGAGTCTTTGCTTTTGTGTGTGTCACTCAGAAAAAACAACTCTAAAAATGCCATCAGGGCTTAAAGGGTTAATGTGTGGTGACAGATCGCTGTAGTGCCTCAGTTGAACCGATCATCTCTTCCTTTTTAATACTAGTTACAGCACCAAATAAACATCAGGAGGAATGTTGAAATATACAGAAACAACTCAGTCATTAAATTTAACCTGTAATATCATAATAATGTAGCGACTGACAGAGTTTACAGCTTTAGTTGAGATTTAGTTGGGATGTTTTCTTTGAGAAAAATTGAAATATATTGAACTTGATTTATGTCCAAATGAATTTAATCGAATCACAAGCTTGTGAATCGTGAAATTTATCAATACCCAGCCCTATTGTTAACTGTTCGTCTCTGAGCAACAAGGCATTACTGAATGATTCTGCATTTTTGAACAAATTGGTTGAGTGAATGATTCAATGATGCATTCTTAAAGACAGCCACTTGCTTAGTTTCTAAATGAATGAGCGTTTTTGAACATATGCAAGGCCAGTCTGCCAGTCACGTTCAGATCATTCTGGTTTTCATAATCCAATTAACCACCGTTTGTTTCTTGGTCAATAGCCATTACGCTCAGAAATGTATCAGTTATATAAAATGCTAAAGTAGGTTGCAGCTTCAGTTTCATGCTGACTTTGACAAATGCTAGTGGTGCAGAGCTGCTGACGAACTCGTCTCTGCCAGTGAACTGTTCAGCTGATGAGACTTGTATGTGCAGTCCAGCACTCAGAAGAGCAGTTGAGCTCCACACAAATGAAAATGTACTTTGAGGAAACTCCTTGTCTCCAGCGTGACGCTCAGCGAGTGTGGAGGTGTGATTGGGTGACAGAGGGACTATGGGAGCGCTGATGTCAGCAGTTTAGCCCAGCAGCAGACGACTGGCAGAGAAACTCAGCTCTGTTTCCTGAGAATAACTTTCATCATAGTTCTGCTCTGTCATTTTGTATTTTGGCACTCATAGTCGGTTTTTCTTGCCTAAGCGCTCATTACCGTGCTCGCACATCCCAGCTGTATCTTTGAATTAGAGTTGGTAGAGATGGACTTTCTGACAGTTTGATGCATTTACTTTGGAAAAATTGAATCAGGGTGCAAATTTACTGGTGGGTTTGCTAATTAACACTTGAACCCTGTCAGTTTTAGGGTCTGAAGCCTTATGAAGGTTATGCAAAACAATAGTTCACCCAGAAATAACTATCAATGTTATGTCATCTTTTACTCCCTCATGTCACCCCAAACTAAGGCGCTGTCAACAGGGCTGAAACACTAAATTAGAGATTTTTTTCCACATAAATTTTATTTTGGATTTAATTAAAATTTTAAAGGAAAAGATCCGTGATCAGCACAATAAGGGTGCAACAAATACAGTTCGTTCTGGTTCTCGAATCTGATTGGTTGAGAGCCTTTTCCAGCGATGTGGTATTCTAGCAGTTTTACCGTTTGTATCACTCGACTTTCAGCATTTTTCACAGCAAGTGTCATAGCTGAGGAGCAAACCCATTTTACAAATACTACTGTTGTTGTCACAGAATGTAATTTTAAGAGTTTTTTTAGGCAAGAATGTAGTTATTTAGACATATGTGACTTACATATAAACATAGTGCCTATTTGAAAATTTGTTTTCAGAGATGTGAGCTCCAGGCCATCAGCAGCCGTTCAGCGCTCATGTACCCGCCGAGAGCAGCTTTATTTTGGCCAGTCCTTTGGGAATTTGCCACTGGCTCTTATGTAGATAGTGTCTAAACATGAGATAAGATTCATTTTGGGTAAATCAAACAGGCAGTCTTTGGTCTTATTAATCTATTACTTATTCCAGGACAAATTGAAAAAAATGGAAAAAGTTAAAATTCATAAATTTATATTTTTATTTAACTGAAATCCTGTAGTATAACTAGAGCTGCTTTTGTACTTTTGACTGAACTGTTTGCTTGTGCTTATTTCCTATTGCACAAACTTATCATACTTTTATAATGCCTAATATAAATGTTTATTTAAATATTGTTTTTCAGTAAATATTTTTTTTTGATATAAATAACATGCCGCATTTGGTATTGAGAAAGGGTCAGTTAGTGATTTGTGAGTTTGACTTCAGTGAAAGTTACATTATTGTGCCATTAGATGGCAGCAAAGACTGTCAATATGAGTGAGTCAGTAGCAAAGACTTTTATATTGAAATTGACTGAAACAAGGTTGTAAACAAGGACGTTATTTTTACTTTAAACAACACCTTATAAGATGCAACTTAAAAATGCATTGACTGTAGCGCTGTCGTGGGAAATCCCTTTAACTGTTAAAAGGATATCAAAGTACGTTTCTAAAGCACATTTAAAACAACAGAAGTTGACCAAAGTGTTTTTTTTTTCTACAACTTTGATAACAAGGTTGAACAGTTGAGCTTGATGGATGTAGTTTACAATTTGTGTAAAAATACATAGACATATATATAATTCACAAATAATTACAAATACATAGTAAAGGCAATTACACTGCAATTTGTGAAAAATACATACTTGCATATATATATGTATATAATTCAGAAATAATTACAAATACATAATGGTACTTGACATGGTAAAGGCATTTGGCACATTTAAATGACCTATCTCAGGATTTGTGCTTTTAATGCGTTTAAAAATTGTCATGGGAATTCAACGTGAAGCCTTCATTAAAGCTGCCAGATGGCTGATCGTTGGATGAAGACTGTTCCTGGTGATGTTAAATGAGTTATGAGTCTTGTAAACACTGGTTTGGCTTCATGTAAGACCTCACAGGTTAAAGTTTTCTCCAGGAGGAATACAGATACCCTTCAAAAGGCCTCACAGGTTAAGAAAAGGTTCCTAAAATCGATTATGCATGAGACAGGAAGCCAATTCAGCCCCGGTCTGCTGCAAGGGCACACTGGACATGTTTCCATTAAAGTGAATTAATATGACTTTTGTTGAAAGGCAGTCATTGAAACGTGCAGGAGCTGGGATGTGATTGGGCTCAAACAGACCAAACGTGTCATGCATTTGTACAGCTCCAGCGCTGGCGTTGAGCCCTGCTGCCGATAAAGCCATAAAGCGAGGCCTGTATCTGCAGAAGGGCTCAACGCCAGCGCTGCAGCTACAGAAATGCTTCATTCTTTAATTGTCACACTTTGTCCGGTTTTATCCGCTGTGCGCTCTGAGACTTTGTTCTCTCTGTCCTCAATGCTTTCAGGATGCAGACAAAAACATCATCAAGTGGCTGAAGGAGAATGGGCGTCTGGTGAACTCCAGCTCTGTCAAGCACAACTATCCTTTCTGCTGGAGGTGAGTGCAGATGCATCAGGTGAATCCTTTTATATCGTTATATATTTCTGCTGGTGAAATCCAGTTTGCTGGTGAGCAGTTTTTCTAAAAGCCAAGAATATTCGTAATATACAGTAAATGTTGCATTGTATATTACGAATATCATTGGCTCTTTGACAATTTGTTGCTGCCCTTTTGCAAGTCGCTGTTAATAAAAACGTCTGTTAAATGCATAAATGTAAATGAAATGCACACAATCAGGAATTTCGCATAAGGGGGGAAAGTAGGGCTGGGTTAAAAATATAGATTTCTCGATTTTAATCAATTCTCCTTTTGATGAACCTTTAGTGATCTTAAATCCCAAGATTCAATCTTTTATTCTGTGCTGTTTTCAGTTGATGAATGAGAAAAGCTTCACTGAACATAATTTGCTTGCCATCCAATAATCACAATACGCTTTGTGCTTTGATACTTTGATATTTTGATAAGTTTCAGCTTTCAAATTCTGTCAGTTTTATAGTGAGATTCAAGCAATAAACGTGTTTTTGTGTCTCTTTAATGTGTGACAGATCGCTGTAGTGTCTCAGTTGAACCGATCATCTCTTCCTCTTTACTACTGCTTACAGCACCAAATAAACATGAATGAACATCAGAAGGAATGTTGAAAGATACAGAACAACTTACTGAAATGAATCACATCTCATGTACTCACTCAGTTAGTGTTTCAACCATGGAAATATGTCAATAAAACAGCTTGAGAACAATAATGTCACATAACGTCACATTTACCACAGAAAAGCCATTTAATGACCATAAAATCGACAGTTAGCTAGAAAAATAACTCTAGAGAGTATTTTGATACATATATACACTATATTACGTTCATAATATTTTTACTGAACCTGTTCTTCAATATTTAATGTATGTTTAAATAAATCCATTTATTTTATTTTTTTTTCAAAAAACGAATTGGAGTAGAAACATAATTATTTCATTAAAAAGTTATTATTATAACATTATTATAAAAACTTCCTTATGCGTAATTTAAATATTTGTATACAAATCAGTTAATTTGAACCTTTAATGTTATAGTAATGTACCGACTGACGGATTTCCTTGTATAGTTTACATCATTTCATTTTTTCCTTTGAGAAAATTGTAAATGAATCAATATTGAATCAAAATCGGAAGTGAATCAAAATGGAATCGAATTGTGAAATCTGTGTCAGTACCCAGCCCTAGTGAAAAATGTTTTTCCTGTCATTTACTATTTTAATCTACTTGTTCACCACCAGCTGTTTGGTTCTGCTGACCAAAAAAATCACTTAACATAAATCCAGAGAACTTGACTATTGTCAAAGGTTAAAAAATATTGAGTTTTTTTCTTTATCGCCCAACCTTACCAACTAGCCCCTAAAAGCCAATGGCACCAACAGTTCAGTGACCTCTTCTGGATGGGGCAGAGTTAAATTGATAGCGTGGCCAATAGAGAGGGGCGTCACGGGGCTGGAGCATTAGCATATGGTGCTCAATACTGACCCTGCTGCTTCAGCACTTCACATGACCGTGAGTCTGCCGGCAGAGGTCACAGCGGCTCTACAGAGGCCTCCAGCCTCATTAACCCCTCTGAGGAAGGGAAACTCATGCAACGCTTACGCCATCAATAAATCACTCTCCTATTGACTCTTATGAGCTCTGCCCATCCTGTCACATTATGGCTATTGAAGGGGAGTGTTCGTGTAAATGCACAGCAGATATTGACAGTCGATCAGGAAATTTTCAGAATGCTAATGCTGAGCAGTCTGAGTCTCACAGAGGTCAAACACGTTCCTCATTTGCTATCATAGACTGCTGGCAGAAAGACAACATAGCATGATATAGAAACCAGCAGAGAATGGAGGCCTTTTTCACTTTTAGCTCATCGTTCAGTAAAGGTCAACCAACAAAAGATAGTTTCATGTTAGCTGGTTAGCATAATACAACCTCTAACTTGAGGAAAAGAGAAATAGTTGATTAAAAACTGTTGATTGATCATTGCATTAATGGCCAGAATAGTCAAATTATCATTCTAGTGACTGTAAAGTTAATCAATTTTCAAAACAATTGTTAGGTACAAGTCGAAAGTAGTAGGGATGCATCAATCTGATATCTGGAATCGGCTAGCAGTCAGACATGACCAGTGTTGGGTGTAATTAATTACTGAGTAATTACTAAACTGATTTGTAATAAGTAATGCAATACTTTTTAGCGAGAGTAATTAGTACAGCAATCTAATTACACTGCTGAAGATGTAATTAGTATTAATAACTTTTTTTTTTAGAGTAACTTACCCAACACTGGACATGCTAATCCAAATTCAGTTCTGTGTGCTAATCATAGTCATTACTGCACAGCTCCCAAAATAGAAACCAATGCACTTTAAGTTATTAACTCAAAGACTGTGTACTTTAGTCCCTTGATGAAGCATTGAATAATTGAATCACAACAATGGTTCAATTTACTTAGTGATTAATTATTTATATTAAATACAATATCAATTATTTTGTATTTTGGAAGACACTCAAAGCACAAGCAATTTATCATCCTATATTTATAATAAAATTATATTTTTAATGGTTTAACTTTTTAAATGATTAATCACATAGAGGTTTCTTCATTATCACTGAAACACAGTGTCTTTATGGAGAAAAATGACAGATTTTTACTTCAAGTGCACTGCTCTTTAGGTTTCCCAAACAATTTTACCATACCTTCCTGTCTGCCATTGCTTGTTAGTCCTGCCATATGAAATATTTTTACAATGATAAAAATGCATCTTTAAATATTGAAAAAAACTTTTATTCGCAGGTCGGACACGCCGCTGATCTATAAAGCAGTGCCCAGCTGGTTTGTGAGGGTGGAGCACATGGTGGAGAAACTTCTGGACAACAACAGCAAATGCTACTGGTACAGTGAATCTGGCGTCTCTATACCAGTATATGACCTGCATGTATGATGCATGACTGGACAAACTTTCTCATCGAAGTTTGGTTGGTGTTTTCTCATACGTTGTAATAGGATATTCAGTCTCTTGATCGTGTGTGATATAGTGCTTTGTGAGAACTGCATAGCAAGAGCTTGTCTGTTTCTAAAGTGCAGTTACAAAAAAAAACATTTGAGCTAGTTTTGAGTGACTCATCGTTAAATAATTTAAAAAAGCCTATTTTTTGTTCTGATTTTCAAACTCATCCTCACAAAATTTTTCCAGGTTTCATCTACAGTCCCAAAACTTTTCAAAGAGTTTTTGTCTGTCAGGTCTTTTGGCAGAAAGGACCCAAGGATTCATGTTGACTAATTATCCTGTTTCTCCTGAACGCAAAGTTCAGTTTGCACGAAACTTGGTACACTTTTAAAAGAGGATATTTTGAGGATACGCCCCAATTTTCGTCCAATTCTGCCTATAGTAAGCACTGTAACTCAGCAATTGTTTGATGAAGATAATGGAAATTCACCACATGCACATGACAGCTGTTTTCTGCTGTGGTCATTGTCTTATTTTACACCGTTTCTCGGACCCTGGTAATTGCCAATTGCAACTATATTTGAAAGTGTATTTGTAAAAGTGTCATCTTTAATGTATGCGCATAATCTACAGCCTCTTGCTTGAAACAATAACTAGACAAGACAGGCTGAATGTGGATGTTTAAGTGTACACTGGCAGCTGCTCAATGCTCTTCTGAGACGCTGTGGTTTGGACCACAGCACAGGTGTTTGGCAGTATTTGTGTGTAGCAGGGCCGACCTGCTGTAATGTGACTGTCACACCACTTCTGAGTCACTGTACTGCACTGGACAGCAGATTAAATGCAGAAAAGGCCATGCTTGTGTTCCAGATAATAGCAGATGAGTTCAGCAAGGTGCTTTGGGTTTATGTGTTTTACTGCACATAAACGGCATAATAAAATCACGTAATTCTGTATGATTTAGATTGTTGAACTATTCTGTGTCCAGATCTGAGCTTTGTGATGGGTTGTGGCAATGCTGTATGTCAGGGTCTCTCTGTGGATTGTGTAATTATACTGTTCATAAAGCTCATCTTTATTGGAGCTGAAACAACATGAGGGTAACAGAAGACTAAATTACACAATTTTCATTTTGGTGAACTATTCCTTTAACTCATTATTTCATCAGATGTTTTATTTTGCATCAGTCCCAAGAAGCCATACAGACTGAAGTTCGTTAGCACACCTATCCTGATTTGACCTCGGTTGCGGCATGTTAACAATCTAACACGCATTTCTTCTGTTGGCTTATTAACGAGCTGTGGATGATATCCTGCACATCCAGCCCGTCACAGTGCCCTTAAATTCTACATTTAGTTCATAGATGAGAGAGCATAGGAGAAGAGAAAAATCATTAAATTGATATATTGGGTGTTGAGATGGAACTTAAATAGAAATGCCTCTTCCCGATGAGAATTGATGAAGTCAGTGGTGTCCTGATGAAAGCTTTCTCTCTGTGCTGTGTCTTGAAGAAGGGCAGCAGGACGATGCCCAGGAGGACATTTAACCTTCCTTTACTAAGGGATGGATTATTTCAAGTTGTTAGTTTTCTTTTTCAAGAAGAAATAGGATGATGATAATTTAAAAAGTCTGTCCTACTTGTGTGCCATGAAATCAGCAAGCATTAACCATTTACGCAGAAATTAGTTTTGCTTATATTTACTGAGTATGGCCCAAAGCTTTTATTTTGGTCCAATATCAATATAGCCTTAATGTAGTCAATCATAAAACTCTCACTGACAGATCTGCAAGGTTTTTCAAGGGTGGTTTTAAATTGATTTAAATCAGGCATCAGGCATTCCAGCTTGGTTCCTTATGGTTATGACCTTTCAGCGCTGTATCCTCTAATATTTTTATGTAGAGCCAAACACGCTTTATTTAAGCCCTTTTCGTTCCGTGCAGATTGTTTCTCTCTCCCGCTAAAGACACTAAAGTGTCACATTTAAGAGCTACAGATAAGCCATGAAATAGATTGATACTTTCGTTAAAGCACTTCATAAATGCTGCAAATATAGTTATTTTTATCTGTCATACATATATGACACTGACGGTTCAAACCAGGTTCTACATTACCAGCATGTTAAGAGCATTTCATAATAAACAATGTTATAATTGGGAAAATTATTTGTAGATGGCAACGAAAGACAACTAAAACTTTGAAATGATTAGTTTGCTTTATTTTCTTGATTTTCATGATGAGGTCGTTTTTATTATGTACATTGTTTTTAGTAGATACTTATTGTAAGCAAAATATAAAAATGGAGGAAAACCCTGAACCATACAGTATCCTTTCTGTCACATGGCCTTCTGCCTGATATATGTATCCAAATGTAAAAATAATAATAGCTTGATAAAACATCTGATCCTACGTTTTAATATATTTATATATAATTGGGCTTAACTGATGAAATATATATTTTAGAGATTGATAGACCGGACTTCTTGAAACTTTTTATTGAATACTCCTGATCTAAACCCTACTTGGCAACAAAAATAGACATTTTTGTTGCTGTAGGTAATCAGTCCTCAAAACAAATTTGCCATTTCTTGTGGAGTCCCTCAGGGTTCGATTTTAGGACCGCTGTTGTTGTTGTTTTTATGTTACATTCAGACATTGTTACCTTTACAACAATCATTTTCATAGCTATACAGATGGTGCACATCTGTGTTTATTCTGTCTGTAGATCAGAACTACCTGTATGCTGGGCATACTTTGTATTAAAGCCATAACTAATGTAAATATGAGTCTGAACATTGAACATACCAGGCTGTAGTTTTAAGCATGAACCGTTAGACTGTCCTCTAGTATATCACCTGAATACAGTATGTAATTTCTCAGACATTCACGACCTAACAATAGGCAAAAACAAGCACCAGTGCAGTGTGAATCAGTCTTATAATGCAAAAGAGAACTCAATTTGTATTTGTGCCCTTAACGCTGAATGTTGCTGTGAAAGGACTTTTTTTTTTTTTTTTTTTTTGACATTTCTGCATCGGCCTATGTGAAGTTAAGAGTGGTGTTTCGCTCTGTCTTTGTTCCCAGGGTACCTGAGTTTGTCAGGGAGAAGCGTTTTGGCAACTGGCTAAGGGACGCACGAGACTGGGCGATCTCTCGAAACCGCTACTGGGGGACGCCCATCCCTCTGTGGGTCAGCGATGACTATGAAGAGGTCAGTGATAGATCCAAGAGCACTTTAAAAATCTGACTTTGAGTGATATTTCATATCTTGATTATGTGTTTGCTTGAAAATGGCCACTGTAAATTCAAAATGTTTAATACAAGAAAAAATTACAGTAAAATTCTAGTTAAAACTAGTCGAGGCATGTTTTCCACACTGCTTTTCAAATAACACAAGGCAGGGTTATTATCGTTAACTAAAACTATTAAAAACATTTCTGTTAATTGAAATAAAGCTCGAATAAAATATAATATAAATATTAGTTGAAAAACTTAAAAATGAGAAATGTTGCCTTGGCAATAAACTGAATTAACTTTAAGTTGAAGCAGTAAAATCATTAACCTGAAATAAATGAAAACTAACTAAAACTGAAATAAAAATAAACTTAAATAGCAATATATATATATATATATATATATATATATATATATGTATATATATATATATATATATATATATATATATGTATATATATATGTAATTTAAAAAAAAAACATAATAAAATAACTAAAAATTAAACTAAAAATAACATGAACAATAAGTATACAAATAAAAGCTAATTCAAAATATTAATAAAACTTACAAAACTAAAATAAAAACTATAAAAGCACTGACACAAGGAAGAACGATTTATTGATTGATTGATTGATTGATTGAAATAATGCATAGTAATAAACAGCAGTATTAACCTACAGATATCTTTATTAAAACAATTTAATTTATGTGAACATTTGAATGATCATGGAAATTAAGCACAATGATTGTGAATCTGACTTCTGACACTGTTTTTAAGAAACACTGGCAAATAAAAAGCACAAAATATCATGTTGATTTGTCAGACGGTGTCACTTAATTTGATATCAAGAGCAAAATCATCGTGAATATTCCTCCAGTGCTAATTCCCATTAGCTGTATTTGTAAAAGCTCTGTGAAGTTTGAGGGCGTACGCTGCTGATTAGCCATCAATTATTTGCCTCCTTCATTTGAATGTTCTTAGAAGGTTGACCGTCTTAAACATTGGTAATGGTCTTTAAGTGCTCTTATTAGCGTGTTTTTCTTAAAAGCTCAACTTGTGGAAAGTCAGAATTAGGTTGTTGGCGTCTTCGCCTGCTGAAACGAGCTATTCGAAAAGAAGGACAGCGACCTGCTTCCTGAAAATAGCATAATGAGTTGTTTCCCAGAGCGAGTCTCTGGAGTGCCACTGACTCCCTGAGCAGAGCGGAGCGGGGCCAGAAAGCGCAGCTCTCTTGCTCTCTGCCGAGGCGGCCGTATCTGGGCCGCATTACCTGAGACCAGCAGAAAACGGGGACAGCGGTCCAACCTCGCCGCTCACTTTTAGTAACACACTTTATGGTAAACTTCACTGCCCACCTGGTGGAAATCAAGGTTGTCCTGGTTTTTGACCAGTGTTAAGTTTGCACGAAAATGTGCAAATGTGTGCGTTACATAACATTAGACAAATTAGCCGTTTTATGCTGAAAAAATCCCACAGACTTTCTTTACAGTAGGCGAAATATGACTCTTTTATAGAGTCTTCTGACTAGGGCCAGTAACCAACCACCTAGAAACCACCCTAGCAACTCCCTCAAATAGAAACCACCGATAATAACCTCTCAACACCCAGAGCACCCAAGAAACTGCCAAGAATACCCAAGTAACAGCCTTGCAAAGCTCTAAATGCCTTATAGATGCTCAAGCAAAACCTGGGGCCAGTTGCATAAACACAATCATTGTGTTAATACGGAGTCTTAAGAGCTAGTCTGACCAACTAGCAATTAACCAAGGGGTAATTGGTCTTCCTTTCGGATTCAAATTAGTCCAGTCAACCTGTTTAAGTAAACAACATAATACTTAAAAAAGTATTATGTTGATACCAACAGATACCAACATAATACTTAAAAAAGTTATGACTAGTCTTGAAAGGAAAAAAAAAACTAGGGGTGTCGATTTAACACGTTAATTAGTTATGGGGGAAAAATAACGTTTAAAAATTGTTAACTCATTTAACGTACCCGCCCCGCCCCAGACCTATGTAGTTCATCTTACATTTCATACAATTGTTTGGTGACGAACATGAAGCAGGGCAACAACTGTATGATGTAGCCTACAGAATGCAGTTAGAATGACCCTAAAATTTAAGATGTCAGGGCAAAAATGCCCCGTATGAGTTTTTGTGTCATAAATATCAAGATATAGTTGAGCAATATCACACGAGTGCTGTTTTTGTTCTGAATAGCACGAGTGCAAATGTGATAGTGTTTTTTTTTTTTTTACAACAGTTAAATAAGAAGTTAATATTGTTTTATATTTTAGGCACAGTATTGTCTGTTTTTGCTCATTTTTGCCTACAAAAATATTACATAATAAAATATTACAATATTATTTTGAACATCTAAAATTATACATCTGTAAATTACATCATAAACTGCACATTTGAAAATAACATATCTGTACATTCATTAAAGAATTATATATTTTTACCTCTATATTTCTACTACTGTATTATGTTGCATTATTTAAATTTTTGTTTTCTTATATTATTGTTATATTTAGTTTCTACTTTGTAATTCCTATGTATTTCTGCACTGTTCTGTCTGTACTTTCTCCTGCACTTGGTGAACCAGTGATTCAATGGTCCATTCATAAAGAGAGCCATTTACTTCATTCCTGAATGAATCGGCTGTTTGAACGAATCAAATGAATGAATGACTGAATGACTTACTCATTTAGATATGTGCCACCACCTACTGGCAGTTTTAGTTTCTTATTTAGAGTATCATTTCATAAAAATTAAAAAAAAATGATTTTTTTTTTTCATTTCATAAAAATTATATAATTTCATAAATTATTTCATATTTCCATATTAATTAAAAAAAAAACATTAAAGGTATAGTTCAAAAAAAAAAAAAAAAATGACTCACCCTCATGGCCATTAAAGCCTAAAAGTTTGTGTAGTAAATTTTGTTGAATTAAATAAAAAATATATTTTTAAAGCCATTTTTGGTAAAGTCTATTTGATGCTTTTCTCATTTAACACAATAATGGCTTTAAACTGTTTGTTGTTTCACCTCATTATACCTCATTAAATTGTTGACCACACACTGCTTCATTATGAATAAAGACACAACAGATGCAACAAATGCATACAAAATTATATATTATAATAATAATAATAATATATGCACACTACCAGTCAAAAGTTTGGAAGAATTAAGATACAGGTGAGGTGGTTCTTCATTTGCTCTTGTGTTTAGGTGGTGTGTGTGGGATCCATGGCTGAGCTGGAGGAACTGACAGGAATTAAAGTATCTGATCTTCACAGGGAGAGGTTAGACACAAACACACCTCATTCTCTAGCCCGACCCTCAAACCTGTGCGCTGCTGTGTTTCTGCTGAGCTTTACCTGTGTTGATGTGTGTGTTCGGCAGCATTGACAATCTGACCATCCCGTCTCGCTGTGGGAAGGGCCAGCTCAAGAGGGTCTCGGAGGTCTTTGACTGCTGGTTCGAGAGTGGCAGTATGCCCTACGCACAGGTGCACTACCCGTTTGAGAACAGGCGGGAGTTTGAGGATGCCTTCCCGGCCGATTTCATCGCTGAGGGCATCGACCAGACCAGAGGATGGTGAGAAACCCTTCGTGACTGTTCAGATGAATAGTGTGAGATGAATATCTCTGTAGGCTAGTTTGACGAACTCATGTGCAGTTTATTGAATGAACACAAAATAAACAAAGACTTGATTTGACAACATAATACTCACCGACAGCAGGTTACACCAACAACAACCAAGTAACATGGCAAACACAGGGACTTAAATACAAGAATATGGGGATCACATGACAAAAGCAACCAATGAACAGACAGAACTAATGAAACAAGAACCAATGAGAACATGACATGTTAACAAAGAGCACATGTAGGGCCCTATGAAATATGTTTTATGTCCAAATTCCGTTTTTTCCGTTTAAATTTTTCTGGATTCGGTTTTATAGATGTGTATATATATATATTTTTTTTTTTTTGGACTTTTAATGGATAAATTAAATTTTAGTAATCAAGAAGCATGTCTAATTAATTTGAAATCATGAAACATACAATTTAACAACAATTTATTAAAAGTTTAATACAAAATAAATTTTTGGGCCCTCTGAAAAATGTTTGATTTTTTTCAAATTCTATTTTTTGTTTTATTTTCATGTTTGTTATTATTATTATCATGTTAGTCATGAGATACTCCTGTCACGGCTTTCAACAATTGCATTTACTGGCACAGCCTTTGACTGGTTTTCCTCCTATTTGAGAGGGAGCCAACAATTTGTTATATACCAGAAGCACAAATCATCCACCAAATCCATCAGTTCTGGTGTTCCTCAGGGTTCTGTCTTGGGTCCTCTTCTTTTCACTATTTATATGTTACTAATTGGACCGATTATTAAATGCTATGGGTTTAACTTCCATTGTTAAGCTGATGACATTCAGATTTATTTTAGCACATGGTGGGACCTCAGTGTTTTTTCCGCCTACACTAACAGCTTGCATCAAGGAACTCAAGCTTTGGCTTGAGGCAAAATACCTTAAATTTAACTTGGGTAAAACGGAGGTAATACTGATCGGCCCTAAATCTGTTGTATCTAAATTATCCGGTCAACTGATAGATTTGAATGGTTACTTAATAATGCCCTCTACGACATTTAGAAATCTTGGTTTTCTCATTGATTCCTCTCTTTAATGATCACATTGGTAAAGTCGTAAAGACAGCACTAGTTGAACATCTCTCCCATTTCCATAATCGGAGTACATGAAGTGTTCAGGGAGTAAATTCAGCACATAACGCTTGTGTTTTCCTCTGCTGCAGGTTCTACACATTACTCGTGCTCTCAACTGCTCTGTTTGGTAAACCGCCGTTCAAGAACGTGATCGTCAACGGCCTGGTTCTGGCGAGGTAACTCACACACAGCCTGCGGGCTTCTGCTCGGGCCTGTCAGGCTCCGTCCTCAGGCAGAAAAACAGTACTAGTTCAGCACGCATGTTAATGACCCACTGACCTGGAAACATGTCTTTGTGCATGTGTGTTCTGTGTGCAGCGATGGACAGAAAATGAGCAAGCGTAAGAAGAATTACCCCGACCCCAGCCTGATTGTGCAGAACTACGGCGCCGACGCGCTCCGGTGAGCGAAACACACTGATGATTCGAACACAAACATGAGTGACCTCCAAAATGATCATGCTTCCAGATTTGCTGCCTTCACAGTATCTACTAATATTAATCTGTGAACCATTTTAAACTCCCCCTGAAGCACAGTTGAGACATGAGCATATGGGTAATAAATAAAAACATATTTATATCCATCCATATGGAGCAGTGCACACTAAACACTGACACGTATGATGTGAACATGCCGTTTAAATCTCTTGATTTTTGATTCTGTGTTAGGGATGTGTGATATATTGAATATTTACAGTATATTCTGTATTATTTTGATGTTAATGTAGATCAACATTGTTGAATTAATTTGGCCGTTCAGTCCATCATGTGTTTAATGTGCTCAGAGCACTCAATGTAACATCTCTGAAAGTTCATGAGTGTAGATGCTCTTCAGTCAGAGGAAAGATCTTCCTCGTGTTTCTTCAGTTCTGATTTCATCCGCTTCTGTCCCTCCAGACTGTATCTGATCAACTCCCCCGTGGTCCGTGCCGAGAACCTGCGCTTCAAAGAAGAGGGAGTGAGAGACGTGCTCAAAGACGTCTTCCTGCCCTGGTACAATGCCTACCGCTTCCTGGTGCAGAACGTCCAGAGACTGCAGAAGGTACGTGATCTGAGCTCAGATGCTCTTTGATGAGGCTCTTCAACTCGAAGACTTTGCTCCGTCAGCGCAACACTTTTACTTTAGTTTAGTTTTTTTGTGCCAGGAACAGCGGGGGGAAAAAAACACAAGCAAATCTGACGTTTACAATCCTGATCCAAACCACATCCATATACAGTTTTCCATTCTAAAGTTTGGTATCAGTATGTTTTTATTTATTTATTTATTTTGGAATGAAATTAAAGGGTTAATTCACACAAAAATGAAAATTACCCCATAATTTACTCACCCTCATTAATAATAATAATAATAATAATAATAATAATAATAATGTTTTATTTATATAGTGCCTTTCCAGTGCTCAAGGAAGCTTTACATTACAGTTGCACTTGGAAAGAATAACACTAAAGCAATAAACAGAAATGACAATCAATAGCAAAGTGAAAAATGAGAATAAAGCCAGTGAAAAACAGGACACGAAATGCAAAGAAAACATACAAAAAACAACATAGATGTAGGAAATAACTTACAACTGATAACATTCGGTGAACAGATGGGTTTTGAGTAGTGATTTAAATTCAGAGATATTATTGACACAGCGAAGGGAGAGAATTTCATAATTTTGGTGCAGCAACGCTGAATGATCTACCCCCCATTGAAGCGAGGCGATACCTAGGGATACTGAGAAGGCCTGAAATGAGAAAGATGGATAGAAAATAATACGTTTTTAACATTATTGGATGATTTAACGAGAGTACCATCTATCTCACAGGAAAAATCATTAGGAATGCTGCTAGTGAGTGACAGGGTTCCAACAATAATGATCTCAGTTTTGTCCATGTTTAATTTAAAAAATTAGAGGTTAGCCATTCTTTTATTTCATGTAAACAAGCAGAGATTCTGGTGATTTGAGTGGATAGAGCTGGTCTACAGATTATATAGAGTATATTTGAATGTCATCAGCATATAAATGCTAATTAAAACCATGTCGATACAAGATTTGACGCAGTGGTAATATGTAAATAATAAATAGGAGTGGGCCGAGAACAGATCCCTGGGGGACACCTTGCTTCAAATGGGCAGTAGGGGATCGAAAGTCCTGCATGTAGATGTAAATGTAGAACTGTCTGTCGGAGAGATAAGAAGAAAACCAAGAAAGAGCAGCACCATAAATACCCACATCTGAAAGGAGAGAAATAAGTAGATCATGGGAAACAGTATCAAATTTGGAGCTAAGGTCAAATAGCAAAAGTATAGAGATAGAACCAGAGTCAGCAGAGAGTAGTAAATCATTCAGTACCTTTACAAGTGCAGTTTCAGTACTATGCAAGCCATCCTAGGTGTATATGACTATCTTCTTTCAGCCAAACACAATTGGAGTTGTATTAAAAAATAATCTGGCTCAATTTTGAATCGCAAAGAGATTTTGAATCCCAAATAATGCATCCATCCATCATAAAAGTAATCCATACAACTCCAGGGGGTTAATAAAGGCCTTCTGAAGCGAAGTGATGGGTTTTTTTGTAAGAAAAATATCCATATTTAAAACTTTATAAACTATAATCACTGGCTTCTGGCAACGGCCGTACGCAAGTTGAGTTCTGGCGGAAGAGTGACCTCTGACCCGACACATGACGCATGTAGGAGCTTAGACACCTCTCACAGTTCAAACAAATATGGGCTGTACAACAAACTCAAGCTCCTCTTCTCTTATATCGAATTTCTCTGACATTTCTCTTTAAAATTCTCATTTTAGACTTCTAATTCGTGACCGGTGTTTTGTTTTGCTCTATCCTCTGCGCTTCCACGTTCGTCAATACGTCATGCGTCGGGTCAGAGGTCACTCTTCCATCAGAACTAGACTTGCATACGGCTGTTGCCGGAAGCCAGTGAAATATTATTTTTTAAAGTTATAAATATGGATATTTTTCTTACAAAAATGCATTGCTTCAGAAGGCCTTTATTAACCCCCTGGATTACTTTTATGATGGATGGATGCACTTTTTTGGGCTTCAAAATCTCGGGTATCATTTGCTACCATTATAAAGCTTGGAAGAGCCAGGATATTTTTAAATATAACTCTGATTGTGTTAGTCTGAAACAAGATAGTCATATACACCTAGGATGGCTTGAGGGTAAGAGAGTAAATCATGGCATAATTTACATTTTTGGGTGAACTATCCCTTTAAATCTTGTTTTTTCAGGGATGCATTAAATTGATCAAAAGTGACAGTAAAGACATTTATAATCTTACAAAAGATTCTATTTCAAATAAATGCTGTTCTTTTGAGCTGAAAAAAAGTTTCACAGTTTCCACAGCAATATGAAACTGTTTTCAACATTGAGGAAATCATCATGTGACACTGAAAACTGGAGTAATGATGCTGTAAATTCAGCTTTGATTGTAATAATATTTCAGATTTTTTTTGACCAAATACATGCAGCCTTGGTGAGCAAAAAATAATACATGCGAAGGGGTTGTAAGATTCATATTTTGAAAGGCTTACATTTTAAAATTATCCTAACATATCAGAAGAACTTCAAGTGAAGGCGTTCATCTGTCAAAAAGTTTGGGATACCTGATGTATTAGGTGCTTGAATTCAGTGTGTTACCATTTCTGAAGTATCTGGCTGGGCCATGATCGTTTACCAAACTTAAGAGTCAGTAGAGTAGATGTCTCTTAGTTCTCAGTGTTTGACAGGTGCAGGAACAGGTTAGGAAGCACACATATAGACTGCATGAGCTCACTCACGTCTGTCTGCTAACTGTACTCATTAGGAAGAGGCCACTGAGTTCCTGTACAACGAGAGGACAGCCAGCGTGAGCGAGAACATCATGGACAAATGGATCCAGTCTTTCACCCAGTCGCTCATTCAGTTCTTCAGAGATGAGATGGGAGGTAAGCGTCTGATGAACTCCAAACTCCTGCACGTGAAGTGATTTGTCAACAAAGGACAGTCTGAAATAGACGTGCTTGTGTTTCCAGCCTACAGACTCTATACGGTGGTTCCCAAACTTGTCAAGTTCGTGGATATGCTCACCAACTGGTATGTGCGGACGAACCGCAGGCGACTGAAGGTAGGCGAGATATGACTCGTACACAGTCAAGTGAATCTCACAAAACCTGTCAAAAATATCCCAATCATGTTTCATATTTATCAATGTCATCCTTGGGCTAAAAGTTACCTGCATGAAAATCATTATAATGGCTATAGAGCAAAGATCAATAAAAATATTTATTTTTCATCCCTGAATGTCATTAATTGGACCATTTACAAAAAGGAAAGAAGGAAAGAGAGAGAGAAAATAAGGAAGAAGAAAAGAAAAAGGATCGAAGGAATGAAAGAAGGAAGGAAAGGTGTTGTGAGCTACATTTTATGAAAACATATGAACTAAGGCATTAGTAAACCATTTTATTTGTTTTATTATGTTTATTTGTACACATTTGAGTGATGTTAGGCAAAATGGCTTTAAACATTCACATACAAAATAATTAAATTCCCAAAAGAGTCAGAATTTTGTAGAGAAACTTTACTCTTTATAACCTCCAATAAACGTTGCCTGTAAGTGCTGACTTTAGGCCGTTTCCACCTGGTATTAAGATGCGTTTTGGTCGATCAGTCCACAAGTGGACGACGCTAAATACAGTAAATGGGGTGTAAAACATTTTGAGCTTGTCCACTTTCGACCACTTCCAGAGGTAGTCGGAAACGACCGGTTTGCTTTCGTAGTGGAAACGCTCATGTGGTTGAATGTGTTTGAACAGCCATTAAAGACCGCCTACTTTCCACCCACTGACCTAATGCACAAACATTATGGGAAGTGCGCTAGCCAGACGGGATTTAAACTTTGGCGCCTGAAGACCCAAGTTTGGTTTGAAGATGAAAATGTACCAAGCACAATGTTCTCTCACTATTCCTGATTTCTAACACACAGCGTTCGGCTGTTCTCGCGGCTGTCAGAGCAGAAACAAAAGCTGTTGATTGCCGTATGTTTTTCCGTTGTCTCCGGTCGCGTTCATTTGTAAATTGTGCAAACTAATTTTGTCCATTCCAATCCAACTGACCAAAACGCATCTTAATACCAGGTGGAAACAGGGCCTTAGTTTCCATGCTGTCACCTGCTTTCTTCAAATCTCACCAAAGATTTTCAGTATAAACTAATATAGATGTAATACCCACTCCCCCCCACACACACACAATATATATATATATATAAAGAAAATATAGAATATATAAGAAAATTATTTTTTTGAGATTTTCTCAAATATTCCAGTATGTACTAATTTGTACTGATTTGTTGAGAACATTGTTAGATCTCGTCATTATGAATTTTAATAAATAAGAATTTGTGGTAACACTTCAGTATAGGGAACACATATTCACTATCAACTACAACTTTTGCCTCAATTAACTCCTAATTTACTGCTTATTAATAGTTAGTAAGGTAGTTGTTAAGTTTAGGTATTGGGTAGGATTAAGGGATGTAGAATAAGGTCATTCAAAATAAGGCATTAATATGTGCTTAATAAGTACTAATAAACAGCCAATATACTAGTAAAATGCAAGCTAATAAGCAACTAGTTAATGGTGAGAATTGAACCCTAAAATAAAGTGTAAGCAAATATGTTATACTCCCTTGTCTTGAGGAGAATTGCTTATTTTAAAGATGAGGTGTGCCCCAGGTGTTTGTCATAAGCCCGTTTGCATTCTCTAATATTGAGGAAACTGCACCTAAACCTGCATAATCAGCATCAAATCTGGGCTTTATTTGTCTTCAGTTTATCCTGCTCAGTGTGTTTTCAGCTCTCACTCCTATAGAGTGTCTCTGTACATTCTGTTGTTAATAAGACAGTAAACACAGAGCTGGACCTGCAGGCTCAAACATAATGTCGTGTTGTGACACTGCGGTGTAGAGGCAAGGCGTTGCGTGTTATGTGGTTTAAGAGCGGAGGAGTCAGCAGTGCTTGCAGCTGTTATCCTCTCTCTCTCTCTCTCTCTCTCTCTGTGTTCAGGGTGAGAGTGGTACTGAAGACTGCATCCGTGCCCTGGAGACCCTCTTCAGCGTGCTCTTCTCCATGTGCAGACTGATGGTGAGTCACGCCAGCGCTCGCAGCTCCTGCGCGTCTCTCTGAAATGAAGTGCTCAGAACGCACAGTCAAATGTACTCGTTTCAAAAGGAAAAGAAGGAATGTGGTCATTCTCAGTGGATCGTGATGAAATGATTGAATATAGAAGTGTAGCAATGCTTGAAGTATTGTGTATTACTAAAACCATAAAATAAAGTTGTTTTTTTTTGTTGTGCACTGGAAACAAAAATCTTATTCAATTAAAAAAAACAAACAAAAAAAAACAGTCCTTTACTTGAAATGCAGAATTGTTGAAGATAATAGATTTTAAGCACATTTCTGTGAAGTTTATGCTTTACAAAAACAAACAAAGAAAAAAGAATATGAATGAATAACTATGAATAACAATGAATAACTAAAAAAATAATAAACAGAATAGTTGACATTATAATTGTCATTATTTTAAAGGGTTCGTTCATTCAAAAATGAAATTTCTGTCATTAATTACTCACCCTCATGTCGTTCATAAGACCTTCGTTCATCTTCAGAACACAAATGAAGATATTTTTGATAAAATCCGATGGCTCAGTGAGGCCTGCATTGACGGCAAGATAATTAACACTTTCAGATGCCCAGAAAGCTACTAAAGACATATTTAAAACAGTCATGTGACTACAGTGGTTCAACCTTAATGTTATGAAGCGGCGAGAATACTTTTTGTGCGGCAAAAATAACAAAATAACGACTTTATTCAACGATATCTAGTGATGGGTGATTTCAAAACACTGCTTCATGAAGCTTTACGAATCTTTTGTTTTGAATCAGTGGTTTGGAGCGTGTATCAAACTGCCAAAGTCACGTGATTTCAGTAAACGAGGCTTCGTTACGTCATAAGTGTTTCGAAATGTTTCGAAATTTCAGTGGTTCACGTGACTTTAGCAGTTTGATACGTGCTCCGAACCACTGATTCGAAACAAAAGATTCGTAAAGCTTCATGAAGCAGTGTTTTGAAATCGCCCATCACTAGATATTCAAAGAATATCCTGGCCATTCTTTTTAATGTAATGACAGTGAATGAGGACTAGAGCTGTCAAGCTTCAAAATTACTTAAAAAGTGCCATTTAAAGAATAATATCAGTAGGTCATATGACTTGTGTGCAGTGTACGTCTTCTGTCGTCATACGACAGCTTTGTTTAAAGATCAAACATGTTTATTTAGGAAGTCTGAAAGTCTTGATCTCTGCTCTAGCTGCCCTACATGCATTTATGAAAGTAGCGATGGCCATTTCTTCAACAGATCATTCATTTGATCTTTTCTGATTCAGTTCACAGGAGTCGTTCAGACTGGTTGAATGATTCAGCAGTCAACAACTCACTGGAGCAGATGATCAGTGAATAAGTGAATCAGTGACTGTTACGACGCTTTTATGGCTTTTTGAAGCTTTAGTCCTTGTAATTGAATGATTCATGATTCACAACTCCTTTTGTGTTCCACTGAAAGTCACATGGGTTTTCCAACAACATGAGAGTGGTTTTCAAGTAATAATTCAGTCATCATTTACTCATTTTTATTGGAAAATTAAACAAAATTACAGTTGAAGAAGATGATTTTTGCAGTGTAATAGTTGTCCACATGTAGAGCTGATCATCTTTTCATAACTGTGAAGGAAGGGCATCAGTGGAGCTCATTTACAGCAATAATTAATTACTGACCCAAAAGGTAATTTGATTTATAAGCAGGGTGTGAGGCAGTCAATGCTCCATTTTCCTCCTCAGTGATTCTGAGTAACAACTTAATGTTGAAGTGAATCTTCATAAAGCCTCACAGGAGCCTCATTGTACAGTTATTGCTGAAGCCGATGATGAAAGATGTTTAAGAGCGAAGGAAACCACAAAAAGCACCTGAGTGTTAACCTTGGCTTTGTGTCTTCTGTCTTCAGTGTCATGTGGATTGTGTGTTCATTCACTAATGAAGTGTTTCTTCTGCTCAGGCTCCCTTCACACCGTTCATAACGGAGATGATGTATCAGAACCTGCGTCATTTGATCGACCCGGCGTCAGTGGAGGAGAAGGACACAGGAAGTATTCACTACCTCATGCTGCCACATGTCAGGTAAACATTACAATCACCACAAATCATCTTCACGTCAATCAGTGCTGCACATTTATGCAAACATATTATTGCTCTTTCCTATCATAACATGTATAATATTAAACAATATTCATGGCCATTAGCAAACACCTTCTGTCATAATAAATATGACACAACATTGGAACATTGTGTTTAATTAAAAATAATGATAGTATAGTTAAAAATATATAAATATATTATCATTGTTGTTATTGTTATTTATTAATAAATAAATATAAAAAAAAACAATAATTGTAAACTTAACTCATTAATTATAAGGTAAAATTATTATATTTTGTAATATTATATTTATTATTATAATTTAGTAATATAAATAAATAAAAGAGCAATAATTGTAAACTTGTGTTTTCAAAATAATGATAGTTAAATATTGTTATTAAAATATATAAATATTGTTATTGTTATTAATATATTTATTAATAATACATCATTTAAAAAACAATAGAAAACTTAACTCATTAATTGTAATGTAAAAATAATGACAGTAGAATTAAAAATATATAAATAAAATAATATTATAATAATATATTTATTTTTTATTATTATTAATATTAATGATAAATAATTTTAAATATAATAATTGAAAATTTAAATCTAATTGTAATATAAAAATGACAATACGATAAAAAAATCTATTAATAAATATAATAAAATAATATATAAATCTAATATTAAATAATATTTAAACATATTATTGTTGTTGTTGTTGTTAGTAATAAATCATTTAAAACAATTGAAAACTTAACTCATTAATTATAAGGTTAGAGTTAAATTATATAAATATATTAATGTTGTTATTAGTATTATAATTTAGTAATATAAATAAATAATTAAAAAAACAATAATCGAAAACTTGTTTTCAAAATGATAGTAAAGTTAAATATTTAATAATATTATTGCTATTAAAATATATAAATATTATTGTTATTATTATTATTATTATTATTATATTAATAATACATAATTTAAAAAACAATTGAAAACTTAACTCATTAATTGTAATAGTAGAATTAAAAATATATAAATAAAATATTATAATAATATATTATTTTATTATTATTATTAATATTAATCATAAATCATTTTAAATATAATAATTGAAAATAATATAAAATAATAATACAATTTAAACATATATAAATCTAATATTAAAATAATGTTGTTATTATTATTATTGTTGCTTATTAATAATAAATAATTTAAAACACAGTTAATTAAAGTGCAGAATTTAAAAGTTAAATAAAATTATTTACCTGACATGATGAGATTAGCTCTGATACCTGTAAGTGAGTTTGAGTCGAACACAAGCAGACTCTCAGAAATGACTGCTGGAGTTTATTTGTAAGCAGCTGGACTTCATGCCAGTGTTTCCGTCAATAGCTGAATGGAAGGAAACCGCGTGTCTCGTGGCGTTAGGGAGCGTGAACAGATTGATATGCAGACGACTGCTGAAGCAGATTAAACTCATTAAAATGTGATTCCACATAAAGATGCCCTCATTTACATTTTGACAGGCTAGAACTGACACCTTCAGAGACTGTCTGATGAAAGAAAATTGTTTTTCCTTCCTTATTTAATGAACTTCATCAGATGTTCTGCGAAGTTTCAGTTTAAGACCCAGAAATAACTGCATCTGGTCAGATGTCGAGAGCGAATCTCGTGTTTTTAGCATGCGCTCGCTGTGATGAATGCGTCGCTCAGGGCAGAAAGGTCCTTACGTGTCCTTGCGTGTTTCTGAAATGATTTAGCGTGTCCTTTTAAGCTCTGCCTGTAAACACATTTACCAGAGTGCCGCCCAGCAGTTAAACGCTCTGAAGGTCTTTTCTTCCTCAGTCCATCTCTGCTGCTTTTCTAAATTCATCTAATGTCCCGTATTACTGTGGTCTGTGTGTATTAATAAGCACAGAGGTGACCGTCCGTCCGAGACGTGGAGGCTGTCCAGAGGACACTGGGCTCATTAACTGATTAAACATCTCCCTTCTCTTCAATAGTTTGTACTGTTTTGGCGGATGAACTGCGTTTTCTGATGCACACTGTAACCCAGAAACAGTTAAGCTCTTCCACAGCTTGACGTGAGTTTGTTTGTTTGGCAGGGAGTCTCTGATTGACAAGCGCATTGAGAACGCCGTCTCTCAGATGCAGTCGGTCATCGAGCTGGGGCGTGTGATCAGAGACAGGAAGACCCTGCCCGTCAAGGTGAGAGCCGCTTCATTATGCTGGTTAACCCTCAGACGTGTGGTTGATCATGCTGGTGTCACTGCATGCGTCTGACGGCGAGTGTGTGGATTTTTCCAGTATCCGCTGAAGGAGGTGGTGGTGATCCATCAGGACGCGGAGGCTCTCGCAGACATCCAGTCCCTGCAGAAGTACATCCTGGAGGTCAGTGTGTGTGTCGCACGTGTGTCACAATCACAGCACACACTTCCTGTCGTTTTAATGGCTCACTCTTACCTATTAAAATACAAAGAATAAGGACTGACCAGTGATTTGATATGTGACCCTGGACCACAAAACCAGTCATAAGGGTCAATTTTTTAAAATTGAGATTTATATATCATCTGAAAGCTGAATAATTAAGCTTTCCATTGATGTATGGTTTGTTAGGATACCAATATTTGGCCGAGATACAACTATTTGAAAATCTGGAATCTGAGGGTGCAAAAAAATCAAAATATTGAGAAAGTTTAAAGTTGTCCAAATGAAGTCCTTAGCAATGCATATCCGCTCACAAAAAAATATATTTTTTTATATATTTATGGTAGGACATTTACAAAATATCTTCATGAAACATGATCTTTACTTAATATCCTAATGATTTTTGGCATAAAAGAAAATACAATGTATTGTTGGATGTTGCTACAAATATACCCGTGTGACTTATGACTGGTTTTGTGGTCCAGGGTCACATATCTGTAATTACTTTTTGAGTACAGTAAGGATAAAATTAGTAGTAAATTATTTATAGATAGTCTAATTATTATTTGGGTCATTAACAAATATGGTTTTTAAAAGTGTTAACAATGAGATTATGTGGTTTTTATAATCAATTAACACTGCTTTTGTCATTTTGTTTTTACAAGATGGACAAAATTTGTCACCAAAAAAGTCCAAAATTTCGGTTTTACCGAATGACACTTTTGGTTATACCGAATGACGATATTTTCATACAATGCTAACAGGCTGATATCTAGCTAGCTAACAAAAGGACAATCAAACATTTTATATTTAGTACAAGTTTTTAAAATATTACATTTTCCATGTTTTATAGCGGTTGTACCGAATGACCTAATGTTTCGGGACATGCGTATGAGCAAGTGAAAACATGAATTTTTCAAATAGTTAAGAGAGAGTTAGTTACTTTGCTTCATGACCATGTGGTCTTTGGCAGATGTCTGAATGATGTCACATCCTGTCACGTGATACTGACCACATGACTTGATTCAAAATGGTCCCTTTATATTGGTTACTCCGAATGACATCAATACAATTCATTTTTCCGGACATTCTTTCTCATAACAAAGCAACGACTTTTACACATAATTTTAATACCATTTTGCACTATGTTGATATATGATGTTATAAAATCATGCCACAATAAAAAAATATATGCATTTATTACATTTTAAGATGTTTTAATCACAAATTAAATGGCTGTATTGGCCTTTGGTCGGTTAAACCGAATGACCTTTTGACACTTCAAAATCTTTAAAATACCTTTATTTGTAGTTAAATGTATATAATTAAAACATTTTTGATTCAATAAAAGAGATCTAGTTGTACTACCTTACATACTTTGGATGTCATATCTTTGTTTTTATTATTATTATTAAGGCTTTTGGACAAAAAAAATGACCCGTCACATCATTGACCCATTTACAGTTATAGTCTGACAGTAATTTATTCACAATACTAGTCATAATAGCATTACAGATATCATCAGACTATTTCTTTACTGGTAAAATTGTAATTAAAAGAGACCTGCAATGGTTATTCTTAGTCAGCACTGTGTTGGAGAGCTCTGTATTCTCAGGCAGCTCATTATGGTAATTTCACCTCATGCATATTTATCAAGGCTTTTCAAAAAAGGCAAGTTTGAGAGTGTGGCGGGCCAATTCAAAATGCATTCAGTGCAGAAGGAGAGCCAGCATTGTCTGCTTTCAGTAGAGGCTCAAATGCAGTTCCTCGAAGATAAGAGACTTTTCTTCTCACCTCACATGTTGAGTTTTGGTTGTGTTTTCACCGGCGCTGCGTGTTCAGCTCAGTCACTCAGCAGGTCTTAAAAGTAAAATTCAAGTTCTAGAACTTAAAACAGACCAAACTTAAAGAACCACATGTAAATCAACCATAAATGTATTGTACATATAATTACTGTCAGATTGCTAATATATTTATATATAATTATTAATATGTACGTAATTATATAATTATAATACATTTGAAGTTTTGAAAAAAAAAAACATTTAAGCGCACGTGAGTCCGTTATATTGATGTGCAGACAAACCATGTATGTGCAGCAGCACTCTCGACACATTGATCGCACATTATATTTATGACACATTTCAGTACATTCACGCTCTTTCCACACACATTCAGGATAATGTTTTTATCTGTCAGGTGTATGTTGCTTTGTTTAGTAATTCTGAATGGATCCATGTACTGTAGTAGGCATATAATACAGTCAGTTTGGCATCGCAACTTGACATGTCTAAAACAGAAACAAGCTCTAAAAAGCTCTAAACAAGCTCTTTGCTGTTGCATTGTACACATACTGCACACTGAAATGTATAAATTATATGGACTCTTTATATCATTTGGTTATTTGGTGTTCTTTTGGGGTCTCCAAGTGTCCTTTTTTTAATTTACCTTGAAAATAGCTTGCAAAAAATACAGTTTTGTGAGAATCCTCCTTCAATCTGATAGTTTACTTTGCTGGATGTAACAAATATAAATATCATGAATATATCAATAAATATATCAATAACAAAATCAAGAAGTATTATGGAAATACCAAACTACACCACAAAGTTGCGCTAGTCTTCCCTTTTGTGCCGTATATCCGAGTGAAACAGCTTCTGGAACAAGAACAAATGTAGGGCGGGGCTTGATTTTGCCTGTGGAGAATTGATTGGATGGTTGTGGTTTGCTATTGGTGGATCTCATGTGAGTGACAGGTTTCCCCGCCCTCATCATCAGAGAAGAGAAGAGATGTCAAGGAGGGAGGGGAAGTTATTCTGATTCAAGATTACCAGGAACATGAATTTAACACAATAATGATGTGCACCCATAAATCATTTAGAATAAACAGTGCAATATTCCAATAAAAAAATAAGAATTGTGAATTTAATGGTGACTTCAGTGTTTGATCAGCTCAGCAGGGCCCTCTGCTGGTGTGGTGCTCTAGGCAAATGTGCTAACCTAAGCACGTACCAGTGGATGCGTCACTGCGCTCCTCCAGTGTGCTTGAACACACGTCGTGCAGTGAGTGTGTGAGCAGACGCTCAACCTGTGTCCTTCATCTCCAGCCCCTGCCGCAATGATTTATGGGTGGGCTGGGCCTCCGAGCTAAAATTAGCCCCTCTGTCTCCGTGTCTGCCACGCTCGATTGTTAAACACCCCCGTGGAGAAAGCAATGGGCGGCACACGCCACACGCACACCATTGATCCCAGCGTTAGTTTCAGTATTCACCATGACCCACTCAGCTCACAAATATATTCATGAGAAAACAACCTGGATGAAAGATGATGAAACTGGACGTTTTTCCAGTTGCATTTCGCTTTGCATTACTTAGCGAGAGATAATCAGGTGTTTAAATGCATTCATATCCAGCAGCAACTGAGATGCGGTTTTAACTGTTCACTGACGTACAGAGACCGCTGTTTTTTTGCATCAGATCGTCTTTATGACATAATGCTCTTAAACTGATGAATTTGTTGGTGACACAGAGAGTTGAAAGTGCTTCCTTTCGGCTCTGTGTGGTTCATTAGATGCCATGTTTTATTCAGATGATGCTTCTGTGACTCGTGTCCCAGATGAACATGTGAGCCGTCGCAGTGGAGGCACAAACTGAGCCGTCTGGCTTGTTTTTATTCTGCTCTCACAATGTGAGAAACACAACAAACGCTGCAGTCACCTGATTTAATGAACCATCACCCACTGCAATACACCAAACACAAACCCTCACTCATGTCTCTCTCACAGGTGCTTTAAAACTTTATATTGTCACTGTCGGGCACAAAACTTGTCTCCAGTTTTTTTTTTCTTTTTTTTCATAAGTCATATTTTCCTCATATTCTCCATTGTTCAGCTCCTCTCTTCCCAGTCTGTCAGTAACGCTCTGTTTAGTTCCTGTCTCTATGAAGCCCCTCCTTCTGAAAAGCACAATGTGCTCTGATTGGTCGGCTGGAGCGGTGTGTTGTGATTGGTGTTTGGGAAATGTCCCACCCCTTCCCATAACCGCCAGTTTCAACACACTACTAACTAACTCAACCAGGCCCCGCCCCTTTATTCTGCGTATGAATTATTTAAATGAGGAAAATTGTGAAGAAAACTCAAGACTACAATGGAGGCGTTTCAGAAACACTGACACTGATATAGAGAATATCTCCCTCAAACAGCAACATTACACACTAAAGACAGATGAACATGGAAACAAGTAGAATATATCCTCTTTAACCAATGAAAAGTACTAAAAAGAGCATTTGACTGAACCTCATACCTTCATTGGCTCTTCAAACTGTCAGTCAAATCTCATAACTCCGCCCTGTCTATCTTAATGAAGTGCCACCTGCATTTTGGACTGTCTCTGCTTGTTTGCAATGCAAGGGTAAATAAAGAACTGGTTCTTTGAATAAGTACAACGTTTTCTTTAATTAAGAAACAGTATATGGGTCATTGACGAATAAGGTTTTTAAAAGTGTAAAAAAAAAACCATAATGGAGATATAATTAATTTTGAAGTTTTATTAAGTGTTAACAATGAGATTATGTGGTTTTTATAATCAATTAACACTGCTTGTGTCATTTTTTACAAGATGGACAAAATTTGTCACCAAAAAAGTCATTCAGTTTAACCAAAATTTCGGTTTTACCGAATGACACTTTTGGTTATACCGAATGACGATATTTTCAAACAATGCTAACAGGCTGATATCTAGCTAGCTAGCAAAAGAACAATCAAACATTTTATATTTAGTACAAGTTTTTAAAATATTACAACATTTTCCATGGTTTATAGCGGTTATACCGAATGACCTGATGTTTTGGGACATGCGTATGGATGTCATATCTTTGTTTTTTATTATTATTAAGGCCTTTGGGAAAAAAAATGACGCGTCACGTCATTGACCCATATATATATATATAAAGGCTAATGTTTTGTTTTGAGGAGTGGAAAAGTGTGTCTTTAGTCTCGGTTTTGTTTTTCGAGTCATAGCCAGTACTGTCTTAAATAGGGTGACCACCTCGCTATTGATCTGTTGCAGGACAGTAGTAGATGTGATTTTGCGGGACACGTGTGAGACAGATAAATTTACAACTACTACGCTATGTAAATATTGATTTACATTTGTTGGCAAACTTGGTATATGCGGCGAATAATGTTTCTGGCGTTGAGTGCCCACACTATAATGTTGTGCTTCTGGCAACATTAAATCCTGGAGAGAAGACCATTCTAGATTCACGGCTGCACATGCAAGACGACAACACGCATGTAATATCTGAGCGAGAGCGAGTCCGGTTTTGTGCGAGAAGGGAATCCGCCTGTGAGCGGAGAGATTCCTTCTCGCGCATTTGATGTGCTCGTGTTACAATAATGCGCTCTCAACATTTTTCAGTATAATAATGCCATAGAACCCGCATTAAATGAACTATTAACGTGAGAAGAAAGTCGCAATCAATTTTTTATTTGGTTAAAACGAATGGAGAATATCTAATGTTTTTCCGTATAGGTGCTCGAACATTTCTGCGGGTGGCGCTCGAACAGCCACGGGATCGGCTCATGTTCGTTGGAAATATTTAACATCAGGATGGATGATTACATGTTTTAAATCATCAGTTTGAGCAGCTCTTGAGGTTCTTATCCAGTATGTGAGATGAAATTCCTACTGGTGTAGTTAACCGACTTTGATGAGGCCCGCACTATCCCTTTGCGCTGTCCACTCAGTTGTCATCAGCGGGAAAACCTCTTGCGTTGGTTGGTTATTTCCACAGCTAGAATATGACGGCTGCACAAAGAGATTTTTAAATGCCAGTCACAGTTTTTGCTTCTTACTGTGGTATTGTAATTTCAGGGTTGAAAAAAAATTATAATACAGACATAAATGAAGTGCGGGACACTACTAAAGTCTTGCGGTACGCAGGACAAAGTTTCTAATTTCGGGACTGTCCCGCAAAATGCGGGACGGGTGGTCACCCTAGTCTTAAATAGCATGTGCATACCACTTTATCTTTTATAACATGAAATTTTGACCAAATGACAGAAAAAACTGAGTGCCCACATAGCTACAACAAACTTTATAAGCTGTTTGAAAAATGTGAAAATGTAATGCCGCTCTAATGACGTGTCTGTCATTCACTGGTCAAAAACCTCGTAAACTCCATTTGAGCCTGATTTGATGAGTCTGACCATATATAAAGACACAATATCAACTCTGACAAATTAACCCCTTTACGTACAAAAAGATCGCCGACGGCAATCACAGCATTCACAGCACATTAAAACATCACAGTCTTACTTGATCTGGACAAATGATAAAATGTTTATGATAAAACTAGGTTGCAGTGACATTAATTTCTTAATTTATGTCAGGAGTGCAAAATAATCAATCTGTAATGTTTGATATTTTGAATAGAACAGTTCAAAATACATAATTACATAATAGTTCAGTTGATTCATATTCTCTCACATCTGATGTGGTTTGTGTTCACACAGATGCACTAGACAGCGTCCGTTAGGACTCTTAGTCCAAAAGTACTCATATTTGGAGAAATATTGATTTATTCTCACATGTTTGCAAAATATTTCGTCATACAGAATACCATTTCTATTCACTTCCCACTGAATTATGCAACATGAAGAGTTGAAAGAGCGTTCAGAGCGTGCTCTGTCTCTCCTGTTCGCGAGTTATGGTGCTCTATCGATCTACAGCTGTCAGTCATCTTACGTGGCATAATTCCTGCCCTTCTGCATGACGCTGTCCTGTACACTTCCTCATTCTGAGATCCGTGAAAAACAAACCCAAAGAAACATTTCTTCACATGAAACAAGAAGCTAATAAACACGCAATTGCGATAGTATATGATTTGTGTGTGATTTTCATGCGATTTGGGGTATTTTCATATGAAAAAAGAATGTTTACATTTTAAATGCTAAGCAGGTGTAGCAACTAGCCGCTTATAAAATGCTATATTTAATATATTTCAACAACAGTACATGACTAAAATCCACATTAGATCGTGATCGGAAGTTAATACAAACACTCGATGGTCTTTTTAAATTGAGTTTTGAGTAAAAGCGTAATATTAATTTTTTTAAATTGTGTTATGTAGCTTGATGCTAATTGTAGCTCTAATTGTAGCTTATTGGTAAGAATTATTTTATTATTTATTAGGCTTGGTAACCACAGGTAAAACCATACATGGCTACTCACTACCACTGTCAAATGATATTATATTATGATATGTTATATAGGCCTATAAAAAACGGGTACAAACTACACCTTCACAAAGACATGAATTATATATTCCCCTACCCACCTAATAAATATATTGCAATATAAATGGCTATAACATAGTTTTCAATATAAATATTCCACATTTTCACAAACCATGGTAATTTACTACAGTTCATACATGGTAAATGTTTGTAAGGGTGGTGATTTTGGGATTTGAAAGTCTTCTATCTTCATTCAATGGCTGATTACAAGGCAATAAAATATTTTATTAGCATCTTATCAGCCTTCTCTAAAAACTCACATGACATGGTCTTAGAAAATGATTAATAAAATTCATAGTTTTAGAGATAACAACCTCAGATTTTAAATGGAGTATGAGCAGACTTGTGGCTTTAAGTTGCCTCAACACAGCCACGTAATATTTTTATTAGGGCTGGGAAGCGATTCAATTTTTAATATAATTAATCACAGATTTATTGTACATCAAATTTGGCTGAGAAATTATCCCCGAAAGATCATTTGAAGTCATTATTGTGTAAAGCATCAAATAGACATTACAAAAAGTAGATTCAGAACAAAATATTTTTTATTACACAAACTTTTAGACCATGAGGTTGAGAAAATGATGACTGAATTTTAATTTTGGGGTGAACTATATCTTGTTTTTTTTATTTATTTATTTTATCAATATGGAAATATGAAATTGAAAGTAAACATATGGTCAACTGATGTTTTATGAATCATTTTCTTAGAGCAGTTAATTTGCTGAAAACTACCAAGAAAGCTAGGTTACTAAGTTTATTAAATTAATTCACAATATGTGAATTAAACAGTTTTGTTTACCATTTCTTGAAGAATAGCAGTTTTTGGCTGACAGTGACGATATCTAACACTTGCACTTTGATTTGATGATGAAATGTAATTTTTCTAGCAGTAAAATTTTTTGCATATTGTTTTAAAACTTGTCAGTCTCAAAGCTGCATGACATTGTGTTTTTCACCAGGAGCTGAACGTTCGCCAACTCACTCTGTCTACCGACAAGGACAAATACGGCATTCGTCTGAGGGCTGAACCAGATCACATGGTGCTGGGCAAACGGCTGAAAGGCGCATTTAAATCTGTTACGGCATCCATCAAGGAGCTGAAGAGTGAAGAGCTGGAGGCCTTCCAGAGGACAGGCATGTACCACATTTACACATGAATCACACAAAAATCATCATTCTGCCATCATTTACTCACCCCCATGCTGTTTCAAACCGCTGTGACTTTTATTCTTCTGCTAAACACAAACGGGGAACTAACGAAGGCTGTGATAAAAGTGAATCTCCAGAGCTGCTCTGCGAGTCACTTCAGCCGCGTTTCACCATTTCATCTGAGAAAACTATCAGCAGATAAACACACAAACTCACAGCAACCCGCCAAAATAAGTTCTGTTTCAAATTATCACAGACATATATTAATATTGTACAAAAATTAATTCTCAATGCACCAAAAAAAGTCCTATTTATTGAAAATTATAAATGTACGTAAACCATGTGAGCAACAATAGAAGTGCTTTTGATCATGTAAAGAAAGAAATGAATCATCTTGATCTTCAGATCTGATGTGAATCGCACTGCTCTCTGTTGTCAGAGAGAAACGTGAGGCTCATGTCAAAGGTGTTCTAGTTGGAGGCCGTTTTCTGGCTCTGACGTGGGCGCCGGTTACCTGTGTGTTTGTGGGATGTTGGAGAGGAAGAGAAGAGCTAAACCAGCCGTGCAAATCCCAGATTAGAGTGCAATGATCTGATAGTAGTGTTCAACGCTCCCCTTCCTGAAGCATTTTCATGCCTTTTATATGTAACACTGATGGTGTAATGAGCGGAACGCTGGATAAGACTGGGAAATTGTGCTGCAGTAGATGAGATGTGAATGAAAGCAGGCGGTCGCTGTAGATTTCCCCACAAATTTTCATTACGGTAACAACAGAAACAGTGATATTCATACAGAAAATTCTGCTTTTTTGAAATATAAAAAAAGTTATTTATTGGACCCACTTGGGGGCTTGGATATAAGATTGGATTTTAAAAAGTGTAATTTCTGGACCTGAAAAAGTCTTTTTAACTTGTAAATCAGTATCTTAAAGGGTTAGTTCACCCAAAAATGAAAATTCTGTCATTAATTACACACCCTCATGTTGTTCCACACCCGTAAGACCTTCGTTCATCTTCGGAAATTAAGATCTTTTAATGAAATCTGAGCCAGTTCTGTACTCTCCATTGACAGTCCAAGGAACTTCCACTTTGACGCTTCAAAAAGTTCATAAAGAGATCGTAAAACTAATCCATATGAATTAAATGGTTTAGTCCAAATTTTCTGAAGAGACACGATCACTTTATATGATGAACAGATTAAATTTAGGCTTTTATTCACATATAGACATTCAGCAACTCACATCAGTTGACGTAAACGGAAGCTGAAGTATGTTCACTTGACGTGTGAGAACCAATGAGGTTCATTCTCGTGTTACGCAGCACATTTGAGCTTCAGCAAGAACCAATGAGGTTAAATCTCGTGTTACGCAGAACGTTTGAGCTTCAGCGAGAACCAATGAGGTTCATTCTCGTGTTACGCAGCACGTTTGAGCTTCTGCAAGAGCCAATGAGGTTCATTCTCATGTTACGCACCAAAAAAAAAAAAAAAAAAAAAGTGTAAACCAGAATGTTTAGTTTTTGAAATTATGGAATTTAATCATTTATAATGCTTTTATTTAATTATTTTAACATATTACCAAAATAGTTTCAGTTGCTCTGACTTCAGTCCCTCATGTTTTCACTGAAGCTCAGTGATCTGTTCACCTCCTCTGCAGGATCTATCATTGTGGACGGTCATGAGCTTCATGAGGACGACCTGCGTCTGATGTACAGCTTCGATCAGACCTCAGGAACACCGACCCAGTACGAGGCCCATTCAGATGCTCAGGTGCTCAATCTGTGCTCGCTCATCTCTCAGTTGACACGCTCCTGTCGTGAAATGATGAGAACGCAAATGTTTGTCTTCACAGGTGCTGGTTCTGCTCGACGTCACGCCGGATCAGTCCATGGTGGATGAAGGTGTGGCCCGCGAGGTCATCAACCGCATCCAGAAGCTGCGCAAGAAGGTGAGGACCTGAAGTCAAGCGAGTCGAGTCAGCTTCATTTCTATAGATAATTCAGATTGTTTCAAAGCTGCTTTACAGTGATAAACAGGAAAATATCAGAATCGATTTCAAACTTCATCAAATATGAGACAAAATCAGTTTCAGCTGGAAAACATCCATACAAAGACAATAATGTCATTATTCCTCTCAGTTCAGTGTTGATTTAGTTCAGTTCAATATCTGTGTAAAGTTCATCAATTATGAAATGAGTTCAATTCAGCTTTAAGCAGCTCTGCACACAATAGAGTCATTATTCAGATCAAGATTCAGTTCTGCCTCCAGTGGTGCAGTTCTCGCTGGTTTTCCCCAGAGGAGCGTTAAGTCAGTAGATATTTTGGTGAAGGTCTTATTTCTGCCATGTGCTTCCACACCTCTGACGTCTCCTCCCATCATGTGTTTGTCTTTGCCCTCGCTCCCTCTCTCTCTCGGGGTCCAGCTCACTTGTTTTTCCCAGACTCGTGAGAGATGCTGTTTGGACAATCTTTCCACCCCAGAGTTCAGCATTCGTTGAGCAGTTGTTGGGTCTTACAGCGCTGCCGTAATAAAGCTTAAAGGCAAACAGCGCTTTGAAGTTGTGTGGAAATCAGTAAAGTAAGACTGATTTCCTTTCTTCACCCCCCTCGTCCTCCTTTTTTCTTAATAAACAAGCGTTTTTTCCACTCTACGAGCAGTGCGAGGTCTATATGTGAGGGGGAAGGGCACATGGACGCCCGCCAGGACCGAATTCCTCTCTTATTGAAAGTCTGAAAAAAATCTGAGGGAATTTTCCATGGGAGGGAATTAATTTTTCAGCGTTTGCTGAGATGAGAGCTGGTAACCAGGGAGGGTTCATGGAAAAGCAGAAGCCATTGTGGGATTTTTTTTTTTTTCCCTCGTTGTTCAAAGGTACCGAATGCCCAAGCCCATATTTTCCACAACAAGCCCGTTTGTTTTCTCATAGTGTCTGCTTTGGGAAAATTAATTAGCACTTGCTGCCATTTCCCAGTACAAATCTGATTTTTTTTTTTTACCCTTTGAAATGAAGGCAGATTAAATGAGCTGTTTTTCACCACTGAGAGACTCGAGCACAATAAATGACCAGTGACATCTTTCAGAAAATGTTAATCGTCGACTTCAGGTGGTCAAACTAAATAGTGCATAATATTGAGAATCATTTGAGTGACTGGTTACTGTACTCCTGCGTATGAGGCTTTAATGTGTCCAAACATGTCGTCTCAGGGTCATTTGGTCCCATCGGATGAGATCACCGTATACTACAGCAGTCAGCCAGCTGGGGAATACCTGGATCAAGTCATCCAAGCACACACAGACTTCATCTTGGCCACTACTAAAGCTCCTCTCAAGCCATATCCAGTGGCCCAGAATGCCAGTGTGATCGTCCAGGAGAAAACTCAGGTGACGCACTTGACTCTGAGATGCTCAGATACTCATTCTGCTGTCGGTGCTCATTTCCTGCTGTTTGTTCTTCTACTAATGTCCTGATACCAACATTTGATATATACTAGGTAGGGATGCACCGATGTATCTGCCAATAATCGCTAATAAAAGCAATTATATTTATTTGGGCATTGGCAGATTGTTTAGAAACAGCCGATGATCAGGGCTGATTATATCCTGTCAATCAAAAGAGGGCAGAAAAACATGTCAGACTGAAACTCACACTGTGTGTGAAGAAAATGTCTCTTGTGTTGAATTTAGGGCTGTCAAAGTTAACACGACATTACGCATTTGGGTCAATGACGTGACATCTTTTTTTTTTTTTTGTCCAAAGGCCTTAATAATAATAAAAAAACAAAAGATTTTAATTATATTTTGCTACATATAAAGGTATTTTAAAGATTTTGAAGTATCAAAAGGTCATTCGGTTCAACTATCCAAAGGCCAATATTTCATTTGTGATTAAAATATCTTAAAATGTAATAAATGTATATATTTTTTATTCTGGCATGATTTTATAACATCATATATCAACATAGTGCAAAATGGTATTAAAATTATGTGTAGAAGTCGCTTTGTTATGAGAAAGAATGTCTGGAAAAATTAATTTCATTGATGTCATTCGGAGTAACCAATATAAAGGGACCATTTTGGTTCAAGTCATGTGATCAGTATCATGTGACATCATTCAGACACCTGCAAAGGACCACATGGTCATGAAGCAAAGTAACTAACTCTCTTTTAACTTTTTCACTTGATCATACGCATGTCCCGAAACATCAGGTCATTCGGTACAACCGCTATAAAACATGGAAAATGTTGCAATATATTTAAAAAACTTGTACTAAATATAAAATGTTTGATTGTCCTTTTGCTAGCTAGCTAGATATCAGCCTGTTAGCATTGTTTGAAAATATCGTCATTTGGTATAACCAAAAGTGTCATTCGGTAAAACCGAAATTTTGGTTAAACTGAATGTTTTTTTTTTGGTGACAAATTTTGTCCATCTTGTAAAAATGGACAAAAGCAGTGTTAATTGATTATAAAAACCACATAATCTTATTGTTAACACTTAATAAAACTTCAAAATTAATTATGTTTTTTTACACTTTTAAAAACCTTATTCGTCAGTGACCCATTAACAGTTAAATGAAAGAGGTTAAAGCAGGCTATATTTGATCTTACCTGAGCATTCCAGTGTGTGACTATTTTCATAACAACATGAGCCGCCTGGAATAAAGAAAGTGTTCCGATAAATTTCTCTGTTGATACCAATAGCCAATTATTCAGAATATCTTCCAAATATAATATATAATGTTTTTGTCCATGTTATTAAAGCTGTTGAGATCCAAAACAACACTGACTTTCATTGTATGGACAAAAAACCCTCAATTTATTAGCTATATTAACGCTCAGCTCTCGCTCTATATAAAGTTGGATATATATAGTACATCCTACTTTATCCATATACATATAGTACACTCAACTATATAGCAAATTTCAACTGTTTGATTGTTTAGATTGTCGTGAAACTATATTATTGCACAGTTCTAATCTGCTAAATGAGATTATAGGGCATGAAGATATTGTAAACATTAACATCATGATTTTCTTTAAAGCTGCTTTGAAACCGAAATTGTGAAAAGCAATATACAAATACATTTGATGTGACCTGTAAACTGAAGAAATAGAGTCATACAGGTTTGCAGTAAATGATGAGAGAATTGACATTTTTAGGTGAGCTATCCCTAAAGCATGTATAACAACTCAAAAGCTGTGGTTTGAATAAGACATGAACATGTTATATAATGTATGCGTGCTTATGTACCACAGCACTCACCATCGGGTCAGAACACAGAGAAAACTTCGTGAAATCATTACTGAACTTGAACTCAAACAGCACATGTAGTCTTGAGTGCTCTAGACATGCATTGTGTGCCTGCTAATATGAATACACTATATAACTCTTTATAGATCAAATATGAATAAAGCATCATGCATGATGATGCAGACTAACCCAAACAGACATAAGTAATATATGCTCGCATGTAACGGGAACATTTGCTTTACCGCTAATTGAAATACACATGAAGACTGTCATGTACAGGAAGAGAAGGCCTAGTGAACTATTAATGGTGTATAAACTCAAGTTATCATCACGAGTCGAGGCACATATTTTCATTGCATTTTCCTCCAAATATTCCACAAAATAAACACGTGGTAATGGGGGAAGGAAATAATGATGAACTCAAATAAAGAGAATATAAAAAAAATGTAATATAAATTAAATATAAAAAGAAAGCTGATCTGAGATGTGTGGATATGTTTAGGGGCCGTTTACACTACACCGTTTTCAACTAAAAAAGGAAAACTTTTTTGCTTTTTTTTTTTTACATTTGTATTGTTAAAAACATACATATTAGATATGCCCAGTAATATTTGCATTTAAAAGTGTATTTCAGCATTTTCTCTCAAAAAAATCCAGTCGTCACTGCCACACAATTAATTTTGGGATAGGCTAGGCTGCGAAGGATCCACTCGTTCTATCCTTCATGACCCGGGATCCGAAGGGCGCATTTGTAGGCCGTATTCGAAGGAGCCTTTAAATTGGGACAGCCTCCGTTGTGTGATGCATTCGGCCTTCGAAGGACGCAGCCTCTGAATTGGAACTCAACTTGTGTTGTGTAACAGCATCTCTAGAAAGGTATTTTGGTGGGAGTGGATCATGGTTGATTTGTGATTTTTGTTTTTGTTGTATGATAGTTGAAAGGCTCCGATCTGGAGTTGACTATCGTGAGAGGAGCCGGAGTCTCCAGAGCCCCGCTGACCACTGCAGCCTGCGCTTACGTCAACCTCAGAGTCACGCTCAAGGACAAAGAGCAAGGTACGCCTGAACTGATGTAGTTGAGACACAATCACAAGCGAACGAATGCTTTTGCAAGCATTAATGTACTTTTCTTTTTCATTGAGCACGTTTACGTGCACACCGATACGCTAATAACTCACAACAATCAGCTTATTGAATTAACCTGTTGTCTTGGTTTACATGCAAACCAATAACCACGTTTACAAGATTTTATTAATAAATCCGGTTATTCCCTGCTAGCGACATCAAAACCTAATCATTAGTATATCTGACTTGGCAGTGTTGCACTTGTTATGTGAGATGTGATGTTAAATAAATCAGCGGTATTTTGACAGAACCACATTTTTATCATTTCTTGGGTCCAGAAAGAGTCAGAGTTGTGCTCTCAGAGCCGTGTTTACTCTCCCTCCGTTCATGTGTTTCTCAGAGGGTGTCGTTCTGCTGGAGAATCCCAAGGGCGATAACATACTGGACGTGGAGCAGCTAAAGACGGTGTGCTGCAGTGTCTTTGGACTCAACGGTGCACCTGTGGCCATATTCAATGGGAAGACAGGTGAGATCTGGCTCACAGACACTTTACAACTCCAGACAGATGGACACAACAATAAGAACCTGGTTAAGATGTGGTTATTTGGTACTACTTATATGGGGTTTTCGATGACAAAGTGGCCAATATATTGATATATTGCATGTATAAAGTGTATCTCTTATGTAGATAGTTTTTAAACATGAGGTATAATTCATTTTGGGTATATCAAATCTATTACTTGTTCTAGAGCAAATAGATTTGGCTAAGGGCAAAGTTAAGTTTCATAACTTTATATTTTTATTTAACTGAAATCCTGTACTCACTAGTGCACTGCTTTGGTACTTTTGACTGTTTGCTTGCATTTATTTCTGTTGTACAAACTTTTACATTAAAATAGACTCAAACAAGGTTGTAAACAAGGACATTATTTTTATTTAAACAACACCTTATAAGACACAATTGACAAATGCATTGACCATCGCTGTCATGGGAAATTCCCTTAACTGTTACTAAAGGATACTAAGACAAAGATATCGCTTTCCTTTTAATTGTTGGGATAACTTCAGGGCACATGTGTCAAACCCTGCTCCTGGAGGGCCTCTGTCCTGCAGAGTTTGGCTCCAGAACACCAGCCTGGAAGATTCTAGTAATCCTGGAGACCTTGATTTGCTGGATCAGGTGTGATTGATTAGGGTTGGAGCTAAACTCTGCATGACAGTGACCCTCCAGGAGCTGAGTTTGACACTCCTGGGGTTCAGCTGACTAAAAAGTGTGCTGTTAGTGACTGAATATTCAGCAGTCTATAGGGTTGTTCTAAACACTGTAACACCGCGGTAAAATCACTGACAGTTTGTCATGACTTACTGCTGTTGTTTATTTATTTGTCCATCTGTCTCTGTTTGGAGTTTACTGAAGCAGTTGAGTGTGTTTTCATTCAGGTCATTGATTCTTGAACTGATCAGTGTTTAGTCATGTATATATGCGTTATCTCATTTTTTCCCCACGCTCACTAGATAGTGTTGTCACGATACCATTGTTTGAGTAATGAGCGCTCTTCAGATTGAACACATGCAGACACGTACATGACAGTTTTAGTAAGCACTCTGGTATGATAAGATTGAAAGATTGTTACTTCATGTATTTTTTAGTATTGACTTGATAGTGGGGTTCTGGTCATTTGACTTCCCTGCTTAGTAGATGTATATAGGGAAAACATTTGAAACTCTTCCTGAATGAATTCATCCTCTGAAGGTGCTAGAAATATACCCGTTTCTGTTCAGTCAGATGTGTATTTGTCTCTTTCAGCGCTGTGCGCCGAGACTGATCTGATGTCTCTGAGCGGGAAGACACTGGCGGTGACCTCGGGTTCGAGTCCTGACGATGTGAGCAGCTCAGACTCTCTGCTCTGTCCGTATGTCAACCTGCAGCTCGTGAACGCCAGTCCAGCAGGTGAGCTTCACTGTTCAGTCACTAATATCCAGTGTGTGTGTTGATCTGGTGTGTGTGTGACTCTGTGTGTGTTTTATCCTGTAGAGTGTAAGACGGGAGATGTGGCCACGCTGCTCTTAATGAACCCGGCGGGTAAAAACTCCTTACTTTACCCTGATCTGCTGTGTGAAACTGCTAAAGTCTTCGGTCTGAGAGGAAGGAGGCTGACGCTGTACATGAATGAAGAGCTCACAGAAGGTGAGGAACACGTCAGTTCACTCAATCTACACTCAGCATGTATGGATATGAGAAATCTCCCACACGTTCATTTCCCAGAACCCTTGTGAAACACCATACTGACATTCAGTACCAGTGCAGGTTTGTTTGTTGATGCCACAGCAAAAACACACTCCTTTAAGAAGTTAAATATGAATATAAATCCTAGCGAAACTGACCATGTTATACATGTGGCATATTTCTGAATAAAACGTGACTCAGAAGATGGGCTTGATTTAATCCATCAGTATCGGCGATGTCAGCCAGAAAGGAAAGTCGTTTCACGCCTCGAGTAACAATTCAAGTAAACGGAAAAAAGGTACGAATGAAGTCATCAGTGTATCTGACAGCAGCATCCATCGTTGCCGTTAACATTCAGATATTACGATACAAAAGTCTTCACACGATTCTGAATAGACAACTAAACAAAATAACTTATCATTTACTGACAACATGTTAATTGTTGCAGGCTATTTAAATTTATTTCATTTGAATTATTTTTTGTTTAAAACATTGGTTTGAATGAATGATTCAATGACTCACTCATAAAGACTTGAGTTGTTTCATTACTGGATGAATCAGCATTTTTGAACAAATCTTTTGAATGAATGATTCAATGACATACATTTTTTAACAGTCACTTGTCGCCACCTACTGGTGTAACGATGTAATTGATACAATCTTTATTTGAAGCATAAAGTTTCTTTTATTAGGTGATTTACTCTATTTTGATCGCTACTGTAGACATCAGTGTTTATATCCAAACTATAAACTTTTATCCCAGTACTTCTGTGATAATCTGAATGATTGTAATGATACTGTGTGTTTGAAAAGAGTGTTTGACTGACTGCTCTCTCTGGATCAGAACGTAGATTTGAATGTTCGCCGTGATCGTACTTGTCAAAGGCTTAATAGACCGATCCGAATAGTTGACATTTAGGAATACGATCAAACGAGTGTTTGAATCAAAGTCGCTATCTTTAACGTTTAATCGTGCAGATCTAATATGCAATAAACTACACAGCAATATTTCATCACTTTTATTTTATTTATTTGGTTATTGTTTTTAATTTTCCCTACAACCCTTGACTCATGCCCTTTCATGAGATATCAAAAACATCACAGACTTCACTGAACGTCAGAAGCTGTTACTCAAGTCTTTCTGTCATGCAATGGACAGACTTTGACTATGAAATGATGAACGTGAGGCAGGAGCAAGAACTTGCTCACGTTCAGATCATCAGGCTGAATGTCAATTGCTTGGCCACAACATACAAGATGCTGAACTGGATTCTAAATTATATTTATACAGTAGTTATAAACCACTTTCTGAGCATAAACTAAAGAAATTTCATAAAGAAATTTCCAACTTAAACTGTCGTAAATCTTGAATGCTTTAGAGCACAGATTCAGTTTGATCTCTTTTTAAAGACGACACTTGGCAGATTATTACTGGAGTGGAAAAAAATGAACAAAGTTATAGAAGATTTAGTTTATTGTTATGAAAAATGCACAAAAATACTATTTTCAGTTGTTTATATATATATATAACATTTACTGTAAAGCTGCAAGAAAATCAAAGATAAATCTAAAGTTGTGTTCCAAATTTAAAGGTTGATAACTCAAAAAATGAGCTTTCAGTAAGATTTTGTTTGGGCGCAGTACCAATCGCTTCCACTAGATTAAATTAGTTTCCCATTCATTTCTAATGTGCTCATTTTTGACTATTTATATAATATGAGCTCTTAAATTACTGGAGGAAGATGAGCAAACAGTAATATAATATAATATAATATAATATAATATAATACAGCAATATTTGATGAAAATAACAATATATAATACATAATAAAATCAATAATTAAATATTTTAAAAGAATATTAATAAAATGTGAAATTCTATGAATTTCATTCCATTGTAATTGTGCTTCCCAACATTCTAATCTGAATTACAGTCATTCTTCATGTTTGCTGCTTCAGTTCAGCTTGAGTTCTGAACGGTGCCGTCGGTTTCCCATCAGTCATCAGTGTGTGTGTTGAGGGTTCATTTAGTGGCTCGCTCACACTTATTCCTCCGGAGGACACCTTCACTGCTGCTCTCCAGACCTTCAGTGTCACTTGAGCAATAAATAATCCCGAACCAATTACTGTGTGCCGGGTTACAGCCAGTGTTCCCTCTAATTTTTTTTCTTGCTGAGCAAAACTTTTCTCTATTGAGCTCACATTTTGGCCACCTGAGCAAAAACATTCTTTATATCAGACCTGTACAGTGAACGTAAACACACACACAAAATGGTTTCATCATGCAATTGTAACTTTTAACTTTAATGTGCCATTTCTAATTTATTTGACCCTTGACGTAACTTAGTGATATATTAAATCATATTTTTGAAAACAAGCAGTTCAGTCATTAAATTAAGCACATTTTAGGTTACTTGATTTTTTTTCACATTGCTGCGTTAACTGTACCAGTCTTTACCAAGAAATTTTATTAAAAAATAATTTCTGTCCTCCTGCAGTTCAATTCTTTATAATAATATGATATGAGCAGTTACACTGATGGTTTGGGACAACCATAATGTGTTTTTGTACAGTCAGTTATTAGCAACAGACAGTGTTAAACCATCAAAATTACATGTTTATTGCTTATTAATTTCCCAGATTTTCTATACCAGGAGGTTTCAAGATTTTTAGTGGCAAAGAGCCCTAAAAATTCCCCTTGTGAGATCAATTTTTTATTAGGCTTACATAATAATATAATATAATATAATCTTGAAGTATTTAAACTGATATACAGTATTATATCAGTTTAAATGCTTCAATTTGTTTTAATATATTATAAAATGAAAACAAACTGAAGCATTTAAACAGATCTGATAGCTAAATATTTTTAAGAAAAGTGAACTATTTTATAGTTATCTAAACATCTCTGAAACCCACACCACCACCACACAATAATCTGTTTAAACTGAGGTATATAACTGATGTATTTTGAGTTTGCACGCTACACCTGTGGTGGGTGTGTGATTGTAAATGTCTGAGTTTTGTTAGCATTCTGTGCCCATCATCCGTTATTTCCGCCACTTCTTCATTAAAACATGACGTTTTATTTCACTTTTTTTTTTCGTTTCGCGTTGTCTCTCGTATTGAGCTATTTAGTCCGCAAACATGACAGTATTCCTACCGCAACTGATTTGGCTCAGGCCCGCTCACATGCGCTCACATCACTCTTTTTCTATGAAACCTGTAAACTGCATTCACCGGTTCTTACTCTATAGCGACAATAACTCTATAGCGGTTGACCAGAGCACTGCAATTATTTCTTATTTAAACTACAATCAAATGGATTTCCCAACACATGATTTCATGTCTGAGTCCGTTCTCTGCGAGGCAATTATTCTTTCTGCCGTGGCCGCGCAGCGTAGAGGGAACATTGGTTACAGCGCCGCTCTAATGTGGGGACGTGGTTTCCCTTCAGATCAGGGTTGAGCGAGGCAGATGAGGTCAGACCTCAAGGTCATTCTGTTCACCTTAAACATTTTCAGAACTGTATTCATTCTGATTGATGAATCCAAATGTAGTGTTTACATGAACACCAAATGAAGTGATCGGGTTGATGTGCGCATTTATATGTCACAAGCTTCAAATGTTTAAAGTTTTTGTTATGCACACACACTGCACGAATATACAGAGTTTCCCGCTGTTTGCACATACTATTCTCCTACTCTGCTTCTTTTCCTTTTTTTAAAGAGAACACTTAATATTTATCTATTTCGGGTACTGATTAGGAGACGACGAGCACATGAACCGTTGTGCTGTGCTGCTTACATTTATCAATCAGTAAAAACACCTCTTCCCGCACCCAAAATAAAGTGTCTGGATGAGAGAAGTGAGGACTGATGGGATGTAGTTCTGCTCCTCTTCACAGACGATGAGTGGAACGACACTCATTTATGATGTTTTATTTAACAACAACTGCAGCTCATTCCTCACGTTTCTACGTCATTACACATGTGTAGTCCTTTCCTGTTTTGGTTTTCAATCCGTTCAAGTGTTTGTGTCCTCTCGATTGGATTAGAAAAGGAATAAACCACCCCTTTCAATCTAAGCAGTCCAATCCAATCGGATCGATTAAGGTGTTTACATGAAGGCCTTTTAAGTCTGATTGAGCCGTCAATCCGATTGTTAATGGATTATTTGGTTGCATGTAAACGTAGCCTGTGTTTCTAGTCAGTTGTGATGTGTGAATAAAAAAAAACCACATACATTTAGAGGGATTTGTGAGTTTTAGTCGTTAGATGTCACTATGGATTGTGAGCAAGTTTTACCAACAATATCTCACCAATAAACTACAAACATGTACAATGACTACATGTCATTTGGCTGATTTGATTCCTGACTAGGTTTTAAAACTCCCTGATATGTGCGTGTTTGCTGTCACCGTGAGAACCGGTGTGATCCTGCTCAGGTTCTTCCACAGCAGATCAATGTTCCTATAAAACATCTGGAAATGAAAAACACAATGGCCATTTTTCCTCATTTCTTTTCTCATCTCAGAGCCAGAACATGTTTTTCGGCAGACATCAGAATCGTACTGTTTGTCTGAAGCCAAACGGATCAGAAGAGAGTTGTGTTTGCTTGTTTGTGTCTTAAAGAAAGTGGGTCATATCCCAGAGGCCTATTCTGTTCTCCTAGACATACAGATGAGGATGGCCGTCAGCTGCGTCTCGGAGATGGCAGATATTCGTCTCCCATGATGCCGTCACCTGCACTGAGAGCTTCTGCTCCACATCATCGCTGTCTAGTCTGAAGGCCAGTGAATAGAAACGTGTTCACTTGTTCTTACTGTGACTTGTGAAGAAATCCCAAATACTCTCACTTAAGGCGGGACACGAGGCATATGTAGAGACTGGAAGATCACAGACGCTTACTGTATAAAGGGTTCTATATTTGGTAAATAAACTTACTTTGCAGCCATTAAAAAGTATGTTTTATATAGTATGAATGTGTGTAATATGAATGAAATCCGGACGTACTGCATCCACCATGTTGTCACTGTCATGTGATCTACGGTGTCCGTTCACAGCCATTAGCAAATCCTTTCCTGTGGCCTCATGGTATAGTAACACATTCACTTTAGAAGAAGTATAAATCCAGTGTGTAATTGTATAACGTGCTAACTTGATCCAGTAATTAGCAGTAATGTTCACTTTTTTGCGTTCTGTATTTTCAGAAGTGACGGCGTCCTCTCTGAAGACTCTGAACATGAAGAACCTGTATGTCAAAGTACTTCCTACGACAGCAGAAGCGTAACCAGATCATCCTGCGTCTAATAAAGGTCCTCCGTAGCAGCTCGTCCTCCTCGCATCTGTTCGTCGTGATGCCGCTGTTCCTCATGCTTTCTGGGTTTGGTGTTGGTAATGGAAAAGGGAAAGAATGCGATGGTCAGATAAATCAATGTTTGTTGATGAGAGTATTGAAGATTCAGACACTTTCTGTAACTGGAGCTGTATTCTGAGCTTGTGGGGAAGCTTTGAATAAACCTTTAGGTGCAAATAAAACCTATGAATTATTCATTTATCATTATCTTCAGAATGACACTGCGATGACAGTGCAACCATACAGTGTGTGTTTGCTTACACTGAGAACAAATGCTGTAGAAATTTCATGATAATCAGAGGTAGACCAGAGTTGAGGGTCTTAAACTCATCCTTATGTCTTTTCAAATGCATAAGACTTGTTTTTTATTGAAACCTTATTGTCCCAATATTGGAAGACCATTCACAAAAGTTCATAAAGACATGGTAAAAGTAATCTATGTGGTTTAATCAAGTCTTCTGAAGAGACACAATCACTTTATATGTTGAACTGATTTAATTTAGGCTTTTATTCACATATATAAACATTGTTCAATTGACATGTATTGATGGTAATGGAAGCTCAACTGTACTTGCTTGACGCGTAAAAACAAACCTCATTGGTTCTCGCATGTCAAGCAAGCACGTTTGAGCTTCCATTGACCATATTTTATGTGCTCTACGCATGTGCGTCAATATCTTCATTTGTGTTTTGAAGATGAAGGAAAGTCTCGTGAGTTTGAACGACATGAGGGTGAGTAAATGATGACCCATTTGTCTCTTTAAGGTCACATTTCTCTGCAAAATTGTGAGTGAAATCCAGCCATTTCAGTGGGAATCGACACCAAGTTTGCCTGATGGATTTCCGGAGGTAAAGAAATTACCTTCCGGATCAAGTTTGGCGAACTTTGACACAAATTCGCAACACCGAACACTTGATCTATAAAAAAATAGTCTGTTTGGAAAGCACTTGGTTAGGGTTGGTTTGTTTCCCGGCAGAATAGCTTTGGATGTTTATTTCATTGTCATTATTCCTGTATCCTTCATATAGTATTTTGTAATATCCCGCCCAACTTTCTTTTGCATGTAGTAACAGTAAACTAACGTGACGAGGCACTGAGCGTTAATTTTTCTAGTCGCTGAGAGCTGAAAAATGTTCTTTAGGTAAAACGCAGCACTCATCACTGTCACTTTTTTCCCAGCCGTCCAATCAAAGTGGAGAAGGGGTGGGATAAATATCACAGCGACCAACCGTCCTCTATTTCTACAGAGTTCAGCCATCTCTTCATCCAAAACAAGGGCCAGAACAAGTACTTTACATTGTGTCTACATTTTTATTTTCAGAAACAAAATGTCTGCGAAATCAGATACTTTCGCTGATGTTCTGTATCATAGCAAGAGAAGCATCTCGACTGAAAAAAACGCTGCTTCACCAAAGCACTCTCAAACGCCCGCAGCTAGGTGTTTTCAGAAGAGTGCATGGCATTTTCAGCTAAAAATGCTTTGGTGGACACACAGCCTTATGTTTGAGCTGCTGCTTTGTGTTCATTCCTGCTCTTCTCACTCTAGACATTAATTCAGTGAGCATGTGGGTCTCTAGATGGGTTTGTAAAGGTTAAACTGTTTTGAAGTTGTCACAGTGTCTTAAAACTGCTCATGACGTAAGATGCTGAAAAACATTGAGACACCATGAAATGGCTGAAGATGTCATGTCAGCTGCAGCGGGTTTGGTTGAATGCAGAGGTTCTTCAGCATCTGGAGCTGCCACCAAATTTATTGATTCACCAAACTATTCTCAGCGGAAACCTCATCTGTCCCATCTGCCATCACCCCTGTCCGTCGGTTGAGTGGGATCATCCCTGAATCACAGTGACTTGGTCTTTTGCTGCCACTGTGGCTGAGTGAATATTAAACAAACCTTCACCATCTGTCTGCTCACCACTCGCTCCCTCTGAAGTCACTGGAGGAGCTCAGAACGGCCAGTCCGCCATCTGCTACACACATTCGGTCTGCTCAGCCATCACTAATAATTAAACTATTGAGAGACTCACACATGGACAGAAATCTGCCACTGTACGAGACTCCTCAGTCTCTGATCCGGCTGTTGAACATCTTCAGGTGTCCTCTAAAACCTCTGTATTGTGTTTGCAGTGACGGATTAGCTCAGGAAGTCTGGAGACGTCACACTAAGATGAGTGTCAAAATACAGACCCTTTCATTGTTCAACCACAGTTTTATGGAAGAATTAATATAAAGGTGTTAACTTATAAAGGTTAATATAAAGGTGTTAAAGTGCCCTATTATGCTATTTTAAAGGTTTCTAATGTTGTTTTGTCGTCTCCTACAACAGGTTCACATTCATCCAAGGTCAAAAACACTGTAATTTCCTCATAATATCCACTGCAGCATCAGCTCTTTTCTCTCAGTGTCTGAAACGCTTCGATCAAGGATTCGGTCTCTCTAAACCCCGCCTTTCTGAGAGCTGCTCTGCTCTGATTGGTCAGAAACCAAACGCTCATTATCATATCTGAATCTCAGCTCTTGATTCACAGTGATACGAACAGTAACGATGGCGTCGGTTTTACCGTATCAATCTCTTCAAAGTGGATTTGCTTTGGCAGCAGAAAACAGCGTCTTCTCGACATGAACAACACGAACCAAACTCTTCCAGTCTCAGATACAACTACAGTGATTGAGGGCGGGGCAAAGAGACGCTGTTCAGCCAATGAAGAGCAGGCATTATGCAAATTAGTTACAAACCCACGTAGGTTCAGCAGAGACTGGAATATCTGACAAAATAGAGAATAGAGACAAAAACTCCATTTATCTTTGAAACTTTGCAGACCTTTTACATTCACAAACAGCTCTATTACACACTAAGGAAGGTAATATCCCAAAATTGATTGATGTCAACTGCCAATTAAGCATATTTGGCTGTTTGTATGAAGCCATTTTTTCCATGACGAGTCATTGCAGGATCAGCCACTGCCCTGTTTTGCTTCTGTCATCATCCTCCAGAATGATAATGTGCCCGTACACACTGCTGAAGTGTTGAGACTGGTTTCACAGGATTACTGAAATGATTTTTGAGCCTGTATGAGGAACAGGGCGAGCTGTAGATTAACACCTGCTTCACCTCCAGAAACAGCGGCGTCTTTAATTCCCTCCACACACAGTTGAGTGACCGCATTCCATGACGGATTGAGAGCCTTCTGAGGGAACAGACCTGGATCTGCTCATTAACTCCTTATATTATGCTGCGTACAACTTATTATATTGTTGTTATTGTTGTTTAGAGAGACACAAACCAACTAACACCACAAAACATCACAGAATTCATCAGATCCACTAAAGTTTGTGTCATTTTAGCGGATCCGTGTGAACGGGGATAGTTTTGATAACGTTGTCATCTGTACAAAGAAAGAACGTTTCTGTATTTAGTACATCATTGTCGTGTAAACGTACCCTGAGACGGCCCTTAAAATGGCTGACTCCCTGACTAGCTGATTGAGACGCACCCGATGTCACTTCCTGGCGGATGATGTCATTTAGCAAGTGGCTTTTGTTAAAGGGATTTTACAAAAGACTAAAGGCCCATACCAAGATCGGTAACTATAATGCTAACTATATTAGCGTCAACACCAACGCACGATATTGTTGTGCCAAAGCTTTGGGGCATACTATCACGTCATAAAATGGCGTCTTTGGACGCTCTGTCGCATAGTTACAGGCATCCTGTCAATCATCTTGTCACAGTTAAAATCCTCCACATTTAATTTAATTTAATTTCCTACCATATTGGAGAGAAAAGAAGTAGCCCGTTGATCTGCCAGTCGTGGGTATTTCACGCGGAGACTCTCATGTGTTTGCATTATGATGCATTTAAAAGGATTTTTATAAAGGTCCACATTGTTTTTGCAGATGAAATATAACATTAAATAAATATCTAACCATTGGCTGTGCGCACCCGCCATGTTTGTAGTTTTTTAACACTTTTTATTCGTGTTTGTAGTTCTGAACCCAATCGTCCTCCAAAGCGAAATGGGTTGTGGGCAATATTAGCCATTATAGGCTGCGTTAGTTTGTTTTTTTATGTCCTTCCCTCGCTAACTTCCCTCAGTCTTGTTGACTCTGACGGACGTACGTCATTGCTTACGTTGCATGAGTGCCCACTACTGGCCGAACCTTTGCAGTGGGCTGAATTGGAACGTCCTAAATCCTTGATCACTTAGAATCTGCTATGGAGTTAATATTAATATATCATAGAGTTGTTTGACATCACAATCATGTTGCATTGTGGTATATGGAGCTGCCTGAAGTGTACATATGAAGTAGATTTTGAACGAGGGAGCGAGGGTCTGTCCATATAAACTTCCTTCGTCCACTTCATGAAGTGGAACTCACTTCAAAATGGCAGCAGGGATTCCCCCGAGGGGAAGTGCTTAGGGAAGTTCGCGAGTGCGTGTCTAAAAGTGGAGTGGAACGCAGCCATAGTGTGCACGGATCCACACTTCGAAAATCTACTGGAAATAGTAGACCATCCGGGGACTTTTGGCATAGTCAACCTATGCTTTGGGACACACTAATTGTAATCTCACATACTGGATGGATAGTATGCACATTGGGAGGAAGGGTTGTTCTCTTCTCTGATGACGTGTTTAGTTGCGCGAGGGCGGGGCAAATCATCAAATCAATTCCCCATGGACAAAATCATGTCTCGCCCAACTTTTTGTTTTTTCTTGTTCGAAAAGCCATTTCACTACTTCACAATGACATAAACTTCCCTTTAATGTCAAATAATGTTTTCTCTAACATAATCAAGGAAAAAAAAAGTTTGAACGTTCTGACAACATTCGAAAATGACGTTTTCATAACTTAATGGGAACGTTAGCTGGGCAGCGAAATGTTTATTGTAAATGTCTATAGCTAATATGTAAATCGTACCGCGTTTAGCGCGTAGTTTTTAGGACATCCCGATCTACTCTCTCTTGTAAGAGAGTGATGGTGTAATTTACACTGCTGCTTACAGATGAAAGGCATTTGTCTCTGTGAATGAATGAAACTTCGCCATGTGTAGTGAGAGCCGCTTTCCCCCTCAGGGTAACACATAAGAGACGTAATGGAAAAATCTCAGTCACTTCAATCTACTCAAAGCCCCCGGATCTCCTGCAAACTCAATGCACTGGAGCTCTAAACACACGGCAGAGGACCAAACGAGGTAAGTTTACATGGCTTTACCGCGCTCGACGCATACTTCTCTCTGCTGAGATCATATCATTGTTGACAGCATTGACGTTACGGTGATGATGCTCCTCTGAGGGAGCGCAGGGTGATCGAGCATCATTAGAGAAGATACAAACCCTCATGAACACCCGAATAACTGATCGGAGGCTAAATATAAGTTTGAGATGGCTGGAATTAATGAATATAATCCGTAATATCTGCAGAAGAGCCGTGCCATTTCTGTGTCTATGTTTCTGTATTGTTCACGGCAGTGTTTATTGCTTGTTGTAGAAATGAGAACAGCGTTGCATTACGGATATCTCACAACAGAATCAGACCTCGACGAATCAGTGCAGAGCAATGACTGTAATCAAGCTTGATCTAATATTTCAAATGTACTGACATAAGGAGGACTTTCACTTTTAAGGAGTATCGATCATGTTATTGAGCGCTTGTTGGAGTTGGTAAATTTTGTTTATTCATAATTGTCCCATATTCTGGGCCGAAGTGTAGGTGTAAAGCAAGCAGTCAACTAAAGGCATTGCTGTTCTTTTAATGTACGAAGTGTTGAGGTCATGAACTGGACAATGCTGAGGTTATAGTATTACAGACTAGACTAGAATATGTGTGTCTTATGAAAGTTGTGACTCCATTGTACTTACTGTATAGGGCTAGATGTGCATCTCTAAAGCAGTTACACAAATACAAATATTCTCTAAAAGTGGTTCTTCATGCTCTTCAAACTATATACTGTAGGAAGAGAGAGAGAGAGAGAGAGAGAGCTGAAAGCTTCAACTGAGCTCTCAGGATAAGATTATTTTTCATAAATGTCAGGCCGGGACAAGTTTTATACGTTTTTTATATGTCCTCAAGTTTAATACATAATTGCATTTACGTATTAAAAGATTTCATTAGGTCATGCATATCCTGGGATTTGAACCCATGACCTTGGTGTTGCTAGCGCCATCCTCTACTGTTCAAAGTACAGGAACATCACCGAAGCGTACATAAGCGATTGGATATTTCTGCTACTTACAGAAACATTAAAACATTGTTTTTCCATTAGAAACTGCAACATTTCCTCATTTATGATGTGCCATGAATTATCGCATTTCATACAGTAACTGGTTCAGTTTTGCTGAAAAGCCAATATTTGGTTGTTTGATTGCCAGCGTGGACGGCATGTCCTGCTGTTGGATAAAGATGTGATTATAGACTTTCTCAAATAAACCCACCCTGAGAAATATTCACTGTGTAATGTGCCCTGCATGTGCATTAAATCTGAAAGATTGCCTCGTTTAGCTTTTGAATGGCATTAATAAGTACTTTATACATGGCATTTCTATACCAGATACTTTGTGGTGTTTTTATAATAATAAAAAAATACTGTTGAATAATGAATATGTCGGTATAGATGACTGTTGTCCACTTGAAATGGAGTGCTTGTTTTCATAGTGCACCATGTCTTAATCTGTCATTATGAACACGTCCTTACATTGCTTCGTCTTTATTGGCAGTACAGTACAATGTTCTGCTGAGGTTATATTTAATATTACCAAGAGAGTCGTTCATCTGTTCCTTTGTGCCATGTAGCCAAATCTGATCAAAGCAGAAATCATTGAAATGCCAAATGATTAGTATGCAGCACACTAAGCATGCTTGTTTCAATATACCTGATGACGATCAAAAATAAATACCTGAGAGGTGATTTGCTCATGTTTTGGCAGTGTACTTTTCAGGGTTTTTTTGTTATATTAGCATTATATTTACATTACACATGAAAGCCTTTATTTAATATTTTATGGTTTCAGCATAACATCATAAAACAAGAGTCAGAATCAAAATTCAGTCAAAAGAACATGTTGCCGTCCAAAGCCACTTCTGTGGACAGGCTTGACCAGAGTCAAATGCCACTTTGATTGAGTAGGAAATACTTGTTAGCAAACTTTTAGTCATAATGGTGTCGACTTGTATTGTTCGAGGATGCAAGAATTGAGTTACTTTCAGTTTCCAGTGAAGGATCGAGCATGTTGTAGGCGTTGGATAGAGGCTGCAAAGAATCGTATATATGGAGAGAACGTTGCAACGGAAAATCTGAAAAACGACGAGAGAGGACCAGGCCTGGACTTTACGTTGTTTTGTTTGTTTGTGCTTTACTTTCATTTTGTGTTTGTTTATTTTATGATATTAGAGTTACGTTGAACGTTCACCAGTTCCCGCCTCCTCCTTTCCTGAACTACTAATCTCGTTACACCTACTCTTAGAGTAACTGTTCTGTTGATAACCCTCCGTCGATCCGACTCTATAGACTACAAAAATGCGGCATTACAATCTGTAGTTTTTACGAAAGCCAATTGTAATCCGGCGGACATTTGCCGACAAATAAACGTGAATTTCTTGGTCCAGGTAACATGGAGAATGAGTAAACGTGCTACTGATGTCGTAACAATTCAAAGCGGGTTGAAAATCGGCTAAACTTACATTTTAAAAATCAAGTGTTGCAATTATCACAACCGCTTAAATAGCTTAAACATTTATATAGAATGATTTTTCAGAATTATCAGTTATTTGCAAATGAATATTTGTTTGTAAAAGCCACATGTAACGGACGTAGGCTGGTAAGAACTGTGCGTGTAAACCTCACTCCCCAGGGGCCTCATGTATAAAACTTTCCGTGGATTTCATCCTAAAAGTGTGCGTACGCAAAAAAGCCATAAAAGTTTTCAGATTTATAAAACCATGCGTACGCCAGAACCTGCGCAAAATTCCCTTTATAAAACCCAGTCAGCTGAAGATTGTGCGTACATGAATCTCCGCCCCATCTCCTCCCTAGTTTTACTATGCATTACATCATCTGCATATTATTTCCATGCATATTCCCGCCCACGTGACACAATGTGAAAATATGACAATAAATGCCGTCACATTAGATTGCTAAAAATCATTAAGAGCTGTGCATGTAAACCTCACTCTCCTGATCTCAAGAGGCGCTCTAGAGACTGCGGACCCGGGTTTGAGTCCCACTTAGAGCGGGTGGTTTGAACAGGAGGGGTCACACATGGAATGAAGATAATTTAAAGACATTATGCTATTGTGGCTGATGAGTAAAGACTCATTCACACCAAAAATGATCACAGTATTAGTGAGAACTATGTTAGTGTTTTGTCAAATGCCGCTTTAAATGCTCGAGCTCTTTAAAGTCAGTGTTTTTATCATTCGGGTGGAAAAGATCATTCTGAAAGTGATTCCAATTATATTGTTCTTCTGTTTCGTTGTTGTCATAGTTGTGGTGTGGACTTGAATTGTCCCATATTTTGGTTCAAAATATAGTTATGCAACAAGCAGTTAAAATCTTCATAGAAGCAGAAACAGTAAATGTTGTTGAGAATCACTCAGAGGTGTGTTTGCTTTATATCACTGTATGTGTCTTTAACCATGACACACTTACATTATACAATTATGTTTTGATACTGTGTACTTAATGACTATATACATGTTGTTCAATGAAACTCTTGCCAGATTTGCATTCGTTGCAGTGGAAGCTGAGGGTTTAGGTCAACAGTGTAATTATATAGTACAATATAATGTAATATTATACAAATAATATTTTATGCAAGTACAGCAGTAGTGAATGACACCTAATATAAAGTGGTTGAGAGCGCCTGTTGCTGGTTGAAGATGGTGTGGGTGGAAACAGAGCAAAAACGAGCCATGCTATGAGAAGAAGCAGAGATGTTCTGGAGGTCTTGAGTAGATATATGAAATCCCAAGGACAAACAACAATGATCAGCCTTTCCCACAATGTTTGCACATGATCTCTTGGACCCAACATTCACAGCACAACTGCTCCTGAACCAGATGAGCGCTGGACAGACACGGAGAGAGATCCCTGCTGCTTAAGTTCAGCTTTGAGATGTGAATCTCATCTGCTCTACAAGGATAAAAGTGAAGTAGCAAGTGTCATTGTGAATTTAACTTGTGCACAAAATTGGCAGACTTTGGCTCAGGCGTTTCAGAAACACCAAACCTACATTTGAGATGCTGTGATGTGACTGGTCCGCTGGTTAGTCCAGTTATCCAGTCACAGCCTAAAGTTACCTGAGGTTTTTGTTGCGCATTGAGGGATTTATTTGGTAACTGTTAGTCTGTTCTTTGATCTCCTGGCTGAAGCTCTGTGAATATCCCACAATTCAATTGTTCTAAAAATCAATGTTTTGTAATGGATTGACCGCTTTAGCACTGGAAAATGAGCACGTTTGGCTCAGACCAACAAAGATGAAACACAATGAGTCTGACGTCACCCAACAGTCAATTAGGTGTAGTTGTGCTGATCATGTTCTGTTATCGGCTTCAATGGGCTCCGTCCTCATGAATCATCTATCTATCTATCTATCTATCTATCTATCTATCTATCTATCTATCTATCTATCTATCTAAAGTACTAGTGGCACATGGTTTGGTTATTGAATGACCTCTAATTAAAAACTGCCAAACAATATCAGCAAGGGAGAAATTGCAATTATATGTATTGATTTGTTTCTCAGAAAGATTTCCCTTCAGTCTGTTCCCTCACTCCATCAGGGGCCGAACGAGCCGTGCTTGCTTTCAAAAAGGCCATCAACTTCCTCTCATTGATTTAGTTATTTGGACCGAACTGTTTGTGAACACTTTGATAGGAAAACATGGATCTTCTGTAGGCAGAGCCTGACATGTTTGCATTGCGGCCTATTGGTATTCATGGCCTTTATGGATATGGTATAGTTGAATAATGTCTTTAGTCTTGTTAAAAGAAAGATTTTTCTCACGCATCAGCAGTTTTTTGCTGGTTTGGTGTGATGATGAGGGTCAGAAATCATCTTCAGTGGAGTTTCAATGCAAGGCTCTTGAGGGTCAATACAAAGAGACAATACAAAACAGATTTTGCTAAAAAGTTGCTCAAGGATGGATCAATACCAACTGTTTGTGATCCAGCTTACAGTCTCCGGAGCGATACTGGATACAGCAGTAATGAAAGGGAGAGCACACACTTTATTACAGTTCATTGGAGTTGTTTTACGGATATAAAGTTTACCAGTTTATGTATATGTTTGTGTAATTCGCTGTGTATGTTGATGATAATGCAAGGGAGAGAGAGAGTACAGTATCTCCTGTGACGTGAAATTTAGAGCTCGTAGTTTTCATGCAAGTGTTATGACTTACAGTAGGCTTATCATAACATGCTATTTGCATGCTTCATAAATCATAAACCCTTAGAGGAGACTGAAAGAGAGTGTCTCAGACCTAGCAAACAGCATTTTGGCCACCATAAGCATGTTGGAGTGGTAGAATCTCAAAACATAGTAAGTTTTCTTCCTTGTCAGCACATCATAAGCACGATTTGGACATTCATATTTCAAAACCTTTGAGCTGCCTACCTAGTCAGCTTTTAATTTAATTGATAGTGAACTTCCTACTTCGACAGCACTTTAGGCAAGTGTTTAATTCTTAGCCGTGAACCATGATGTGCTTCATAATGTCAGCGTTGAGCGCTATTAGGAGCATTTGAATGAACAGATCTGTGTAGCTCAACGTGTCATCGATATCTTTGTTGTGAGTTTTATATCTGATAAAAAATAAATCAACATAAATGTGTCAGTGTTTAGTAGGGATACACTGAAGTATCGGCCAATAAAAACAATTATTTTCACTATTGGCCGATTGTTTAAAAACAGCCGATGATGAGGTCCGATTGTGTCCTGTCAATCAAAAGGGGGCGAGACTGCAACTCATACTGTGTGTGAAGAAAATGTCTCTTGTGTTGAATTTAGGGCTGTCATTAGACGCGTTTCCACTGAAGGAACTTTCCCCAGGATCTAGGGACTTTGGGGTGATACTCGGTGTGTTTTGACCACAAGAACAAGGGTCTAAATGAAGTTCTGGGTAAAAATTTCCCCCTCAGAAAGTCCCTGCTCACGAGGTAGTACTTTTTCAAAGTTCAGGAACTTTTGGGGGTGGCACTGAACATGCTGATTGGTTGACTCCACGCAGCATTTTATTTCAACCACCATTTTTAAAAGCCTGTTGTGGTGCATGCAGTAAGAGTTGTTTGCTATTCGAATCAACAATGGAGTTTAAAAACTATGACCGACGACGAGGTTCAGGCTTTATTAAGCTTATATGCGGAGGAATAAATCCAGCGGGAACTGGAAAGTCTTGTGCAGTCCTACGTCACCGGACTATCTTCACGGTCCTTTAGACCATGATGGAAACGCAGACAGCAACAGGTCTGGGGGAAAAAAAAGTTCCTGGGACAAATTGTTCCGGGTAATTTCAGTGGAAACAAGGCTATTGTAAAGACAACAATAACACATTAATAGTTAAAAAAAATTAGCAAGGTTAAAGCAGGCTGTATTTGACCTGTAGTTCAAGCCAGGGTTGCCAAGTCTGCAGATTTCCCTACACCAAACATTATTTATAGCGTGCCTCCCATCCAATAATCACAAAAAGCTTTGTGCTTTCTTACTTCTGATAAGAAACAACGTCTCAGCTTTCAAATTCTGTCCATATTATTATCATATTCAAACAATAAATGGTGTTTTGACACTCTTAAATGTGATGTGAGTCTTTTCTTTCACTTTAATACAAGTTATAGCATGAAAAAACATGAATAAACATAAAAAGGAATGATGAAAGATACAGTAAAACTTACTGAAATACGTCATTTGTCATGTAATCACTCAATCAGTGTTTCAACCGCGAAAAGACGTCAATGAAACAGCTTGTGAACAATGTCATTTAACGTTGTATTTACCTCAGGAAAGTTATCCAGTGTCCACAGTTCGTTAGTTAGCTCTAAAACACTAGAGATGAGCTCATTTACTGTTAATTATATATGTATGTTTGAATAAATTTGTCATGAAGACAACCATATGTGCAAATGAGTCGCATAGCTAAACATTTCAATTTTTAATTGAGTGTAATTATTGTATCTGACAGTTGAATACAGTAGTTTGGGCTCTGTTGTTCATTTTAACTTCTAATATTATAGTAATGTACCAAATGAGAGGGTTCTTCTTTAGTTTACATCATTAGTTGGAGAGATTTTTTTTTTCTCCTTAAGAAAATCTAACATCTTCTGATACCGATAGTTTTTCTGAATAATCAGGTATTGGTGTCGGCGGAGAAATCTAGCATCAGTGCATCTCTAGTGTTTAGCGCTACACTACAGTATAGATGAGCTGAAATCCAGCACACTTCGGTGTGGTGGGCTCTTTCTCAGCAGTGTTTTCTCCTGTGATTTAAGTGTTTTTGGAGCCGGAGTGTCGTGCTGCACGGGGAGCGTTTGATTCCGGCTAATTAAATGAGCATCTGAGGGCCAATATTGATGTAGCAGGTGGTTGGACTCTGTTATAATGAGTCGTTCCTGAGACATCTGCACCTAATGAATAGTCAAAGTTAGGCAGGAGTTTGTTTGTACAGAAGCGTCCAGATGTCGTTGAGCAGCACTAGCCAAAGCGACTGTCGGTACTCGCTGTCCAGAGCACCACCATCCTGAGATATTGAAGAAGAAGTTTTCTGTGTGAACGCTGGCCCGCTCTCAGCCTCGTACTGCTCTCTTGTTTGTCTTGTTTCTCTCCAAGCAGCCATTTTCTTCAATGTTAATGACTTCAGAGGCCTGCTGAGACTTAATATCAAGAGGCGACAGGAGTCCGCCAACGGTTAGCCCACTAACGGTCCATTACAGAGTGGAAGGGAGTGTGTGTTTATGGGTAAGAACAGGTTCAGAAGGGGGCAGTGTGAATCTACAGCCTCCTCAGGGGATGCTCTCTGTTGGGTCACAGTCAGCAGGGAATAAACAATGCTGAATGCTTACTTTAAAGTCACCACGAAATCAAAATGGACAATTCTTTTTTTTATGGAATATTGCAGTGTTTATTCTAAATGATTTATCGTTGCATATCATTATTGTTTTAAGTTCATGTTCCTTGTAATCTTGAATCCTCATAATCAGTAAGTTTATTTCAGATTTGCTTGAGTATTTATGCATGGCGATTTACTTAGCAAACTCTAAAGAACAGATTTTTTTTTAGAAATCAAATATGCCATCTGAACAGATCAATGCTGCTGTTTTCTGAACGTTTGCTGCTATTGGAAAAGAAGAGTTCAATCAAAATCTGTCATTACTCTCTTTCGTGTTGTTTCAAGCACTTAAGCTGTTATTTTTTTCTGACACGCATAATATTAAAGGTGCCATAGAATTGAAAATTGAATTTACCTTGGCATAGTTGAATAATAAGAGTTCTGTACATGGAAATGACATACAGTGAGCCTCAAACACCATTGTTTCCTCCTTCATATGTAAATCTCATGCGTGAAAAAACGTAACAGTCGGGATCATTATTATGTACGCCCCCAAAATTTGCACCAACCCATGTTCAAGGCAAGCCAGTATTAACGTCTGGAGCTGCACAGCCGAATCATCAGACGTTCTGCAGGTATTGTGAAGCAAGCAAGCAAAGACAATAGTGAAAATGGCAGATGGATCCATAATAACTGTTCATGATCCATGATATCATGATATATTTAGTGATATTTGTAAATTGTCTTTCTAAATGTTTCGTTAGCATGTTGCTAATGTACTGTTAAATGTGGTTAAAGTTACCATGTTTCTTACTGTATTCACGGAGACCAGAGCCATGTCGTTATTTTCATTTGTAACCTGAAAACGCGAGTAGTCTGTGTAATTCATAAACGCATCTTCATTATTTTTGAGTTTCTCCAACTGTGTGTAGCTTTAGCCCCGTTAGCCGTGCAGCACTATAAACTCATTCAGAATTGAATTTTAGCAAACATCCACAAAATGCATGCCATACTTACGTGATCTGATATGCTGCATCACGAACAGTTTGTAAAGATCCATTTTGAGAGTTATATTGTGAACTTCAGTATTGTTTATGCAATGTTTAATGGTGTCGCGAGCTTGGGGGCGGGGAGCACGAGCATTTAAACGTGTACACACCCCAAATCAGAGCATTTTTAATCCCACCCCAAAATAGGCAGTTAAAACATGGTATAATAAAAAATCTATGGGGTATTTTGAGCTGAAACTTCACAGACACATTCTGGGGATACCAGAGACTTATATTACATCTTGTAAAATGTCAATTCTAGGGCACCTTTAAGATATATTTTCTATATAACAACAGTTCACAGTGACAATGAATGCTGAGCTCCAATAAAGGAGAAAATAACTGCATAAAAGTATTGAAAGTACTTCACACACAGTATTGTTCTTCAGCCATACGGCTGATGTGTGTGATGAACGATGTTTTATTTTTAAATGTAAAAGTGACAGAAATTAACTATATTTGCATATATTTACATTTTTACCTTTTGTAAGGGCGATTTTTCTAACCTTATTAGATGTGCATCATCTTTTATGTCAAATTCTGACATTTAATGAAATTAAATTAGAATAACAAGACCATGACTACGTTTACATGCACCAATAATGTGCTGATTTTCATTAATCAGAGTAAACACTTGGGGGCCGTTTACACGACACTGTTTTCAACTAAAAACGGAAAAAACTTTTTGGACGTTCATTTACACGACAACAGCGTTTTGAGGGCCTGAAAATGCAAACTTTTGAAAGCGGTTTTCGTTATCGTCCCCGTGTAAACTACAAAAACATGAATTTGTGAAAATAGTGACGTGTTCAGTCTACAGGTGCGTAGTGTTTCTTTACAAAGTGACATCGCCATCTACTGGTCTGGCAGCAGAATACAGCGATTTTAGTCGTTTTTATGGATCTATGTGAACGGGGATTGTTTTGACAACATTGTCGTCAGTACGCAAATGAAAAACTTTTCTGTTTAGTGCATTGTTATTGTGTAAACGTACCCTTAATCGCAGTAAGATGTCTACATGGCACGAGCAAACCTCTTCACTTCCGTTTACATGCATATTCTGATGATTCGCCAAGAACTGGTTATTTTTACCGCCATTATCCACATATGCACAGCACAGATGATGAGCTCACAGTAGTGTTACTGGTTGCTGTTTTAATCTTTTAATCTACTTGCAGCAAATGCAAAGCACATTTCTAAGGACGTATTGCTTTTTTTTTTTTTTTTTTCGGTGACGCGTCTAAATGTCTTTTAAATGCGATTAAAATTAGCATATGCCAAATATTTTACTGCAATTATGGTTACTACACTGTAAAATTAACAAGCAACTTACTGGCAAATTTGGTTTGACTCATACAAGAGCATTTTTACCCCCATATATTGAATTTCATGCTCTTTCTAACTAGATTTTACTAATCAACGTCACACAGTGAAAGTGTACACTCGCATGGGATGTTTTTATTTGTTTTTTTTCAAGTGAAATACTTGATAATGTCAGCTTCCACATCGTTAAAACAACAATTAGTATATCATCATGTACGATACATATCGCACACACATAATCCCTATTTGCATTTTATCCATCCTAAATATATGAGATTAGGATTAGTGTGTCTCAAATCATACTTCATTGAAAATAATAAGCCACAGGTCTGTGGATGTTATTGGATTTTCCTGGCACAGAAATGATAAATACATGTTTTGCACATCTGCAAAGTTGACTGATTGCACAATTGCTTTTAATTAATAATTAACAAATATTTGTAAATTATGTTTGCATTTGAGTTGTTATTATAAGGGTATAAAGTAGAATCAAGGGCTTTAAAGCCAAAAAATAGCATGAAATATTATTAAAGCTAAAGATTAAATTTAACTTTTATTTTAATGCTTTTAAAAATTATTAAATGCAAATGCTTACCTGCAAATGATCAGTGTGAAACAAAAGGGTTTTCTAGATTTTTCTGGTCTTTAATAATGTTCTCATAACATTAGCACAAAAACATTATCTATATCTTGTTCATAAAACGTTTTAATTGGATATTCGTCTAACATTTTTTAAATCTTACTTGTTTCAAAACGTTCAGAGAACATGCAAAAGTTTCCATCATGTTTGAAGAATGATAAAATGGAATGTTCCCTTAACGTTCGTGTAACCAAGAAAAAACGTATTTAGAACATTTAAATAACTGGAATATTCTGAGAGCATTCAGAAATAACGCTTAGATAACGTTATGAAACACTATGCAAAACGTTCTTAGAACATATTTTTTATTAGCTGGATTAGTACATACTTGCATGTGAACTGATGCAGCCATGGTCTCGACTGTAAAGACACCGACTCAAACACATTTAACTTCAAGTGTTTATGAAATGCATGTGATTGTGGGAAACGGTGTGTGGCTTTGCTTTTACTATAAACGTAGCTGGAGTCACTGACTGAGGAATTTGGGCTTTTAAAGACAGGGGTTTGGCCCTGAGGAGGTCCAGGGTTTGGGTTTGCTCATCATGAGCTCTGGACAGCACGTATGTTACTAATAATGTCTGTGGTGGGAGGGCATGCTATTTAAAGTTGGCCTGGCCTGTGGGAGACGTCCAGCTCCGGCCTAAAGGGCATGGGAAGCCCACTCTACAGCTGCCTTCACATGTCTTCTCCATCAAGACCCTGGACCTCACAATAGGATGCTCCGTTTGATGCCTCCACGTGTCATTAGGTTAAATAACTCGCTCCAGGAAGGCTTGTAAGATTCGTTTCTTGAGACCGAGGAGGATCTTGTACTGGGGGAATCTCTCAAAGAAATCTTTCACCCAAAAATCAAAATGAAAAGTTTGAAATTAAACTTTGCATAAAGAAAATAAAATCTATTATTGAGGACCATAAATATTTGTAATGTAATAGCATTTGTATATAATTGCATTGCAGGTTTCATTTCCCTCCCTGATTCTCATTATATAAATAATACACATTTTTTTCAAAGTTATAAATAAAACAAATATTATTGGAGTTAGTTTTACAAGAAAACACTATTTCAGACTTTCTACTTCAACATTTCACATTTAAATCATGCATTATGTTATTTTTCATTTCTTTGTAACTGTTTGTGAAATTTACTAGCAATTTCTGAGTAAAAATTGTTTCAAAGTAAATTTAGCCTTTTTTTTTCAGTGTATACTTAAAATTGTACTTTGGAATTTAAAAAATATAGTGCTGTCAATCGATTAACAGGTAGGAAATATACAGAAATTGAATAAAGTTATCAAACACTTTACAATCTTCACTGCATAAATGATAAATGAAATATAGATTAATCTTTATTAAAGCTACAATTTTCTCTGTTAGCTTTGTTCTTTGATGAACATTAATGACAGACATCACAACAACTGGTTTATTAGGCTTAAGAGCTGCTGCTGCTGCCGAACATGACGCGCATCTCATTTTCTCACAACTCTTTAAGTTCATTTAAGACGTTATTTAACTAATTTAAGACTGCTCTCATGAGGATACTCGACAAAACGGGCATTTTGGCATAATTCTGTGTTATTGTTTGTTCAATCGCGAAAGAGAGGTCGTCGTTAACATGTTAAAATTCACATGTTTTTGAACCTTTTGGTCTTCCATATTACAGACAGCGTGTTCTCGTTTGTCTAGTGGCGCTTGAATGATTTAAAAGCATTTGTGTGAATAAGAGCGTGATCATATAGTGTAAGGCTAGCCAAATTATGAGAGGAAAAACGGATGCTGCGTTAAATATTTTTAAAGCGTTAAAACTGGAAAATTAATCGCATGTGCTAACGTGTTAATTTTGACAGCCCTAAACATTATTACTACATCTGCAAAGTTACGACGCTCAAAGTTCAATGCAAAGGGAGATATTTTCTTTTAAAGAATCTCTGTTTAAGGACTACAACAAACAGCTGGTAGGAACTACAACGAGCTTCTTCCCGGGTTGGTGACATCACTAACCCAAAAATTTACATAAACCCCGCCCCCGAGGACACACAACAAAGGGGGCGGGGCCATGTTGGGCTGCTTTAGAGAAGAGGAAGAGTTGTTGTAGTAGAGTGTTGTTATCATGCCATCATTTTACGCCGGACTGCTTCACAAACGAGGGTCAATTCAACGCTGGATTTGCACAAAAGATTAACATGACGGCACATGCTAGTGGATGAGTTGAATCAACTCCACAGCAACTACATAAATTTATCCACTAACCATTCAGAAACGTCTAAAAGTTGTAACTTCTTCCTGAGTCTCTCCATCAGTGTCCGACTCCGGTTTGAACAATGTAAGGCTGAACACTGTCGTCATTTTGGCTGCGTGAGATTCTCCAGCTTTGTTGTTGTTGAGCGACCGAAGCGCGAGCTGTTAAAGCTCCGCCCTCTTCTGGAAAGGGGGCCGGGAGCAGCAGCTCATTTGCATTTAAAGGGACACACAAAAACGGCGTGTTTTTGCTCACACCCAAATAGGGGCAAATTTGACAAGCTATAATAAATGATCTGTGGGGTATTTTGAGCTGAAACTTCACAGACACATTCTGGGGACACTTATATTACATCTTGTGAAAGGAGCATTATAGGTCCCCTTTAAAATGTGTCACAAACAGATCTCAGCATGTGCTTCAGTGAGAACATGCATTATACAGAAAGAATATGATGTTTCCTTTACTGATAAACATTGAAACAGTGCCAATTACCCCCTCGACTCAAATGAGCTTCCATAAATCCCTCGGAAGTCTTCTAAACACTCCATATGATAGAGGACATCCTTCAGCCACAGTGCAAACGGAGAGCAGGATTAATTTTGAATAACCTTTTGCTCAACAGTTATGGCGTAATGACTTTTGAGGCACAGATTATGCAGGATTTGCGGGGATAATGCGGTTGTGTTTGCCAATGCGTCTCTGATACGCACTGAAACACACCATCATCACCTGCCGACGGATCCACACACAGCTGTTACTCCTGCTTGACCTCACGCCATCTCAGATCTGACCGCGTTCACCGCACTGCCCCTGATGTCTGGTTGGGCCTTCCCAGTGTCCCGCTCTCATGACAAATCCATTGGCCGCATGGAAAAGTGCAAACTGGCCCGGCCGCTCTATTTTTAGTGCTGCAGCCACAGGATGTTCATGTAAATGGAACTATGGCTCTCAGATGCTCCAAAGTAAGTGCTTTCCTCACTTTCGTTCTCTCTGAAAATGAGTCAGTTATTCCGTTCTTGTTTGTTAGTTTAGGTTGGTCGTGATAATCGTGATATTTTCCTTAAAATCAGTTAATACCCAGCAAACAGGGAACGTTCTTGCAACTTTCACTGATGCTTTGTAAAGGTGTTAAGATAAAACGTTCTTTAAAAAGCATTTATATCTTATAACATTATTAATATTTGATAGGTGTTCTCATGATGACGCTCTTTATGATGACATTTTTACTCAGTGGAAACCGCATTTTCAGAACATCCATGTGATGTTGTTTGTATTTGATGAATGTTAACGTTACGTTTCTTGGAATATTACAATTAAACCTTCAAAGGATGTTATATTGTGAGTAAAAATAAGGTTAGGAGAATGTTGTACCAACGTTAATATAATTTTATTGTTTTAATTATGTTCTAATCACAACAAGTAAACTGGACATTTGAACGTTTTAGAAACATTGCAGTTCACTCATCGTTTTTAGCAGGTAGTTTTGTTATCTGTGTCTCAGCCTGATGTGTTTGAGTGTGTTTGTTAATCAATGATACAACAGCAATCTCTGATGATGCTGTTGTCTGGTTAGAAAGCTAACCGATGCCTTACTGTAAGTCTGAAATACTCCATGTTTGGTGCAGTTTTGTAGTTTCCTGAGAAAAGAAGCTGTGCTTTTATCCCTGTGGAGTTCAGTTTCATTTAAGTGCCTTTGTCTCAATTGTTCATGTACAGTAGGACTATAGAGCTCATTTGAGACATGATTGAGATCTCTATTATTGTGGTCTTTGTCTCCATTTGCTCTGTTTAATCTCACTATGAAAACATTAATGTTCTCAGGCAGCGGATCATATGTCTTTAATTGCTGCTGTGGTTTTATTCACCTCCGTGTTCATTGATCCAAACATGTTTTGACTGCTGATTTAAGCAGATTTATTTCTTGTGGGATCTTTCTAGAAACGGTTGGAATTGCGTAAGACATACGGATTCACCGGTTTTGTTTCATAATGCCATTAAAATGAAAGCTTTGTGAGGTATGTGCTGTTTCTAATGGCAGATTTGTGTTTTGCATGCCAGTCCCTGTGAAATGACCCACTTTGAGATGTTAGTTAGACGTTTAATCCAATACTAATACACTGTGTGTGTCTGTAAATGTTAGTCTGAACATCCTCTGATGGAACTAGCACACCTTCTGAACCTAAACCGTAAATCTACTCTGGTAAATCACTCTTTGGCTTAGAGGAACTTGCATAAAGAAAGAAGTAAAGTATAACTCCTGAAAACACGAAGCTGAGAACATCTGCAAGACCCTTAACAATGAGGATGCTGTGGGATTCAGAATATTTTTATAACCAAGATCCATTGTAAATGGATCCCGTTCACACTAAGGATGACAACTATAATGATAAAGATTTAGTTCTAAAAATCATTCTAAATGTAAAAGAATAGCAGAGTTCACACCACAACAATAATGATAACGGCACAGAGAAATTATATAGTTGGAATCCGTTTCAGAACGATTTTTTTCCCACAAAAAACATTGACAGCCAATCAGAATGCATCCTGCTTTTGTTTCAAATAAAGATCACAGTTCTCCCACGATTTTGAGCAGACAACTAAACAAAATAACATGTAATTTACTATAGGTTCTGACAAAATGTTAATCGCTGCAGTGTATTTAAAATGTTTTTTAAAAAATGATTGAATGAATGATTCAATGACTCACTCATAAAGACTTGTTTCATTACTGGATGAATCAGCATTTTTGAACGAATCTCTTGAATGAATGATTCAATGACAAATACATTTTTAACAGTCACTTGTCGCCACCTACTGGTGTAACGATGTAATTGATATTCTTTATATTTGAAGTGTCAATTTACTTTCAAAAGGTGATTTACTCTATTTTGATCACTACCGTAGACATCAGTGTTTATATCCGAACTATGAACTTTTATCCCAGTACTTGATGTGATAATTTAAATTATTGTAAGACAAAAAATAATGATACTGTGTGGTTGAGACTGTTTGTGAAGCTGTTTCATATCTATACATGACAACTGCTCTCTCTAGATCAGAACACAGATCTGAATGTTCGCTGTGATCGCACATGTCAAAGCTTTAATAGACATTCAATACAATGAACTGCACTTCTTTTTCACAAGGATATACACTAGAAAATCTGTATGATCCACAAATGCACCTGGAAATCCAGAAATATGCACAACAGATCCACATTCACTCAGTTCACTTATTGATCAAATTTTTCAGACTCAGATTTATTGTTTTAGCTTTATTGTTTTTAGACAACATGAATGAAATAATTGACAGTTATGTTGTCATCGTACTAAAAAGAATAATTAAATTTATCTGGAAAACATTATTATACTAATTCAAATCAATAATATTTCAATATTATTTGAATAGCACCTAAATACACACTAAATTCAGTGAATTTAGTGTGTATTTAGGTGCTATTCAAATATATATATATATATTTGATGATGTATATAATTTTATATATACAAATAAAAAAAAACCCTCCCTAACTAGGGTCATTCCAGTGAATCTCAGCCATTTCCATTGCTGCTAATACAGTATGCATGTGAAAAGTTAAAGAACTGGCCTGAAGTTATGAGATTTTGCTTAAATTGTTTGTATCGAGTCATTTAATTATTAATAGACTAATATTAACGATCACAATAACCATTTCTTCCATCAAGTAATATGGTTCATTAACATAACTGTAGTCAGTAGTCATGCAGGGCACTGCTCAAAGATCACTGTACGAACACTGATGTTCAGGCACAGGTGTGTGTTTATTGATCCGGCAAACCTTCTGCCTGCAGCACACAGCTCTGAGACTCACTGATAGAGAGCGAATGTGATCTGTAATATGATCTCTGTCCAGAGAAATCTCTTTCCTCATGGCAATGATCAAGTATACATGAAAGGCTAGCGGAGTTTCGGTCAATGTTTCCTCCCTAGTGTCTGGAGATGCGCGTCTCTGTTATGACACGATGATGAGATCCGAGCGTCTGCGGTCTCAGGGGTCACACCTGTGTCAGAGGTCAACATCAGATCTTCCTGATGACAGTACTGATTATATGGCAGTCTGCTGCACAGTGAAATGGACATGTTTGTTAAAGTCCACATGAAATCTACTTTACTTGTGTAATGTGAAGCATGTGAAGTGAAATGGGACGTATCCCAAACATTTTCTCTGAAATAATTTGCACTGTTCACAATAAGACCAGGAGCATTTATTAAAGCCTCAGTAGGGAAGATCTGGCCTTCTAGTGGTTGTGTTCGTCACGGATATTTAAAGATAAATTAGTGATCTCCCCAGATAAGGTCATCCAGACTGGAAACGCCCCCTTTAAAAAGGCCTGTTTTATGTGTTCTCCTCCTGAGCTCCTCTCCTCTTGTCGGCATCACTTTTCATGCTCTACTACATGTTTTTTTCTCTACTTTGAGCATAAATAAGTCATCTGTAGAGCGATCTCATCCTTATCTCTTTGACCTCGAATTTAACTCTGCTGCACACACACACATAACTCTGCAACTCTCTCCAGCCTCACACTCACAGCACTACTTGGTGAATACTATAAGACATCATATAAATGTTATATTCGTTGTATTATAGATAAAATACCTATGTAACAGTTACATCATTGTCCATTTAAGGCTTTTCCAGTAATAATAAAGCATTAGACATATGTTAGCTAAATACGTCAAATTATGAGGCAGGGTAATTGTATTCTTATGCATATAATACAACAATCATTAAAACAATTGTTTTAAAATTTAAACAAAGTTAGAATGCTAACTTAATGATTACATTTCTACTTTTTCTTTATTTTTTTGAATTATAAACATTCATTGGTGGCTGTGATAGATATTTGACAGATTCATTCAAACATGCATTAAATATGGAAGAACAGTAAAATATATAATGAATATGTAATATAGTGCATATATTTAGCAAAATGCTGCTCTCTAGCTCTTTCACACATAGAGGTCACTGGACAGCTATATAAAAAGCCATTTTCTTGTGTTTGCGTGGGTTTTGATGGCATAGTTGCACATCAACCTCTACAGTGGACACTAGTGCATCCTATACACTGACACCAAGTGCAAAGCCAGTGTGTGGAATGTTTTTTCTCCAAAACCAAGATGGCCGACAGTCAGTCAGAAATGCCAAGTTGCTCCGGAATATTCTATTATTCCATCCGGAATATATTCATTCCTTCTATCCTAGGAGACTCTTGCAGGTAAAAAAAATGTTTTTGTAACATCAAGTAACATCTAAGGAGTCATATCATTGTTAAATTTTCCAAGTATTGATTTTAGATTGGGAGGAAATTCTGATTAATCATCTGTCCACTAAAGTGGACATCATGCATCTTTATTTCAGCTACAACTCTATACTATTACTGTGACTGTTGTTCTTGAAAATACTTCATCTGCAGTAACTTTTTTGGCTGTAAATAAATGTAGAATGTAATTTGCAGTTACATCACAAAGTAATCTGACTACGTAATGAATGTTGTTACCTCAACAATGCTCATTTCAGATGAGATTGAAAACACCTAACTATCAAGTATATGGTCATTCAATAGCTTTTCTGAGGTAAATGTGACGTTAAGTGACATATTGTTCACAAGCTGTTTTATTGACGTCTTTCCGTGGCTGAAACACTGATTGATCGATTACATAAGATGTGATTCATTTCAGTAAGTTGTTCTGTATCTTTCAACATTCCTTCTGATGTTCATTCATGTTTATTTGGTGCTGTAACTAGCAGTAAAGAGGAAGAGATAATCGATCTGTCACACCACATTAAAGAGCGCCAAAACACGGTTCCTGTGTTTTCAGTTCATGTTGTCTGGTCTCGTGTATGTTACATTGAAGCTGAATTACCTGTGTTGAATTAAAGACTTTGGAATCTTTATCTTCATCTTCGTGCATTTATATACAGCAATTGTGACATTTACAGTATATTTACTTCAAACTCCAGTAATTTAGGGCTTGACATTAACACACGCCAACCCGCCAAATGCGGGTGTATTTCAGCAGTGGCGTGTAACTCAGTCACTCTTACTAGCCACTTTGACAGGTTGAATTTCATATATAATATATACATTTTTCAATAGTAATCTTTTAAAAATGCATCTGAAATAATAAACTAAGTGCAATGTAATGTACATATTGATACTGAAATATCTAAAACGCTTCCAATACTCATTTTCCGTAGAATAGATGATTCCAGCTACTCTTTCTCTATCTCTCATCTCTCCAACAGCGAGTGACACACAAACCTGCCTCGTTTTATTTGCTCCGGATGAATATTGTTGGTGTTACAGGATTTCGGCATGGGATTGTGCATATTACGCATAATTTTACTCATTCCCACAGATTTTCTGCTCACACCAAAAGTGCGCCACATAAAGCCGCCTCTCAGTACTACATTGAGTTCTTTTTTGTTGCTTATTGCACTTAAACAGTCAAATACACACAAAATAATGTCAAAATGTTGGTCTTGGTAAGTATTCATGTAAACATGGTCAGTTATGTTTTAAGTGAACATAAACACGCATGTGTAACAGTATAATGGATCCGTGTGTCAGGTCTTAAAGTGACAGCAGCCTAATTAACCTGCTGCCAAATTATGAGATAATATTAAAAAGATCTATATGGCAGTTTTTCTCCATGGTATGGATGTCAAAATTGTGGCCAGTGAAAATGCTGAGTGGCTAGTAACTTTGGAAAACCACTATTTTTTATCTGTGTGATGATGATGAGTGGGCAGTGAACACTGCGTATGGACCCTGTGAGTCAGAACACAGCTAGTGCCTATGTTATGAAAGGGCACCTGGTGATCACATGACCTGCGTGCTCTGTGCTGATTGGTCGTGTTCTGCTTTCAACTGTGCTCCAGTAGCCCTGGGCTGTTATCGTGCTTCCAGCACATGTTCACCCATGGCGGCCTGGGAGATATTCACACTTCCCAGAGCTAGCCAGCAACACATAATATGTTTTGACAATATTGGTGCATTTCTTTATCCTGAAAATAGTCATTTCAAATATAACTGTGCTAAAATGTTGTGTGTGGGTGATTCTTCAGATACAAGCTCTTGCACACACTCAGTATTTAGTTACTCCAACAGTTTAAATGCATTACAGGTAAATTCTGTCATTTTCTTCAACAAGTGATGTGCTAATACTAATTTCATAGTTAGAATTTTGTGTATCATAAATATACAAATATTTGCAGACTTTTAGCATTATTTCACAGAATCTCAGTTTGATTGGAAATATACGATTAACTTTGATTGTACTTGACTGTACAACAGGTTTGTATATTTTTTAAATTGCACACAATAAATATTGAAACTGTTCATTTCACTCTATTTGTGTTATCATAGTTTTAAAGGGGACCTATTATGCCCCTTTCACAAGATGTTTCAGCTCAAAATACCCCACAGATCATTTATTATAGCTTGTCAAATTTGCCCCTATTTGGGTGTGAGCAAAAACATGCCATTTTTGTGTGTCCCTTTAAATGCAGAAGAGGGCGGAGCTTTAACAGCTCGCGCTTCGGTCGCTCAACAACAACAAAGCTGGAGAATCTCACGCAGCCAAAATGAGGATTGTCAGTAACGGTGTTCAGCCTTACATTGTTCAAACCGGAGTCGACACTGATGGAGAGACTCAGGAAGAAGTTACAACTTTTAGAATGAAACTGGACGTTTCTGAATGGTTAGTGGATAAATTTATGTAGTTGCTGTGGAGTTGATTCAACTCATCCACTAGCATGTGTCGTCATGTTAATCTTTTGTGCAAATCCAGCGTTGAATTGACCCTCGTTTGTGAAGCAGTCCGGCGTAAAATGACGGCATGACAACAACACTCTACTACAACAACTCTTCCTCTTCTCTAAAGCAGCCCAACATGGCCTCACCCCCTTTGTTGTGTGTTCATGGGGGCGGGGTTTATGTAAATTTTAGGGTTTGTGATGTCACCAACCCAGGAAGAAGCTTGTTGTAGTCCCTACCAGCCATTTGTTGTAGTCCTTAAAAAGTGATTTCTGTAAAAGAAAATATCTCATGCTCAAACAGCAACATTACACACTAACTAAAGTTAAAAAATGAAACCATAATCAAGGACCCCTTTAAACATTTGATAATTCATATTTACATAATGCATTTATTATTGAAAATCGATATAATCTATTCAAAAGCCCTGGGACATGAAAGCATTGTATCAGATATCACGTTAAGCAGGTGCCCAATTTTGAAATGTGTTTGACCAAAATCTGAGAGAAGGTTATTGATGCCGTTCATACTAAAGATGTTTGTGTAGCGTGCGTTCATTGAATCGGGACAGGTGCTGGATGCATAGTCTAGTTGAGAATAATGGAAAAACACAGCTAGCACAGCTTTCTGACATTCAGAGCAGTGGAAAATGCAGGCCAGTGGAAAGAGGCTCTGAGAATAAATAACTTGATAATGTTAATGGCCGACTCCACAGAAGCGCTCAGAAAGCCTGTAAAGTGCCACGCTAGATGCTATCGACACACAGCCACGGGACTAACCAATGCACAACCGGCCAAAGGAGGGCTACCTCCTAAAAATAGGACACAACTAGTGCTCTCTCGGGGTTACTCGGTTCAATTAGGCTGTTTAATTAATTGCCTGTTATAATAATTACATAAGTAGTGAAGTGGTGCCCCCTGGGAGTCTAAGAGCTGCATCCTGCAATATCATTTTGTGGCCCTATAGGGACGACTCTAATCATCATGATGAATACTCAGATCATTTGACGTGATGGCTTGTGTTTGGGCTTTTATGTTAATTTTTTAATGTGCAACAGCAGTGAGTGCTGTGTTTTAAAAAGCAACATGTCTATACACACCCACACACATGTATTCATGTAAATGCTAGCATATTTTCAATTCAAAACAGCGAAATTTGATATAAAGTCCAGTAGCTTGCACCACTGGATATTTTCTGTTGGTGGTTGAACATTTCTGTCGTAAAACAGCTGTCAGATATTAAATGTTTAGCTGCTTACATCTCACCACACACTCTTCTACCATTAAAACTTAAGCCGCTGCACGATTTTCAAAGTTGTCGGACTGTTATTTTTCTCACACTACGTGACTGTCTGGGCCAGGTACAGTTTAGTTGCTGTTGTGTGCGTACTACATGACGGATTCGAAAACAACATGCCTGGTCTACAAACTACATTTCACCATTAAACACACGCGAGAAGTGATTCAGGAAATCAAAAAAGGAAAACAGTAGCCTGCAAGGAGCTTGCGATACAGGTTATTTGTGCGCTGATTAGCAGCTAAAATGGCAATGAACAGGGGTCACGAGTATGAGCTGAAGAAAGTGCATCCATCCATCCATCATAAACGTACTCCACACGGCTCCGGGGGGTTAATAAAGACCTTCTGAAGTGAAGCAATGCTTTTGTGTAAGAAAAATATCCATATTTAACACGTTATAAAGTAAAATAACTAGCTAAGTCTAAAGCGTAACTTATGCAACGTATAACGTAGGACTTGTAATGCATTACGGCCAACACTGTTTACAACTTTAAAAAATATCTGTCTTAACGCTTTCATAGTTGTAAGTCACATGCCAAAACTGGCCTACCAGCACAATCGTCAAGAAATTAACAAAATAATTAATTAAAATTATTCACATTGTTGGTTAATTTGATATCATCAACCAATTAAAATCAAATGCATCAGAAATATTCAATATACCAGGCAGCCCTGCATGTAAGTGATGTGAAATAGTCGTTTCCTCTTCCTTTGCGTGCCATTGTGTCTTTTGAGAATTGAACGGGTCGAGTGGGCACTGCATTGGAAACCTGCACCAGCCATTTATTTCAATTAAAAAGCATGCAGCCTGACGTCTTAAATGTAGTGCGCATGAAACAAGCATAATTAGGTTTATTTGGCCTCTAAACACCCAGAGGGAGCCATTAAGTGCAGAAGACTGGATGCTCCAATAGGTAGTAATAACTCTAAGAGACGTTTGTGCTGAGAAGTGCCCTTAATTTTACGATGACATTGCGTTTTTTAAAGTACGCATCTTTTGTTGAACACACTGACCCTTACTGGCCTTACAGACACCGTGCAGCTTCCTCAAGGGGCCCCATGACCTGAAGGGGCCCGCAGGCACTCATTGGGAAATTACATTCTCTAGTAAACTGTTTTTGTGCATGTCCTGATTTATAGCTGAAGATATCTTAAGTGCTAGAAACATGGAAGCGATTTGCAGTGCACCACAGTATAAACCCTGCACACTGCAACACATGTTGGCACTGGCTGTTTATTCTGGATGAAAGATGGAGGAAAGAGAATCCAGTGGACACCCCTGACATCTGATTGGCCAACCCAAAATTAAATTTGCTATACTGGCAGCTTGATGCTGATTGAAATTTAATTTCACCTCTTGTTGAAAGAAGCATTTATTTTGACGTGCGGCACATTGTTAATGTATATTAACGTTGAATATTAAAAGAAAATTAATGTTAGTTGCAAGATACAGAAGAATAAGAAAAATCCTGCTGCGCCACAGAGCTCCACTTACATAGTCTTCCATTAAATTAAATTACAGTTGTCCCAAATCATTGTTAATGTACATTATAGTGGCTTTCGCACCGCAGGAACTGGGATTGATTTTAGGTATAGGAACGCCTTTCGGGGGACTAAATTAGCTTCTACTTCAGAGTAGGGTCTGACCCAACACAACAGGAACTACCAATGATATAAGTGTACTTTGATTGGCCGAACGCATGCCCTACGAAACACCAATACCTGCCATTTTTAAAAAGCCGTGTATACACACAGTTTACATATACTTACTCCATAAACTAAAATACACAAAGCTAATGTTAACAGCACACAAACAAACAGAAAGCTAATGATAACGGCATTTACCTGTCGCCTTTTTCTGGGGCGTTGTGTTCTTTTTTCAGATGATATGTAACACCGCAAGTTGTCACAGGAGATTTCTTAGCCCTCCTTTTTGTGCTTTCATAACTTATACGTTCACATTCCATCTCCGTTATCACGAAACCCACGACACACAACAAAAACACAGCTCCGATAACGGCGCCCTCCATCGTCCAGTCAATGTTGAATGCAGCGCTTAAATGACATCAAACTCAACTGACTGGCTTCTCTACTGTACGAGTCTCTTCAGACCTTACTGTACATGAATTATGAGCTTCCAGAACTTCTGATTGAGTGCAAACAGAGACCAGAGCTAAGAGGTGGTTACAACTACACAGCCCAGCCTAAGATAGGTTTGATATTGGGATATTGGGACAGGCTGTTGTACAGTATGTAGCCTAATTTGCAATCATCAGGGAGCTTGCGTTTTACTTCCGCTTTCGAATTTGCGATTGCGCGTACTCTGTGTATAGGGAGCAGTGCTGAGTGTGCGTTCTACAAGATAAGACATTTATCAGACGCTTAGGCTCTGTTTCGCAACGAATCCTCTGCCATGGTCTCTGTTTTTACAACAAAACTCATTAAAACCACTTTTTTTCATTCATGAAGTGAACTTTTTGCCTGTATGGTGTTTAGATTAGATTAGTTTTGGACTGCCACCTTGAACTTGATGTGCATCACAGCCTATTTGAAGTACGTTTAAGGTTTACAATGGGTTTTAGCTTCCCTGAACAGCTTTTAAGAAAGTTACTGTGTAAGTTAACGTTAGATCTTTTGCTCTGATAACAGACGGCTAATCAGATAAAAGAAATAAGAGTTTCAAATTTAGCCCAATGTACATTGTTTACATCTGTGCTTGTAATACATGCAGTCACAGTGTCAGTTACAGTATAGGAAGGATTAGCTAATGTGGGGTAATGTGACAAATCTTTTGGAGAAAACTATCTGTCACATTTGAAGATTGTTTGTTTGTTTGTTTTATTTCTATAGCACAATTTAATACAACCATTGTTGCCCAATGTGCTGTACAAAATTATAAATATACAAAAACAACAACAATAACATCACAGAGAAGAACACAGAAAAACATGACTCAACACTCAGAGAGATTAAAAGTCTGAGTTAATAGATTAACAATGAATATTCACAGGTAACAAATTCCACAATTTCGGTGCAGCAACCGAAAATGCACGATCATCTTTAAGTTTTAATCTATATCTGAGTTGCTGATCAGAAGACCGCAAGGATCTAGCAGATGTGTGACGTTTTACTAACGCATCAAGATATGTTGGTGTCAACGCATTTAAGGACTTAAAAGTTTGTATTCTATACGGAAACGAACCGGCAACCATTGGAGGGTAAACAGAATCGGTGTAATGTGCTCATGTTTAAGTGTACCTGGCTGCCGCATTTTGAACTGCCTGCAAACGCGCCAAAACTGTCTGACTAACTCCTATATAAAGTGTTACAATAATCGAGTCGCGAAAAGTTTCTCAAGATCTCGTGGTTATCACTTCTACCTCTAATCAGCAATCATTCATGCTTTTTTAAATGCCAGGTTAGGGTTAGACACTAATTTTCTTTCATGGTGTCTGGACCCCCTGAAGTAGCCTCGGCCACCCCATGTATAAAACTAGTTTTGGCCGAATCGTAATGTGAATTATGCTTACTAGTCATGACCGAAACAGCTGCCTGAGAGTCGTTTCAAAGATGGCCGCCGACTGAATTGACTTGCCTGAAAGGGACTTTGATCTCTAAAGGCCCACTCTGACAAAATGATCGACATACAGAGAGCATTTCAGATTGGCTAAAAAGGTGCAGGCACAAATTTGGTTTCATAAAATGTGAAAGGCCCTCAACCTCTTGTTCATCATGAAGAAATGTAATGTAAAGAGGGGGTACATGATGATTTGAGAGGCCACTTTTATTAGACAGGTTTCCTAATCAGCCTCGCATGGTGCTAGATAGTTTGTAAGTGGCTCCCGAAATGTGCTGAAATGCTCTGATTTGTGTTATGTATTAAATGGAGCATGTGTGTGTGTGTGTATTGAGAGCGTATGTGGAGGTGTTGTAAGTAGGTCAGGGACATTGTGCATTTCGACTGCTCTCCAAACAAGTGCTCACTGTATGAACTACTCATATTCACACGTGGGGGAGGCTAATTTGCTCATTATTATACTATCAGATTATTACAAACAATAAATCAAGTAGAACAATAGCAAAATAAAAATCCATTAGTATAATTACTGTAAGTCGTGCCAGTAGTTTTGCCTGCAGTAGCAGTTCCCTGTCACAGATCCATGCACATATGCAGTGTAGCCCACACATATTCCAGCAGATCTGCACTCACTGTAAAGACTACAGGATGGACGTTAATCAGGCAGTGATGTGCGTGCAAACATGGTTTTGAGCAGCGTAACCAACATCTCCAACACGCTCTCGTGACAGTTCTTAATTATGTATAGAGAGCATCTTTGCCGGATGCTTTTTCAATGGCATTGGTTCCAGAAGTCATATTCCAATTCACAAGTCTTAATCCATCAAAAAAGCATCATAATCCATGAAACAAACCAACCAATCACATTACAAACTTTGATTTAAAGTAAAAATGTGTTCAAAAATCAGACAAAAAGACAAAGATACTGTACAAGGCTGTGAACTTAAAGGGTTATTTCCTCACCCTCATGTCGTTCCACACCTGTAAGACTTTCGTTCATCTTCTGTCCCTCCATAGACAGCTACGCAACATACACTTTGACGCTTCAAAAAGTTAATAAAGAGATTATAAAACTAATCCATATGAACTGAAGGGACTAAAAAAGAAATCGCTCAGATTTCATTTAAAATATCTTCATTTGTGTTTCAAAGGTGAAAGAAAAGCTTATGGGTGTGGAACGACACGATGGTAGTAAATGATGACAGAATTTTCATTTTTGGGTGAACTAACCCTTTAACAGCTTTAATGAGGGAAAGAACTACAATCCCATGAGGCATTACAAATTACATAAGTGAATTAAAAACAATGGAGGAATATAACAATATTGATTAAAATATGTTGAAACATTTTTGCACAATATATTAAAACAATATATATATATGCAAATATATTTGACTCGATTATGCCATGGGAGTGGGCGGAGCTAAAGAGCTCTTTTGCGCGATTTGCTCGCCGCAACACTCTGATTGGTGGAATTTTCTGTACAGGATCATGGGTAATAAGTTAAAAATAAGTTGAAATAATGCAGACTGATGGCTTCAACAAAAGCATAAACCAGCAATTAACAACCTCTGAGCTCACAGTAACTCTGTCTATAAAGTTTTATAATTTATCGTTCAAAATCTATTTCCCTGTGGAGAACATGGATGGAGATTTTACTTTTGGAAATCGACTATTGCGTTGGCAAATTTGTATGAATTCTTACAGTCTAAAGGCCTGTACACACCGGGACGAATATCGCGCACGATTATCGCTGACGTTTAACGCCTTGTGACTAAACAAAGGGCGCCAATGTGAGTGTGCGCACCGACGCGAAAAACGGCAGGCGTAAAAGCGTCATTTTTTAAAAAACGCCTCGGGTTCGGTCTTCTGGTTTGACGCACAGCGTTAAAAACTGGCAGACCAATGAGATTGGCGCTTTTGTTCACGTGCATGGAGCTGCTGAAGTTACAGTAATTTGTATATTTATGATGTGTTCATGTCCCTCCTGAGGCTTAATTTTTAGGGGTGGAGCCTAATGAATTTGCAATGGAACATTTTCATTTTTGTATGAACTATTCCTTTATGACTTTATCACCAAAGTATGGGTAAAACAGCATAGTTAGCACACAGCTATCAACCAGCTACACTATTATGTATAATGTGTCAGAATTCTTATTAAAAACAAACAACACTCAAGTTGAGACTCTGAAGACAACGGGTGCCTAATTAGATGGTCTAATTAGAAGTACACGTTGACGGATAAATAATAAAACTCACGCTAATTAAACGTGAACATCGACCCGCACTGACACTCCAGCGCGGTCGACTCGTGAGCTGAGATCACGCAGGTTGCTTACACAGGCACTTCTAAATTTAATGTAAAGAAGGTGCGATGGCTGTCACTCATTATCCACCCACACAAGCGCTCCTGCATGAGAGAGCAGAGCCCAACCGCCGCCCAGATGTTCAGATCCGTGTGTGTGTGTGTGTCTCTCCGGCTCTTTGACATGCAGCGCAGCACCTTCGCATAGTCTATCTCTCTTTAATCACACGCTCCATTGTCATTTGGGCCGCAGTGCTGCGCTTTTGCACCCAGCCAGCCAGCGTGAATGACGAGTGCTTTAAAAGTTGCTTGCCACGACTCTGTGAAGATGGAGATCTGCACTTGCTCTGGCTGCTCAGTTTAAGGGTACTTGAAAACAGTTAGGCTTTTATACATAATACAGGAGATATGAATATTGCAGGACTTCCCTAGTGAAAAATAAATGTAGGCTACCAAAATGTATTTGAAATACATTTTTTTAAATCCTAAGTACAAATATATTTACATATTTATGTACTTATAAATGTACGTTTGTTATACTAAATTGGTATAGTTAAAGTCTGCTAAATTGGAACAACTAATTAGTTATCCTGAAGTAGTGCTGAGGTCCAACTAAAGATATACTGAAGTATATTTGATTGTGCTAAAGTGGAACTATTGCAAGTATACTTTAAATATCTTCCATTTAAAGGGTTAGTTCACCCAAAAATGAAGTTAAGATATTTTTGATGAAATGCGAGAGGTATATGCCATAGACAGCAATATAATCAACACTTTCAAGGTCCAGAAAGGTACTAAAGACATCGTTAAAACAGTCATGTGACTGCAGTGGTTCAACCTTAATGTTATGAAGAGACGAGAATACTTTTTGTGCGCAAAAACAAAACAAAAATAATGACTTTATTCAACAATCTCTTCTCTTCCCTGTCATTATCCTTACGCAGGTGACGCAGTAATCACAGTGAAGGCTTCTGTGTTTACGTCCGAATGCCGGCTCAGTATTGGCCAAAGCTGATCACGTGATCAGCACGACGCATGACACAGGAGCCGGCCAATAATGAGTCTGCGTTCTGACGTAGAACCTGGAAGCGCTGGACGTAAACAACGTATGAGAATGACACAGAAGAGAAGAGATTGTTGAATAAAGTGGTTATTTTTGTTTTGTTTTTGCACACAAAAAGTATTCTCGTCTCTTCATAACATTAAGGTTGAACCACTGCAGTCACATGACTGTTTTAACGATGTCTTTAGTACCTTTCTGGACCTTGAAAGTGTTGATTATATTGCTGTCTATGGACGAGTCATATACCTCTCGGATTTCATCAAAAATATCTTAATTTGTGTTCTGAAGATGAACGAAGGTCTTACGGGTGTGGAACGACATGAGGGTGAGTAATTAATGACAGAAATTTATTTTTTGGGTGAACTAACACTTTAAAGGTGATATTAAAACACATTTTAGACTTAATATTAGGAAATGTGCATTGTGCAATAAAGAAGTACTACAAATAAAGTTGAATTATAATATTTATATCAGTAAGTCTCAAGTGATATGTCAGTACATATGTTAATAATATACTTATTATGAAATAAATGTATTTTAAATACATTTTGGTATAGTTTTTTTTTCACTAGGTTTGCCATGACGGTTATGAAAAATGTAAAAGGGACAAAAGCTCTAACATTACTTAGAGCATAACTGCATGTTTGTGCTCTAAACATGAATTATTCTTCAAATCATGTGTGTTGTTGTTGAGAAGTGATCAGACGCACAATTTTCACCTGCTGGACCAGAAAACATCCCAAAGAATCACTTTAAACTCAAGCTACAAAGTCAAAATAAAATATTTTATCTATTTACTTGCATGTCATGTGACCATTAACCGACATCAGAGAACCGTGAACATGCAAATGTGCCTTAAATTATTGAAACATTAACCTAAAATCAAGTTTGTGAAGCCCTGTGTGGTGTGACGTAAGCTGAGGTTAATCTCTGTGGTCCGGTGCAGTGACCAGCTGTTATCACCACTGGAACACTGGACTGACCAATCAGAGCGCAGGAATGGAACTTATAGACCGGCTCAGTTTACTCAGTCAAGCAAATAAAACAGCCGTTCTGCATCAGCAAATGTCCTTGACAAGAATTTCCCTCACAGATGATCTGCTCTCACTGAGGATGTGTCTTAAAGAGGGAGTTTCTAGGCAGGAATTGCTAAATGCATGGAGAGATACAGATTTCAGAGCAGGTAACAGCGTTGACAGGAGCTGTTTATGTCCATAAAGCAGATCTCTGCAGCGTTGTACTGTAGTCTCAGCAGTATATGCATCCAAACAAACATGTACGATTCTACATGTGATGATGAGGTTCATGTTGTGCTGCTGTGAAGAGTCCCGGTTGAAATCTGCTCGAGCTGCCATGAGCATCATTCACTGCGCCGGGCTGGATGGTTGCTTAGCAACTGGATTTTTTTTTTTTTTTTTTTTTTCATGCTCTGAACCTTTTCACCAGTGGAATGTGTCAAACCCATGAATATAAGCTGGGTGAAAATCCCTGTAGGACATTAGCTGTACATCTGTTAAATGCTACATCAGTGTAACCATGATATGCACCGACTGAAATGATCACATTGTCTTAAAGAGGATCTATTATGCTGTTTTTCAAAGTCTTGATGTTGTTTTTAGGTTTTCCTGCTTGAATGTTGATTATTTTCCTCATATCCTCCATTGTTCAGCTCCTCTCTTCCCAGTCTGTCAGTAACGCTCTGTTTAGTTCCTGTCTCTATGAAGCCCCTCCTTCTGAAAAGCACAATGTGCTCTGATTGGTCGGCTGGAGCAGTGTGTTGTGATTGGTGTTTGGGAAATGTCCCGCCCCTTACCATAACGGCCAGTTTCAACACACTACTAACTAACTCAACCAGGCCCCGCCCCTTTATTCTGCGTATGAATTATTTAAATGAGGAGAAAATGGAGGCGTTTCAGAAACACTGACACTGATATAGAGAAGAACTCCCGCTGGAGGGACTTTGGAAACCTTTTTCATGATCAAACACACTAAAGAACGATGAAAAAGCAGAATAGATCCTCTTTAATGCATTTTATTCATACATTCACTTGTTGTTGCAGACTGTGCAGATTTGGCTGACATCCGTTTCATCCGGAGGAAACTCAACTCTTGACAGCATCATTTATTTGTTCTGTCAGATGTCAGAAGTAACGTGTTGTTAGTATTGATTCAGATCAGATTACATGAATAATTACTTGAATAACTTGCATCTAATTGAGAAATACTTCAAAATAGTTGTGACATTTTTCAGTGAATGTTTCAGTTTTTTTCCTCTATTTTAATCATCCTTTTGTCTTCACTAATTAAATATAGTATTGTGATATTCCACTGGTATTGTTATAAATTTTATTTGACGGCTGGTGATGACACATATTAAGTGAAATGGTTTCTGGTTATTATCCGCACTGTGACAATGATCTGAAGGTCATTAGTATTTCAGTCACATATTCAGTGCTCGATTCAGTAATTTCAGAGGAGTTTCCTGATATTACCTGTTTAAAACTCATCTCATACTGTCACACGGCAGACTTGCGTGATCAGACTGATCAACCGGTTTCTGTATTGAACTGATGAAGCTCAAACCTGCCGAGCGTCTTACATACACTGAGTGTGTTTACATCAACGTTCATAAACCGATTATGCTTAATAAGCCAACAACGCATGTGGTCATGTGCACACGTTAAACTGTTTTCCTTTAGTGGCGTAAGATAAGGGGTAGATTTTTGCCCTGATTTCGCCCAGCAGATTTTTTTTTAAACAAATGTCATATCACTATCTTCGATAAAATAAATCAATTTATCAATTTTTTTTTTGTGATTTTTGGGGTATTTTTGAATTTTTTTATGTAAAATATGCTTATTTTTGTTATTTTTAATATTTCGTTTACTTCAGTAAAAAAAATAATTAAAGTAAGTTCAGACAGCCAAAACCTAAAAATTTGGTGACATATGATGGTATAAAAATATCAAAATAGCAAAAATATTACCAAAGACTATAGAATAACACAAGACGCGTCACTCATATTATTATGAAAGGGAGAAAGTGCAACGCGCGATATGGCGGAATAAGTCCCGCCTTCTAAATAAGAGCCAATCGCCAATTGGTAAAGTCATCGCGTCACTGCAGCGGCTGTTAGAAGCTCCGGTTCCTACAGAAACAGTCAGACATGTGCCTCCGAAATAAGACACAAGAGACACGCATTTAGGATTGCGCATGCGCATCAGCTTTATCCAGCCTGGAAAATACCGTTTTTTGTCATGATTCGAGCGTTTAGAAACAAAATGTATGAGACAGTTGTTGTCAGATTTCATTGGTGATTTCAAATATGAAATTTAATCAAAAGCTTGGCAAAAAGCTTTGGAGAATTTGATGTTTCCCCATTCAAAGAGATAGGAGCTGCACTTGCATGCCCAAGAGGCGTTTCAGAGATGGCCGCCGAGTGAAATGACTTGTCTTAAAGGGACTTTGGTAGTACTCAATGGCTGCATATAGGCTGAAATCTATAAACCATTGTTGTAATGAACTTAATCTCTTAAGTATTAGATTTTATCACAAGTTAAAATTGCAGAATTTTTTAAAAAACATTTGTGTTGGGTGAGACTATACAGAGATGCCAAAATATGCTTACAGACAAATCCGATCATGCTATAAGGAAAAGACAAAGTAGGAGACAGAGTAATCATTTATTTCTAACAAAAAAAATAAATAAATCAAATTTCAATAACTCAAAAAAAAAATACCAAACAGGTAAGAATAAACAATAAACCTAACAATAACTCAATAAAAGTAAATGCTAACAAACAGATACGAATAAACAATGTACAATATGTTTTGTTGGAAGCATTAACAAATCTTGCAGTAGGACTTTGATCTGACTTTGAAGTGTGTGTGTGTGTGTGTGTTTACCACATTGAGAATGTTGTATAGGCTCACCCCTTCATTTATGTGTATGTGTGATCTGCATTGTGTTGGATTGACTGATTTTTATTCAACAAATAAAAAATTGCTCTGAATTATAGCCTTTTCTATTCATTTCCTATGGGTGCCCATTTTTGTCCACGAAGGACCAATTAAGGATTTTATTTATTTTTTTTTTTTCAACCACTTAACATTGTTGAATCAAGTCCAATTTTGTGTGTGTGTGTGTGTGTGTGTTCAGGTGGCACACTTAGGAAAAGTAGCCAAGTCTTGTACCGCTCAGATTAAGGAAACTATTTAAAAAACAAAATGATTTTGCCCAAATTTGTCCCAAAGGACGCTTGAGGAACCTGTGTTCCCTCGGCTTATTAAAGTGCACATGTGTGAAATGTGACAGGAAAGCGTCCTTATACGGCAGATTTAAGCTCATCCAGCCACAGCGAGTGTTTCACAGTAGGGGAAGAAAAATATATTACAAACTCCGACTTTTTCTTGGCCCAAGAAATATACAAAATGTGTTCTCATCTTGTGCAGCCAAAGACAGTGGTACAGTTGTAGAAACTTTAAATATGAGAGGAGAACGAGTCTGTGGAAGTTTCCCACTGACATTTTGAAATACTCAAAATTTTAATGCTTTATTTAACATCACAACTCACATAATACACAGAATACTCTGAGTGAAATACATGGACGCTTACATTTTAACGTCACCACCGGGGAATAACCTGTTTTGTTTTTTTTTAATACAGTCTTGTAAACACGGTTTACTTTCATTGCCATTTATTGATTTGCATGTAAACCGGTAAATCTGATTATTTCAATGAACTGATTTTTGGTAGTTATCAGCGTGAATGTAAATGTGCTCACTGATAACTCACAGAAATCAGCTTATTGAATTAATTCTTTGTCCCAGTTTACATGCAAACCAATAAACAGCAATGCAAGTAATTCACTTTTACAAGACTATTGATAAATCAGGTTATTATGGTGTATCTGACTGTGAGAGTTGCATTTATGTCAGTTATGATGTTCAATAAATCATTAAAAATCCAAGAGTATTCCAACATGTCAGCGGGAAGCTTACGGCTCGTATATTCTCCTCTCATGCAGTTACAGATGAGCCGCTTCTACTTCTGCTGCACGAGATCAGAACACATCTATCATTTCTCGGGTCCAGAAAGAGTCAGTTTGTGATATATTTCCTACCGCCAAACGCTGTCTGGATACACTTCAATCCACAGTAAAGACGCTTTCCTGTCACTTAACACACATGCACACTTTAATAAGCACATTTAAATGTTTACTAGCTGTCGATCGGTTTATACTGGAGCCGTTTATGACTTTACACCGATAAAGGAAAACATGTTTACATGAACACATGCATTGTGTGCTTATTAAGCATAATCAGGTTAGGAACATGCACAAATGTGCTCATTGATTCAAGCAATGATGTGAATCTTTTGCAACTGACAGAAGTGACACACGGCAGCTTTAAATCCATCAGGACTGTGGTGAATTGTGGATTGACCCTGCGACCTTTGACATGCCAGGACCTTCAGCAGTTGGCCGAATGCTCACGTTTAGAAGAATCTAAACCCGTCACTGGTTTTATTTATATACCTGGCAGTAGTTGCAATCACTGGATGCTTGAGAATTTTTTTTTTTTTACCTTGGCAAACCTGTTATGGATATGATAATTGCCACAACATAGTGGCAGCTATGTGAGATTAGGGAGACTATAATAATAACAGTATAAAAACAGAAATTCATTGTAAACTCTAAGAAAAGTCTGTACAAATAGAGAATTTTCCATATTGGTGTTTTACCCATATTTTGAATTATGCATTGCACTGTGTTTTAAGGTTGAAGCAGTTGTGCATAAACTTAACAGAAACAATTTTTTTTTTTTTTTTTTTTTTTTTTTTTCCACTGCATTATTAGTTTTTTTGTTTTTTTTTTGTTTAACCCATTCCCCCTTTTTGCTGTCATAAACAATGTCTCATTCCAGTGGATCAATGTAGTCTTTAAATGTTTCTTAATCAATAGTAAGGATCAGTAGTTTTTGTGTGGAGCACATGTTCCCAACAGGAACTCTGAAAGTCAATCCCCGGAAAAGCAGCTGCTGCTCCCAGAATTCCTGGAGTGTGTGTGGCACAGTGAGGGTTAAAACCAAACTCAGTCCCTCACTGGAGACACTTTGAATGCCTTTCTATGTGCAGTAATTAATTTCATACCTATAGCAAAACAGATTTTTGATTGTGTACACTGAAAAAATTAACACAAAAACAATTTTCACAACATTTCTAGTAAATTTCACAAAGAATTGCAAACACATTTTGAAGTACACTGAAAAAAAAAAAAGTCTTATTAAATATTTTTTAGTCATTTTCCAATACAAATATATAAAAATTCTTAAATCAAGATACATTTACTGGAGAAGCAAGTCTTGAGTCTTGTTTTCTGAAAAATCATCAAAATTAAAACGAGAAAAAGGTGAGGTAAAAAAAAAAAAAAAATCAAGTTTGAATCAAGTTGATAAAAAGTATTTCTCATATATTAGGGCTGTCAAGTGATTAAATGTTTTTATCTAATTAATCACAATTTAATCACACATCAAAAGATCATTTAAAGTCATTATTGTGTTAAATGAGAAAAAAAAAAAAACATTAAATAGACATTACAAAAAGTACCTTTAGAAAGAAATATTTTATTTGAGTCATCATAGAACTTATTACACATAAACTTTTAGATTTTTTTTCAGAAGCTACATCTGAATTGGTATTTAGATATATTAGGGACAAAAACAGCACAAATGTGATATTGTGCTCATTACTTGTGTGATATTGCTTAATATCATATGATATAAATATGAGACAAAAACTCGCAGGGGCATTTTTGCCCTGATATCTTACATTTTAGGGGCATATAACTGCATTCTGTAGGCTACAAAATTACCAATTAATTAAATTAACGTGTTAAATCAACAGTCCTAAAATGCTAAATATTTACTTTTCAATAAACAACACTTGGCCTGGTTTCACAGACATTAGGATTAGGCCTTAGTTCAGTTAGGACATTTGAGTAGCTTTTATAAATGTGTCTTAGAAAAAAAAAAACATTACTGGTGTTCATCTTGAGACAAAACAATGACACTGACATATTTTAAGATATATCAGTGCAAGTTTCTTTCAGTTAAAACAGCTCAAACATGCATTTTAGTCTGAGAGTAGACTTAAGCCTTGTCTGTGAAACCGGGGGAATATCTTTAGGTATTTAAGTTCCTTTTTATCTGAAATAGCATTTTCTTATTGTTCTGTTTACAACTTTTAGTACAGGTGACTTTTATGATATTTCTGATCTTGCTGTATTGACAAATTGAGGTTTGTTTAGCAAGCAACTACTAATAAATTGAACTTAAAACTTTTCTAAATAACTTACACAATCCCAGCAGCTCTGCGTCGGTGCAGATACGCAGCGCAAACGCTCAGATGTCACGGCTGACAGATTCTCCATGTTTGATTTTCCTGACATACGGCCGTCAGTAAACACTTCCTGTCTGACATGCCAAGAGCTCGGATCCAGTGACGGGAGAATCTGCAGGCCAGCGCGGGTGGGCTGACAGCAGTGGCTCTATCAAACATGGCATGCGGTAGTATTAAGCGGATTATTTTTAGCATATTGTTTACCATCTAGATTTAAATCTACCCAAAGTCTGCCTCGCACCAGATACCTCTAGATTTCACCGCTATCCTCCACGTAAAGCGCTTGTCAGCCGGTAGGCGTGCGAACATGTTATAGTTTCACTGTGTGATTAAGTGCAGTTCCTGTGTGTTTCAGAGCGAGCGGGAGGCTGTTCTGGTCATTCGTCAGATACTGAATGTGACACAATTAGCTTCACAAATGCACTAGAATGTAATGCCTGTACTTTGGCTGCCAAGATGTGCCCAGCCGTCTGCATTTTGATCATTACAAATAATAGGCTCTCCTCGGGGTGAAATTAGCCCACTGACAGGTTTGCAGAGAGGATCTTGGGAAATGAGGCGTACTAAAAGACTAATAGGTAGACGTCCATGGAGCTGAAACTCAATGTTCTTTGTCTCTTAAACTGTAGTTTTGCTACCAAGAGCATCTGTGTCATGCTTTGTTACAGGTCTGTGGTAATATTCAAAGGAGGTTTCTGAACTTAGCTCTGTTGACGTGTTTTTTCAGTTATGAGGGCAGTCATTGGGTGTTGGGAATCTGGTCAAATGACCAGTGAGGACAGTCAGGCCTTGAAGTGGAAATATATACTCACCGGCCACTTTATTAGGTACACCCAAGACCTAAAATTAACACTTGCCAAGCGCCAAATGGGAGTAAAAATCAACTTTGGCAAGTATATAAAAAAGTCCGTCAGTCGCCAGTTGGCCGGTAACATTTTTATGGATCTTATCGATGCAAGTTTGTGAGAACATGAACATGAATAAACGTGAATGATGCTCTGTACAGTTGACGAGTCAGTGCTGCATCATCACGAAAGTTTAAGCCTTTTCACTGTAAATATTAAAGTGCTAGAACACACGAAAGGGAATTTGTTACTCACGCACTATGTGGGAAGTTCAGCATCCGAAACAACCGAAGTGCGGTCTCAGACAGTGCGCATACTCGTTCATGCCTTCCTGTGCAAATTCACACAAAATTATGTCAAAAATGGTGAGTAACATAGTAAACATAGTCGATTATGTCTTCACTTGAGAAAGAAAATGCATGATCTGTGCATGCATTTGGTCTTAAAGTGCACACATTTGGCAAAGCATGTGTTGCTGCTCACTGCCTCATTTGGTCTGATGTGGAGCATGAGTTGAGCGCACCGGGTGGCCTCGCAACGTCGAGAAAGGCACGGGTCATTATTGCTTCACAAGTCAACCGTATGTTAAGCAATAACTATTAGCTTGATGCTGACTGAAAAGCAAATACACTCTTCAGGATGGCAGTATTAAGAATAAATCGAGTGATTAACATATTTCCCTGTATTCCCAGTGTCAATGACTGGGACAATAAGCATGTTCCAGAGGGCTAGTTATGAACTTACAGCCAGAGTGAAACAAGAATTACGTCAGAGCCGAGGGAAAGTGTCCATATTCTTCGTTTCACTGTGTCATGTCACATATGCTAAGAATCAAGGTGTTGCAAAGTGGTCTTGGTGGCTTTCCAGACATGTGACATGTCAGCAAAAACAGATGCAGCTTGTTCGGTGCACAATTCAGCATCCAGAAAGAGACTGTCAGAGATGAACGACACACATCTGGATAGATTCCAGTGTATTATTGAAGGTTATGATGACACAACTAACAACTATTTTAATTATCACTTAATTTGTTGATTTCTTCTGTCAAATGATTGGCTATTCCACATCTTGCCCATCGACAACCACAACATTTAATCGCTCGTTAGCTGTTTTGGAAGTGATCGCATTATAAAAATGTTATGTTTTTTAATAATTCGTTACATTTATATAGCTCTTTTCTTGGCACTCAATGCACTTTACATATGGACGGGGGAATCTCCTCAACCACCACCAATGTGCAGCATCCACCTGGATGATGCGACAACAGCCATATTGTGCCAGAACGGCCACCACACGCCAGCTTATTGGTGGAGAGGAGACAATCAGTATATGGGGATGATTAGGAGGCCATGATGATGGACAGAGGTCAATGGTCAAATTTGGCCAGGATGCCGGGGTTAAAGGAGTAGTTGACCCAAAAATTAAAATTATCCCATGATTGACTCACCCTCAAGCCATCCTAGGTGTCTGTCTTCTTTCAGACGAACACAAAAATATCCTGGCTCTTCCAAGCTTCATAAATGGTAGTGAATGAGGGGCGAGATTTTGAAGCCCAAAAAGTGCATCCATCCATCATAAAATAATCCATACGACTCTAGGGGGTTAATAAAGGCCTTCTGAAGTGAAGCAATGGGTTTTTGTAAGAAAAATATCCATATTTAAAACTTTATTAACTATAATAACTTGCCTCCGGTAATGGCCGTACGCAAGTGTAGTTCCGGCGGAAGCGTGACCTCTGACCCGATGCATGATGCAATGACAAATGCGGAAGCACAGAGGAGAGAGCAGAACAAAACTCCGGTCACGAATTAGAAGTCTAAAATGAGAATTTTTAAAGAGAAATGTCGGAGGAGAAGAGGATCTAAAATTTGTTGCATGGCCATATTTGTTTGAACCGCGAGAGGCGTCTAAGCTTACGCTACTCCTACATCCTGCATCATACATCACGTCAGGGATTACTCTTGTGGCTCAAGTCGACTTGCACAGTATGCTAGATTATTTTAGTTTATAAAGTTTTAAATATGGATATTTTTCTTACAAAAACCCATCGCTTTGCTTCTGAAGGCCTTTATTAACCCTCTGGAGTGGTATGGATTACTTTTATGATGGATGGATACACCTTTTTGGGCTTCAAAATCTTGGGTACCATTCACTCCCATTATAAAGCTTGGAAGACCCAGGATATTTTTAAATATAACTCTGATTGTGTTAGTCTGAAAGCCACCTAGGATGGCTTGAGGGTGAGTAAAACATAGGATAATTTTCATTTTTGGGTGAACTATCCCTTTAAACCCCTACTCTTTTTTCGAACGACGTCCTGGGATTTTTAATGACCACAGAGAGTCAGGTTTAACATCTCATCCGAAGGACGGTGCTTTTTTGACAGTATAGTGTCCCTATTACTATACTGGGGCGTTAAGACCCATTCAGACCCCAGGGTGAGCACCCCCTGCTGGCCTCACTAACACCAACTTAACCATCAACCTCCAGCAGCAACCTGGTTTTCCCAGGAGATCTCCCGTCCAGGTACTGACCAGGCTCAACCCTGCTTAGCTTCAGTGGGCAACCAGTCTTGGGCTTCAGGGTGGAAAAGTATTTTTCCATACTTTAAAGTGGCATCACTGACTGTGGTTGAAAGATGTCAGCAATTCAGTGCCAGTTACTGTCATTATGGAGTTGATCAATGGATAAAGTTTAGACATCTTGATCTAGTTCTTCTGAATGATAGTCCACAGTCTCACACAGAAGATGCATCACATGCTGCAGTTCTTTAACAAGGACCCACATGTCACTCAAAGACCGTCTCATGTCTTATTGTTAGAAAGGATGATCATTAGACTAGTGTGTGAAGTTCACAGATGTCTGTGTGGCTGCAGGCTGTCGAGATGAGCTTTCTGTCATTCTCCAGTGGAGATTTCTTTATCATTCGGTTGACAGCTTCCCTTGAGACCACAGATAAAGTGGGCAATAGCAGCGGCACTCATTTCCTACAGTATCACCGTCTTCAGCTGCAAGGTCAGAGCAAGTGCTGCAGAGAGAGAGAGAGAGAGAGAGAGAGAGGGTCATTACACATTGATCACTGTGCTGTTTTGCATAAGCAATGCACCTGCACCAAAAACCTCCTGATTTTCCACACATGCTTCTTAATAATGCAATGCACTACATGAACACTTCAGAACAGAACAGACTGTTTATTTGCCACAAGACCAGGGCCGAGGGAAATTGTTTCCACGACTTACAGTTTCCGTACACTGTACCGTAAACAACATGTTACCATAGCACATCACCATCTTAAATTACCGGGACGGTCCCCGTGGTGTAATCTGAGGTTAAGTGTCTTACTCAAGGGCATGATGGTGATAGCTGTCATAACATCCACATTTCACTAGTCAATAACAATAGCAGTGAAAATCCATGATTCTCCACACAGATTTACAAACTCAACTCTGTTTAATTAAAAAGGATCTATTCTGCTTTCTCCATGTTCATCTGTCTTTAGTGTGTAATGTTAATGAAAAAGCTCTGCAAAGTTACAAAGCACAAAGAGTTATTCTCTCTATCAGTGTTTCTGAACTCCCTGAAACGCCTCCATTGTAGTCTTGAGTTTTCTTCCAGGAACCGCCCTACATTTGTTCTTGTTCCAGAAGCCGTTTCACTTCACAATTGGCAAGAAAAGATGATCGCAACCTGCCGACTTTACAGGGTTAGTTCACCCAAAAAAATCTGGCTCAAAATTTAATTCACGTTGTTCATGTTCAACTCATGTTGTTCATTCATGTTCAAACACAAATGAAGATAGTTTAATGAAACCCGAGAGATTTCTGTCCATTGACACCACTTTGACGTTTCAAAAAGTTCTTAAAGAGATCATAAATCTAATTCATCAAATCCATATGAATTTGTCCAAATTTTCTGAAGAGACTCGATCACTTTATATGATGAATGCAGCACGTTTGAGCTTCAGCAGGAACCAATGAGGTTTGTTCCTGTGTGTCAAGCAGATTCGGTTGAACTTCTGTTTATATTCGCTGATCAATGTCTATATGTAAATAAAAACATAAATTCAATCTGTTTATCGTATAAAGCGATCAAGTCTCTTCAGAACATTTGGGTTAAACCGCTCGATTCATATGGATTAGTTTTCAAATTCTTCATAAACTTTTTGAAGCGTCAAAGTGGTAGTTACGTGAAGTGTCAATGGAGGGACAGAAATCTCTTAGATTTCATTAAAATATCTTCATTTGTGTTTCTGAAGATAAACGAAAGTACGAAAGTTTGGAACGACATGATGGTGAGCAAACGATGACAATTTTTACATTTTTGGGTGAACTAAACTTTTAAGTTTGAAATGTCTGTTTCCTCAGAGCTGAAAAGCGAGAACATTGGTGTTGATCAGTGTGTTGATGTTCTGATTTTAAAAGTGGTACTTGACCTGAAAGTTTTGAGAAGCGCCGCTCTGAATGACACTGAATGCAGCTGAATCTATTGCGGTGGTGTGTGTGTTTTCCTCTCACTGTGCTAAAGGTTAAATCATACTCATAATCTCTCTGGACACCCGCCATGCTTTACCCAACGCATTGTGTTACAGAAGCCGACGTAACTTCATTCATCTATTCTAAGATTTCTAAAGTTCACCTTGCTCATTGATTGAAATAAGATTTGGAATTAATGAGAGACTTTCTGATATTAGTTTTATGATGTGTTTTTCAGTGCTCAATCAATTGAAAGCCCAATGAAATTGAAGTACAGCATGTCCACCTAGCTCTAATGCAACGCACTAATCCAGAGCCCAGGGGGACGGAGAGATTAGCCCGGATTTACCGTTTTCATGAAGGCAAAAATTACATTATGAATAGAAACTCATTGGCTAGATCAGCGTTGCAGGGGGAGGATGGTGCAACCGTGCTGTATATCTATAGTCCTCGCTTTTAATATTGTGCACTTTGATCAACCTTCAGACGGGCCTCTGGTTTTCGGCGGTTTGTTAAAGTGATGTCCGTGAGACTAGAAGGTACACACGGTACTGTAAGCTCTTTAAAAATGCTGGAATTAGGAAAGTATTAGAGAAAACAATGAAATGACATCTGCGCTGCACTTCGTTAGATGAAGACAACGATCACACGTTTACTGAACACAGTATTGTCTGAAACACAGGCGTTTTTTACCCAAGGCTATAATTTGAGAGCGTTTAAATGGTGCTGGTTCAGTCAGAGGTCATTTGTTATGTAATTGCAGTGGCATTTATAACCTGTCCATCTGTAACAACTGGCCAGAATTCAGGTGGACGCAGAACAATCCCTACAGGCCATCTGAGGGTCAAAACATTGTTTAATAGAGGAAGCGCTGAGAGCCTGTGAGCCTGTCACATGATGCCTATTACTTTAGACAAGCTGTTAAGCAAAAGTGTTCAGTAAATCGGCCTTATGCCTTTCCTGGAAGCCCCAAAGGAGCAGACGCACTGAAAGTAGCTTTTGTACTTGCTTGCAGTGTGATTAGAGGCATTTTTTCAGAGGTCTGATATAAAAATACTTCAGTTATGTCATTGACGGTGTGGAATCTGTGACTAATACACAAATACAGAAGCTCTTTAGCTCCTATTATATGAATAATCCTCTGAAGTTATGAGTTTGCACTTTCAAGCAATTGCAAAATGACGCGATTAAAGCAGTAATATACTTTATAAAGTACTATGCTTGCTAATACTTCACAGTAAAATATCGTAATTTATGTGTACACCGCATACAAGGATTTTTTTGTTGTTGGTTGATTGCATAATTGCATTATAACTCTCATAATTACTTAACTGCATTTTATGTTTACCTGTACATAGGATATATGTCATTATTGACTTGATGAACCAAGTTTGAATGTTAATTAGAATAATTAAGAGCTACAGCAGTGGGACGAATTTCAGCATTTGTCGATTTTTTTGTCGTTTGAAAGTTGACATCTCCACCCTTGTGAAAACGAAGTGTACTTATTAAAAAGAAGAGTACTTATTATGGAAATAATATACTTTAAAATAATATACTTAAGTGTGAATGTTTTCAGACACTTAATTGCATCTTAATTGAATTTAAATGAAAATGTATTATGGTTTAAATTTATATTAAATGGAATTAGCTGAACTTTGGACCCACCTAAGTAGGACACAACTTCAGTTCTTCTTCAATGTCACTGATTGGAAAAGAGTCATGTGAACGTCCCTCAAAACGTCTTCTTTGTGTTTCATGGAAGAAGGAGTTTCATATGGTTTTGAACAACATGAGGACGAGGCTTTTATTGAGGAATTATTCCTTACACATAATGAACTTACAAGTGATCTCATTAGTTCATAAATGTTTTTACATACTACATAGATAGTGATATTTTTGAGAAACACATAATAGAGAATAAGTACTAGTTATGTGCTACTAACATACTGTAAGCTCAGACACCCAGAGGTTGTGTGGAAATGTGTCCAGAAAGGGTCAAGGCAACTGTATGAAGTAACATTGCATTTTAAAACTGTCCTTGTGAGCGAAATGAACCCATCCATCTTGCAGTCATGTCTCTGGAGTCCTTGAAAGAGGGATAGTGTCCCTCCAGTCTGAGTTACAGGTCAAGTGCTACCAGAGTAAATGCTGTTGATTGTTTGAGGTATTTTTGTTTACAACCCTGCCCCTCATCGATGCAATTAATCAGATCAATAAAACTGTCTTCACAGCACAGTAGCATGAATATTAATGACCGTTTCACATCAGAGAGGGATTGAAAATCATACAGATGTTGATGTTTTGTCAACAGCAGATACATTGAAAGTGTTATAACTAAGGATTAAACAATCTAGACGTTTGTGTTAATGAATATGTGCCATATATTCTCTCTTCAGGTATGTATGGAAAAATAACAGTGTAAAGATAAAAAAAGTTTGACCAGTCAAACTTTGATGTTGGATTGAGAAAGCCTGACCAGAAAGTAGTTTTAAAGCTTAGAGTTTGAAGATTTTGAAGGCAGTACAATCATTCAGAAAAATATTTGCTTTAGCTCAGTGCTAACATGTTTCTAGCATGATTTAACACTTTGCTAAAATGTTTTAGCATGTTATTAACATGTTTCTAACATGAATCAGCACAATGCTAGCATGTTTATAGCATAATTTAACACATTGCCCTTGTTTCTAGCATGATTTAGCATGTTGTTAACATGTTTTAGCATGTTACTAACATAGCATGTTTGCTAGAATGTTTGTAACATGAATTTGCACAAAGCTAGCATGTTTTATCCTGTTGTTAGAATGATTTAAGCATTTCTAGCATTTTTTTTTTTTGCATGATCTAACACATTGCTAGCATTTTTAGCATGTTGCTAGCATGTTTCTTGTATGAATTGACACAATGCTAACGTGTTTTAGCATTTTTCTAACATCAATTAGCACATTACTGGCATGTTTTAACATGTTGTGAACATAATATAATGTCACTAGCATGTTTCTAATGTGATTTAACACATTGTTAGCATGTTTTATAGCATGCATTAGCAATTTGCTAACATGTTTTAGCATGTTATTAACATGATATAACATGTTTTGCTAAAATGTTTGTAACATGAATTTGCACAAAGCTAGCATGTTTTATCCTGTTGTTAGAATGATTTAACATATTGATAGCATTTTTAACATGATTTAACACATTGCTAGCATTTTTAGCATGATCTAACACATTGCTAGCATGTTTTAGCATATTGCTAGTGTTTCTTGTGTGAATTGAAACAATGCTAACATGTTTTAGCATGTTTCTAACATCAATTAGTACATTACTGGCATGTTGTAACATGTAGTGAACATAATTTAACGTCACTAGCATGTTTCTAATGTGATTTAACACATTGCTAGAATGTTTATAGCATGAATTAGCAATTTGCTAACATGTTTTAGAATTTTGCTAGCATGATTTTGGACTTCGCTGGCAGTTTGCTTGCATGTTTTCTAGCATGATTTTCAACATTGTTACCATGGTTTCGCATGTTGCTAACATGATTTAGCATGTTGCTAGAATGTTTTTACCATGAATTAGCACATTGTTAACATGTTTTAGCATCTTGCTAACATGTTTCTTGTATAAATTAGCACGTTGCAAGTATGATTGTAGCATGTTTTAACATGTTGCTAATGTTTCTACCGTGAATTAGCCACGCTACACATTACTCACAATGATCAGACCTAGTCAAATGCCAAAAGCCAAGGAGAATAAGAAAATCTTTAGACTAATTTAGAAAGTATCAATACATGAGGTAGATTTTACAGACAAAGTAAACTAATTCCACAGATAATGATGAAGCTGTTGTTACACTGCAAAATGTGCTTTGACAGGCTTTTAAAAAATAGCATAGAGGCAGAATAAATGAGTTTAAACATGAATCATAATCGCAGGAAACATCCTCAAATACTGATTTTTGTATGCACAGTCAACAGAAAACAACAGATGCGTGTTAATTGCAGAGAGAAAACACAGACACTTTGACTTTCAAGAAATTGATTCTTGCTCCAGGCAAAATCGCACAACTCCGCTCCGCTTCCACTCAGTGCCGCTCACATACTCTGGTCTGGAACGCCACAAACATGGACCAGTGGAGAGATCGTGAGTGGCCAAATATCAGGAGTCTTGGAATGCCATTAATATTAGAGGACCTGAATTATAATACAATAGCTGAATATAATAATTGTTACAATACAGTACTTTTAAAATGAGCTTCCATTACATGCACCTAAATAATCCGGATTGAAAAGCCTTCATGTAAACACAGATTAAGCTCGATCCAAATTAAATTTCAGTTGGAAATTTTAATATGACTATCTTCTCAATCAGATTCAAAATACCTTGCATAAGCATACGTTTACCAGAGCACATTTATAATACAGTCACTGTTTACAAACGTTTTTCTTCTTACGAATGTGCGTTTATTTACGTCTTATGAACTGAGGCCTGTTGCACAAAGAAAAAAAGCTTTAGCTCATTGCTAACATGTTTCTAACATAAATCAGCACAATGCTAGCATGCTTGTAGCATGATTTAACACAATGCTAACATAATATAGCATGTTGCTAGCAGGTTTCTAACATGATTTAGCACTTATGTTTTCTAACATGTTTTAGCATGTTGCTAAAATGTATCTACCATGAATTAGCACATTAACATTTTTGTAGCATGATTTAACACACTGCTAGCATGTTTTAACATGTTGTGAACATAATATAGCATGTAGCTACCATTTGTAACTTGATTTAACAGTTGCTAGCATGAATTAGCAAATTGCTAACATGTCTTAGCATGTTGCTAGCATGATTTAGCACATTGCTATAACACATGCTATTTTATTTTGTTAATAACTGTATCTGTAAAAGCATAATATTAAGCCTTGTCTCAATGGATTCTGGTCTTAAATGTGCCATGGTCAGCGTAACGTACGTGTGGTACAGGGTTCAGCGAAGGGTAACAGTCTCTCTCCAATTAACTAAAACACTAATGCACTCTGGAGAAGCTGTTGATTTTGCTGTGTGTAAAAGGTTAATAGCTACTGGTCATGACCTCATGTAGTGACTCTTCTGCACTGGTTAGTGTTGATGTGTCTGTGCATTAGTGTAAGTATGAGGTACTTCTGTGGAACTCAAATGGATTTTTAATAAGAAAACAGTATGTCAACGAACACTGACGATTCATCCTTCACCTTCATCCTTGTGAGCAATGCTTCTTAATGTTTTATTACATATATTCTTACTAAAACGTACATTTTAAAATGTAGCACATGCTTGAGTATTGATGCTAAGGAATCAATGTTTTGAACTGAAGTATTTTTGTATGTTCAATGTTTTTCTGCCTCTTATGATTATTATGAATAGTATTGGAGTCAAATGTGAGTCATCTCTCATGTGTTCAAATATGCCATCCCTAGAAAGCCGCTGCCTATGTAGACTGACTTGGTTTGAAGCTTTATTTGAACTTTTATTTTATTGCATTATATCAGTCATCAGCCACTGCTCCCTTAAAGGGTTAGTTCACCCAGAAATGACATTTCTGTCATTAATTACTCACCCTCATGTTGTTCCAAACCCGCAAGACCTTCGTTGAATAATGTCGTTATTTTGTTTTGTTTTTGTGCACAAAAAGTATTCTCGTCTCTTCATAACATTAAGGTTGAACCACTGCAGTCACATGACTGTTTAAACGATGTCTTTAGTACCTTTCTGGACCTTGAAAGTGGTAATTTCGCTGCTTTCTATGGGGGATGAAAAAAAACACCTCTTGGATTTCATCAAAAATATCTTAATTTGTGTTCTGAAGATGAACGAAGGTCTTACGGGTGTGGAACGACATGAGGGTGAGTAATTAATGACAGAAATTTCATTTTTGGGTGAACTAACCCTTTAAGTCTGGCATCTGCCACTGAAAAACCCATATATGATAATTGTTAAGTCCAGTTACTGATCTAATATTTGTTGGGCAACAATTAAACACAATATACCAACACAGACATACATTGAGAATATTATATATATTCATTTATGCAATATTAATTATTATAAACTGCAATATTGGTTAAACAATATATAAAGTTTGTAGTTGGTCCGATTTTTTAAGTCTCTTCTGCTCACGAAGCAGCATTCATTTAATCTAAAATACAGTAAAACAGTAATATTATGAAATACTATTACTGTTTAAAATAGCTGTTTTTTATATAGTAAACTAATTTATTCGTGTGATCAAAGCTGAATTTTCAGCATCGTTACTCCAGTCTTCAGTGTCACATGATCCTTCAGAAATCAAGATGCTGATTTGCTGCTCAAGAAACATTTCTGAAATGCTTTTATTTTGTAATAAATAAAACCAAAATAAAACCATTTCAAAACAAATTTCCTGGTTAAACATTAAAGCACACTCGTGTGATAAACAGTGCAAATTTGTTTCATATTTTATGTAAAAATTATCCACAAATAATGCTTTTTTCAATCAAAAACTGAGGTACATAAGCTCAGATAAATAAGGCCTACGATCAATCAATTCCAAAAATAAATGTATTTATGTATGTATATATATATAATCTTACTGACCCTATATTTCCCTATATATACTGACCCTATATAGTTGTTTTGGTATATAAAATTAGCTGAAAAGCCAATATTATTATTATAATTTAGTTCAATAGTGGATTCCATTGTGATAACTAACCCCATTGAGGTTTAATGTGACAACATGCCCCACTATTGGTAAAGTCACAAAAGGTCAGTTTGTGTTTGTCTCTGTGGTGTTGTAAGAGCTTCATATATGGACAGAGGATTCTCTGTGCATCGGCTGGGATCATACTTGTGCACATCTGTCTTGTCTTGGATTGAGCGTTTCTTGCGTTTACAACCACACACGTCTCTGATGCCTTCACATGTGGGTGTGTTGAACAGGAAGATGTGAAGCTGAGCTTCCTAATTTAGCCCAGCGCTGTATGATTCAGCTGAAATGCGTCGAGGTGCAGCTGAAATCAGGCTCACGATAAATAAAATACACCTCGCTCTCCAATAATAGCCCGTGACATGAGGAATGTGTGCCATTGTTGAAGCCAGAGGCCATGGAAAAAATAATTTGGATTAGTAGATTTATAATTATTTTCCTATTGTTCTGTCAGAGAGCTAAATGATTTAATGATAATGACAGTCCATTAATAACCTGCATTTAATGTGACATAATTACCTGACTGATCTCTGTGAGCGCTGGGTGAGGAGGTGAAACAGGTGAAACAGGTGATGATGACTCACAGATTGTGGGACGGAGATGATGAAGGAACAGGCTCGATGATGTCATGTGTGTGTGTGTGTGTGTGTGTGTGTGAGCATGTCATTCCAAACTCATACAGTATTAGGGGCCATTCACGGAGAACAGGTTTTTGTAGTTATAAAAATGGCAAGGTTTAGAGACATGTTCTTTAAAGGTTGAACTTTATCATGCGTTAGAAACTACAAAAGACGTGAACGCAGCAGTCAAACACATCCATCTCTAGTGTATGTTTGCATAGAAAAACAATGAAAAAGTAGAAAGAACGCTTTCTGTGTGAACGGCCCCTTATTCTCTTGTACAAGCTGCTCTTTTTCATACAGTAAAAGTGAATGCTGATCATTACTCCAGAATCCTTTCAGCCATCCATAGATGTGTAGGTGAGGAAATGACGGCTCCTCAATATTGGGGAATAACCCAGCTAACAGGGAACGTTCTCAGAACGAAAAGAGTTATGAACAAATGTTCTTCCTGTGATGTTAATATAAAGTTTGCTCAAAGTTAACTGGTATTTATTAATGTTCTCAAAAACATTATTTATACATCATTCATGGAGCATTTTTTAAATGTTTTAGTTGGATGTTCGTCTAACATTTTTTAAATGTTAGTACTTGTTTCAGAACATTCAGAGAACATTCAAAAAATGTTTGAAGAATGATAAAATGGAACGTTCCCTTAACGTTTGCATAACCAAGAAAAAAAAAACATTTTAAAACATAAAAAAACCTGGGCCTGTATTCTTAAAGCTTTTAAAAATCCTCTCAGAAAGCTCCTAATTTAGCTTAAAGATTTCTACGTAGGAGTCTTAGCATAACCCATTAACTGTCACCCCCATTTGCCATTATATACGTAAAACAATAATATTTTAGTCTAAACCTAAAATAATATTGACTAACTGTATGTCATTTCAAAGCTTACAAATTGTATTTTTCATATTTGTAGTTCTAATTTTCAATACAAATGACAGAGGAACAGTAATTTAATAATTCACAACAACAGTATTTTCAGACTGTTCAGACATTTATTTTGAAATGGCAATGAAAATGAAAAATCATGTTCTTTTTGCATGTCTTTTATGCGTTTGTTAGAGGTTGAATTCAAACCAAATACTGCCATTCTGCCCATACTACTTCTGAATAGAATGTCAGTTTGATAAATTGTATGAACATTATGGAAATAAATGGCTATAGGCTGTATGGAAATGGAAGAGTCCTTATGTGGTCACCAATGGAGCCTGGATGGAATCTAGTGGAAAAGTTTGGTACTGCACCCAAACAAAATATTACTGAAAGCTCAATTTTTGAGATATCAGTCTAAAATTTGAATCACAACTTGATTAGATTTTAGATTTTGGCTTTGATTTTCTTGCAGTTTTAGGGTAAAACAGTTTTGTAAAATATATATTTTATATAAATTAAAAGAAATCATATTTTTACATTTTACATTTTCCTAAACTAAAACTTTTTTTTATTTATTTCACTTTCATATTTTTTCTTTCACTTCTAAAATAATCTATAGTGTCCCCTTTATAAGGAGACCAAACTTGAGTCTTTGCTCAAAAGTATTCAAGATTTAAAACAATTTAAGTTTGGCTATGTTCCCCAAAAACACACACATTGTATATGTGTATATATTCTGTATTTTTTATTTACCATGCTGTTAATGTCGTACTTAGGAAATGAACAGCGACACAATAAGGTTCTGAAAGTGCTGTAATTGTGCGATCACTTTGCTTATAGACGGTTGTGACAGACCCAAATCATCACTGCTGCTTAGTTGCATTTTTCAGTTGCCAAATATTAGCGTGTCTTTAATAAGATCGGTCACAAACATGAGCCCTGCATGATCTAATGTGTCTTATTAACTCACTGTCATGCATTGTGTGCAACACATTTCTTCTCCCTCTTCACGTTTCGTCCATTTTCTCCGCTGCTAAAGAAACTCTTAAGCCTCTTAAAAGTACTCTTCCATACTCCTAACAATTTTGGACCTTAAGACCTCTTTTAAGGGTTAAGATGCTTTCTGAATTAACTTTTCTTTACTTTTAAGAGGAAATGCCCACATTTCTAAGAATTTTCTTAGAATTTTGTCACTAGGAGCAACTCTTTGCACTAAGATTTTTATGAATACAAGCCCTGGACGTTTTGAACGTTCAGAGAACATTTCAAAATAACGCTTTCATAACTTAATGAAAACATTCTTAGAACGTATTTTTGTTAGCTGGATGATCCTCTAAACCTCTGCTTGAGTCTTGGCCTAATTGTTCTCACACTGTGCTCTTTTTTTGGTATGAGCACTTTAGATTTTGAAGATCTGTGAATGCACAGCTCACATGTCAGTGTTTGGCGCAGTGGTTTAACACATGTACAGACACGGTGCTGAATCTAGACGCACAGGTTTGAGTCTGTCCTCTCTGGATCTGTGTTCTGCGGTCTTTGCTGCACTGCAGCTCTGTGTGATGCAGCATTGATATGCGTGGGCGTCCCGATTCACAGGCACACACTCCATCTGTCCTGCAGCAGAACTCACACTCATCCCGTATGTGGCGCGGGGTCATGAGGACATGATCAGTCTGTGTTGGTGCTGCTCTGATGAAGGCTCTCTGATAAACTATAGGACTCTCAGTTACAAACATAATTAGTAAGTTACACAATTGCTAAAGAATCACAATTAATCACATGTATTGGTATTTTCATGTAATTTGTATTGTGCAATATATATTTTTAATAAAGAATTTCTAATGTCTCTTCTGCTCACCAAAGCTGCATTTATTTGTTCAAAAATACAAAAATTTAAAATAACTGTTTTCACTATGAGTATATATGATAAAATATAATTTATTCCTGTGATCAAAGCTGAATTTTCAGCATCATTACTCCAGTCTTCAGTGTCACATGATCCTTCAGAAATCATTCTAATTTATGATTTGCTGCTCAAGAAACATTTATGATTATTATCAATGTTGAAAACAGTTGGATGCTCAAAAGAACAGCTTTTATTAGTTTTTTTTTTTTTTTTTGCAACATTATAAATGTCTTTACTATCACATTTGATCAGTTTAATGTGTCCTTGATGAATAAAAGCATTAATTTCTTTGTATGTAAATCACTAGCTTACAGGGCTGTAGTAACTTACAGGTCTGAGATTATAATTAAAAGGGTTTTTCAAAAAAAGAATTAACAATCCTTCCACATTCAGCTCATATTCTGCATCCTCATGACTCTTACCGGCAGGTGAATCAGTGATAAATTTGACAGAACCGCTTGATGTAAGATACCTGTAAATGATTGTGCAGGATTGGCTCATGCAGCGCTTAAAAACATCTGTTAATATGACTGAAGTGATGCTGTGTACGTGTTCCAACTTAACCATATTTCAGGGACAAATTTATAAACAGAAATGAGCTAAAAAACAGACACAATCTCCTTTATGGCATCCCAATTCGTAAAGACAGTACTAAAATACAGTAAATAAAACACTTTTTGTCTTAGTTGTGAAAATGAAGAAACTTTGATTCTCTGGGGTTAGGGTTAGTTATTTACAACTAGCTGTGTATAAAAAATAAATCTATGGTATGTCACTATTTAGTAGCTAACTTAAAGGGGACATATCATGCAAATCTGACTTTTCCCATGTTTAAGTGCTATAATCGGGTCCTCAGTGCATCTACCAACCCAGAAAACATGAAAAAGGACAACCCAGTAACTTTGTTTTGGCAAGCCTTTCTCTGCAAGCATGTGACGTTCAGATTTCGCTCCCTAGTGACGTTGGAAAGGGATCTTATTATACTATTACCCACCCACGGCGCCACCATTTTGTTTTCGCAAGCGACAACGGTGTAGCAGTAACACTGGTCCTGGAGTGCAGCTGTCCTGCACAGTTTAGCTACAGCCCTGATCAAACACACTTGAATGTCTTCAGGATTACTAAAGCTATGTGAAGGAAGGTGAGTTGGGTCGAGCAAAACTCTGCAGGACAGCAGCACTCAAGAACAACCGTCCCTGAGCTCGTGATATGTCTCACATATGTAAACATTATCACTGATCTGTTAACGGCTATAGCAGTAAACATGAGTCTCCATAAACTCCTGGCATCTGAGCCACTAAGAACGCAGTGGTGTAATTTTATTTATGAAGGGAATGTTTCCTGATAAATTCATATACCAGTCTGTGCAAGTCATTTTACACCAGACACAAGGGTTGTGAAGTTGACTCTCAAAGATGGATCGATACCAACTGTTCATGATCTAATTTCATATATATTTTGTGATGTTTGCAAATTGTCTTTCTGAATGTGTTTCGTTAGCATGTTGCTAATGTACTGTTAAATGTGGCTAAAGTTACCATTGTTTCTTACTGTATTCACGGAGACCAGAGCCATGTCGTTATTTTCATTTTTAAACCGAAAACGCGTGTAGTCTGTGTAATTCATAAACGCATCTTCATTCTTATCAAGTCTCTCTAACAGTATGTAGCTTTAGCCCCGTTAGAATCATTCAGAATCGAACGTTAGTGATCTGATATGCTGCATCTAGAACAGTTTGTAATGATCCATTTTGAGAGTTATATTTGCTGTGTGAGCTTCTCCTGTATTGTTTATGCCTCAGTGTATTGGAATCGCGAGCTTGTGGGTGGGAAGCACAAGCTCATTTGCATTTAAAGGTACACACACCAAATCAGCGCATTTTTTCTCCCACCCAAAAACATCTATCTATCTATCTATCTATCTATCTATCTATCTATCTATCTATCTATCTATCTATCTATCTATCTATCGTTCTATCTATCGTTCTATCTATCGTTCTATCTATCGTTCTATCGTTCTATCGTTCTATCATTCTATCATTCTATCTATTGTTCTATCTATCTATTTATCGTTCTATCGTTCTATCTATCGTTCTATCTATCTATCTATCTATCTATCTATCTATCTATCTATCAATCTATCTATCGTTCTATTGTTCTATCTATCGTTCTATCATTCTATCTATCGTTCTATCGTTCTATCTATCGTTCTATCTATCTGTCGTTCTATCTATCTATCTATCATCCATCCATTGTTCTATTTATCGTTCTATCGTTCTATCTATCGTTCTATCTATCTTTCGTTCAATCTATCGTTCTATTTATCTGTCTATCCATCGTTCTATCTATCGGTCTATCTATCTATCTGTCGTTCTATCTATCTGTTGTTCTATCTATCTATCGTTCTATCGTTCTATGTATCACTCTATCTATCTATCTATCTATCTATCTATCTATCTATCTATCTATCTATCTATCTATCTATCTATCCATCCATCCATTTTTCTATCTATCGTTTTATCGTTCTATCATTCTATTCTATCTATCTATCTATCTATCTATCTATCTATCTATCTATCTATCGTTTTATCGTTCTATCTATCATTCTATCGTTCTATTATTCTATCTATCTATCTATCGTTCTATTGTTCTATGTATCTATCTGTGTATCTATCTATCTATCTATCTATCTATCTATCTATCTATCTATCTATCTATCTATCCATTGTTGTATTTATCATTCTATTGATCTATCTATCTATCTATCTATCTATCTATCTATCTATCTATCTATCTGTCATTCTATCTATCTGTTGTTCTATCTATCTATCTATCTATCTATCTATCTATCTATCTATCTATCTATCTATCTATCTATCTGTTGTTCTATCTATCAATCGTTCTATCGTTCTATGTATCACTCTATCTATCTATCTATCCATTGTTCTATCTATCATTCTATCGTTCTATCTATCTATCTATCTATCTATCTATCTATCTATCTATCTATCTATCGTTTTATCGTTCTATCTATCATTCTATCGTTCTATCTATCTATCTATCTATCTATCTATCTATCTATCTATCTATCTATCTATCTGTTGTTCTATCTATCAATCGTTCTATCGTTCTATGTATCTGTGTATCTATCTATCTATCTATCTATCTATCTATCTATCTATCTGTTGTTCTATCTATCTATCTATCGTTCTATGTATCACTCTATCTATCTATCTATCTATCTATCTATCTATCTATCTATCTATCGTTCTATCGTTCTATCTATCTATCTATCTATCTATCTATCTATCTATCTATCTATCTATCTATCTATCTATCTATCTATCTATCTATCTGTCTGTCTGTCTGTCTGTCTGAGTGTTTCTCGTTCCCATCTCTTTCTGTCTCTCTCTCTCTCTTTCTGTGTGTGTTCTGCAGGGTTCACCCCCTCCTTTCACCTCTCTCCCTCTCTCTCTCTCTCTCTCTCTCTCTCTCTCTCTCTCTCTCTCACTCTCTCTCTCACTCTCACTCTCTCTCTCGCTCCGTCAGTGTGTTGTGTAGTATGGTTGAGGCTGTGTGCGCGTCTCTCAGTACAGATGCTGAAGGGTGATTACTCTTCTCTGTGACTCACGGCATTGTGGATTTGACATGATCGTCTGGTTCAGTAAGTAAAACTCATCTCTGCTACTAGTGCCGCATCATTTTACAGTTAATGCACGTTTGCGAGGGCAATCTTCACTGTGGCGTACAGGAACATGGAGCAACTGTGTCCTTCACATGAAGAAGGTTGTCACGCTGGCAGGTGGGGACGCATTGGGTTTCATGCTGTGTCTTAAACGAGCCCACAGAGCTCCTGACCAGTGTCACGGCTGTTTATTCTCCATTGGAATCTCCAGTTACAGTTGAATGGGATTATGTCAAAGCTCTCTTGCATGTGTGCCCTCAGATACGCCTGAGCACAGACAGATTTAGCTGCCGAGGGTTTCCGACACTGAGTTTGACCGCTTCAGAATGAGTCAGCCGGTATAAAGTTTGTTGTGTGGATGTCGCTTTCTCAGATCGTCTTCAGGGGACACATGGCGGTGACCTCCAGAGGAGTAGCTTCACTGCGACAAAATAGTGTTTTTGGATGCGCTAGGTTAGAACACGCGGGGGATCTCGTCCGTGACATTGACAGCAGATCCTCATTATTAAGTCACAGTTTCATTGTCATAGAGCATGTACTATTACAGAGAATGCTTGTTATTAAGATAACATGCTTGCTGAAAAAAAAAATTTCTCTGTAAACATTAAATTGAGTTATGATATAAAATCAGCTAACATGATTTTGTATATGGAAAGGTTATATAAGTTACAGACGGGTCAGCGATTTGGTCGCGCAGTAGGTGTCATGTGCACAAGCGCCTCAGCTGTAAATGTGTGTCTGCTGTAATTACTGCAGAAATTGACTGTTGCTGCTGCTGTGGATCGTCCTTCATCATGCCGGCAGCGAGAGGCTCGCTCATTACCGCCGCGTGTGGGGGTGTATGATTGTATCTGTAGGGGATCCGGTTAGTGCATGTTGCATTCTGATGCGTCATCCCCGCGCACATGTGCCGGACGTTCACGAGCCCACAGCTGGGTTATGACAGACACAAGTGCAGCCCTGCGGTGCTGGATCGTCTGTCACACGGAGTGAACGCGCCGCGGATGAGGTCAAATGCTTTGCGCTGTCCTGGAGGGATCTTTTTCTCTTTTATTCACAGCTTGTCTTTGTGTTTGTGCGTAGAGTACAGTATTAATCATTAGCTCAGGGACTGCAGGGTTTTGGGTGGAGGGAGGGGGTGCTTTGGGATCTACTGCCGTTCAGTACTAATAAACCTGCTATTCACTAAGACATACAGGACCATAAGTTAATGTTGTATTACACTTTACAATAAGGCTCCATTTGCTTGCATTAGAACTAACCTGTCTTCTAAAGCACTTATTAATCTTAGTTAATTTCAGCATTTACTAATACATTGCTGAAATCAAAAGTTGTATGTGTTAATATTATATAATGAACCTGAGCTGACATGAAGTGACAATGAACAGTTGTGTTTTTATTAACTAATGTTAACAAAGATTAATAAATACTGTAACAAATGTATTGATCTTTGTCAGTTAATTAACTGTGTTAACTAATTGGACGTTATTGTAAAATGTTACCAAAAAGTCTGATACATTTCACAGCTACATTCCAGCTAACAAACAGAAACTTTAACATCCATAGAAACTTTCCATTGCACAAAAAGTTCTTTATAGTGGAAAAGGTTTCTTTAGATTTTTAAAGTGCCCCTATTATGCTATTTTAAAGATTCCTAATGTTGTTTTGTCGTCTTCTACAACAGGTTCACATTCATCCAAGATCAAAAACACTGTAATTTCCTCATAATATCCACTGCAGCATCAGCTCTTTTCTCTCAGTGTCTGAAACGCTTCGATCAAGGATTCGGTCTCTCTAAACCCCGCCTTTCTGAGAGCTGCTCTGCTCTGATTGGTCAGAAACCAAACGCTCATTATCATATCTGAATCTCAGCTCTTGATTCACAGTGATACGAACAGTAACGATGGCGTCGGTTTTACCGTATCAATCTCATCAAAGTGGATTTGCTTTGGCAGCAGAAAACAGCGTCTTCTCGACATGAACAACACGAACCAAACTCTTCCAGTCTCAGATACAACTACAGTGATTGAGGGCGGGGCAAAGAGACGCTGTTCAGCCAATGAAGACCAGAGGCGGGCATTATGCAAATTAGTTACAAACCTACGAGCAGGAAGTGAGACTGAATTACTGACAACTCATTTCAGTTCAGAATCACTTCTTTCTTTCATTTATCTGCAGTTTGATCTTTGAATCTTTGCAGACCTTTTACATTCACAAACAGCTTTACATGAAAGTTAATAAAAGAGGCACTTTAAAATGTTCTTTACACTAAGACAAAAATGGTTCTTTTAAGAACTGATCTCTGAAAGGTTTTATGGTCCTCCTATTGCATCGTTTTGAAAACCCCATTGAAACTTTATTTTTAGGAGTATAGTAACATCCTAGCATTGTGATGGTGAGTTCTGCTTCTCCAGCTGTGCTATTCTTCACTTATCATCAAGCTCACATCCATGTGTTCAGCTGCAAACCTTTCATACATGTTTCCTGCTGGTGATTCAGTTCAGAAGTCATGCGATCAGCTCTAGTTTGGCACATTAATGCCATGTAGATGTTTGGAGGCTCTTTTGCTGGTGCTCATGAGCGCCTCCTTTTGCCCGCATTACGTCACCAAAAGGAGGACTTGGGACCCAAGGGTTTAGGTCAGTATTTGGGACACAAGCATTTTGTTTAATGCTATTAAAATGTGCAGTCGAATTGGTTTGTTGCCAGCTTCTCTAACTAAAACTCAAGCCGATTTAGAGCAAGTAAACGCACAACTGCAAAAATGAAACGTCTGTCATCATTTATTCACCCTAAAAACACATCTTAGCCAGCAGCGTTGAAAGCACAGTATCATAAAGTAGTCAATGCTGTCTGTCTGTCCACACTGAACACAAAAACCGCCATGTGACGCGTTCAATAGAGACACTGGTGATGTTTGGTTGTGTGACAGTAGTTTTTAGCTTTTACAGTAACAGGCTATATTTTCCAGTGGTGTAACATGACAAAACTCTACATTGTTGTTTTTGTCACATTGAGTCGTTCCCGCAGATTTACAGCCAAACAACCCGAGGCAATAAAAAACAAGCTCTCTTAAACTGTTCTCTCTCTCTCTCATTCAGTTTGTACAGACCATTCATTTGAGCAAACAATAAAAAATATATAAAAAAAACAAATGCACTTCTAAATAAACTACTTTTTTGAAAGAGTAGCTTGACTGGAGTTGAACTGCTTTAAAGTACGAGTAGTTCGTAGCTTAGTGAGATATGCTTTCAAAGCAGCTTCCCAACATTGATTTTTTTTTTTTTTAATGTTCTCTGAGGTCCGCTTATAATGTTGGCAAGATTTTTACATTAAAAAAAACAACCTACTTTAGAAGTAATAAGCTATCTTCTATACTGTTTCACCCTCTCTTTGAAACACTGTTTTGATAGACCTCCTGCATTCAAGACTTGGAAGTAAACACCCACTTCTATAATTGGGTAACAATTTTGCATATTAAAATCATTTTCAACGTCCCCGCCATTACACGTGTGGAATTGTTTTTGAAAACTTCCGATGTTCAGCCATTCATGTTTGAGTCAGAGTCTGATCCCGAATCAGAAGACAAATACCAAGATACTCCAGTCTGTCAATCACCTTTATTTATGTTTATTTGTGATGTATTATTGTATTATATTATATTATATTAGTGCTGAAACGAAGACGCTACAGAAAGGTGTTTATATATTGTTAAATAGTTGAAACATTTGCCAACTGTGAAATACTTATGCATACAGTATTACATATACTTGATTGTATATGTAATTACATTGTATAAGATTATTACATAATCTTGATTGTATAAAGTTGAAGTACTTGGAGTTTCCACAGTTATAGTTGACAGGATGGTGTTTGTGTAAATGAATTATAAATGAATGACCATTGTTTGTTGTACTGTCTGTCTTATGATCATCATTTTCAGTAAAGTGAAAGTAAAGTGAGTACTATCAGACGATCTGTATCGGACAAAGCATTAGTGACACATGGTAAAAACACAATTACTCACACTTGTGTGTTGCGACGTTACTGTCGGACCCGATATACTCGTCACTGCATCATCTTTTATTTTCAGTCTCTCAGAAAAGCCTGTGCTGAACTGTGTCTTGTTTAAAAACAAATCCGCAGTAAAATGAAATGAAAAAACAAATAGTCTTACTGACGCGATCTGGAACTTTGTTAAAAGTTGTTTAAATTTATTTTCAAAACTTAGCATCACAAGGAAGGCAATGCAAAGACTGTGTTTTTTTCCAATCCGATCTCACAGCAATTCGTACGTATTTTACGAGGTAGCTAATTCATGTGAATTCATACGAATTACCTACCCCTAACCCCGCCCCTAAACCTACCCGTCACTGGGGTTTAGACAAATCATATGAATTCGTACGAATGACCTACCCCTAACCCCGCCCCTAAACCTACCCGTCACTGGGGTTTAGACAAATCATATGAATTCGTACGAATGACCTACCCCTAACCCCGCCCCTAAACCTACCCGTCACTGGGGTTTAGACAAATCATATGAATTCGTACGAATGACCTACCCCTAACCCCGCCCCTAAACCTACCCGTCACTGGGGTTTAGACAAATCATATGAATTCGTACGAATGACCTACCCCTAACCCCGCCCCTAAACCTACCCGTCACTGGGGTTTAGACAAATCATATGAATTCGTACGAATGACCTATTATTATTACGCTCTAAAAAAGCTGGTTTAAAAACAATCCAATTTGGGTTATTTGGCAACATAGCACTGGGTCAAAATTGGACAAATTCAGCGTTGGGTTGTTTTTACCCAGCTTGCTGGGTTAAACGCTTGCTGGGTAGTTTTATTTAACTCAACTATTGTTTAAAAATGACTGTATTGCTTGCTTAAAATAAACCCAAAGTATGTCGGAAATTAAAATTTATTAATAAGTTTAATGAATAATAATTAAACAATAAACATTTATTAAATTGCTTATTAATAAATGTTCACCTTTTGATTATTATTGTTGCCTCTAGTAATTATGTGTCTGATTTTTAATTTCCAACCTATTTTGGGTTCATTTTATGCCAGCCATATAGTCATTTTTAAACAGTAGTTGGGTTAAATAAAACTACCCAGCAGGTTGGACAAACATTTAAACCCAATCACTGGGTTTGTCCATTTTCAACCCAACTTGGATTGTTTTTAACCCAGCATATTTTAGAGTGTAACTTAACAGAAAAGGTACTGGTCATTTTTTCTTACAGTACAGTACAGTATTTGTCAAGTTAGTCTGTAAATAATCTGCATTACTGCTCTGGAAATGGGCTAATCTGCCTTAAACTGCCATAAATCATTTATCTTTTATAACACATGACTCACAGAATGAAATATGATTCACGCAGCTGTTGTATAATACTTTAATAATGGCGTCTGAACAGCTGTCCTCATTGTGAAGCCACACAGCAGTGAGAAGACATGAATCGAGCCATTAGGAGCTGTCTGAATCATTACACTGAAAACTTTACATTGCAAAAACTGTGCTTATGAGTACACATTAAGATTCATATTTATGCATTTGGCAGAAGCTTTTATTGACAGTGATTTACAGTATACATTACCAGTACATTTAATTTACTTTTACCACCAGCAAAGGTGTTTGTGAATGGTAGTTTTACAAAGGCTTCTCATTCAGTCATGATTTAGCATCTGTTTTAATCTGCATTTCACTTTTCACATAGATTTAAGGCAAAAAAGGTTGATAATGTTTACTGTATGTTGAATGTAAATAGTGGTAGATAGCAAGTATAAGTGCATGTAGTGATAGATTCACACAAACTCTAAATAAAAGCAATATACTGTTGATACTAAAGGTAAAATATCTGAGCAGTGGTGGGCTGAGAAAATGTATAAAACAAATCTCTAGCAGTGCAGCTTCTGAACTAAATGTGCAGATTCACGGAGTTAAATAGCGTGAGGAGATGAATCCTGTGAACCAGATATAGCTTGGACACCATCTTTAATATTTCATGTGTTATGGCTGATGTGTGTGCTTGCTTTGACACGTTACATGAGGCAGATGAGAGCAGCCCTGGATGATGTTTCAGAGAGCGTTTGCATAGTCAGACTCTGGATCAATACGTCAGAATGGACAGAACTGCTCTTCAGATGCCCTGTCATGCTTTCTCACCAATGAAAGGGGACCTATAATGCCCCTTTCACAAGATGTAGTATAAGTCTCTGGTGTCCCCAGAATGTGTCTGTGAAGTTTCAGCTCAAAATACCCCACAGATCATTTATTATAGCTTGTCAAATTTGCCTCTATTTGGGTGTGAGCAAAAACACGCAGTTTTTGTGTGTGTCCCTTTAAATGCAAATGAGCTGCTGCTCCCGCCCCCTTTCCAGAAGAGGGCGGAGCTTTAACAGCTCACGCTTCGGTCGCTCAACAACAACAAAGCTGGAGAATCTCACGCAGCCAAAATGAGGATTGTCAGTAACGGTGTTCAGCCTTACATTGTTCAAACCGGAGTCGACACTGATGGAGAGACTCAGGAAGAAGTTACAACTTTTAGACGTTTCTGAATGGTTAGTGGATAAATTTATGTAGTTGCTGTGGAGTTGATTCAACTCATCCACTAGCATGTGCCGTCATGTTAATCTTTTGTGCAAATCCAGCGTTGAATTGACCCTCGTTTGTGAAGCAGTCCGGCGTAAAATGACGGCATGACAACAACACTCTACTACAACAACTCTTCCTCTTCTCTAAAGCAGCCCAACATGGACTCGCCCCCTTTGTTGTGTGTTCTCGGGGGCGGGGTTTATGTAAATTTTAGGGTTAGTGATGTCACTAACCCGGAAAGAAGCTTGTTGTAGTCCCTACCAGCCATTTGTTGTAGTCCTTAGAGAATTCTTTAAAAGAAAATATCTCCCTTTGCATTGATCTTTTGAATGATGATTACTAAAATATGTGATGGGGAATAAAGCACGGCAAGTGTCCTGCTGACAGTTCACTGGCTATTTATTTGGAAGTAAATAAATCATGTGCTTTTCCCATTACTGGTGAAAATCAGTCCATTTGAGTCGTGTTTTAGCTGCAGTTCGCATGTGGAATTGAATTGATTTTCCTGACAAACCCGAGAGACATTTCGCCCCCGCACGGCACCGTAAGCGTCCTCCCATGCAGCCCGTATCTGCAAAGCAAAGGTGACATCCACTGCGGTAGATCAATATGCAGCGTCAGCACATCATGGAGCCCCGGGGACACGCAGCGGTGGACGGCACACGCTGGACCCGCAGACGTGACATCTGAGAGGGCTTTCACTGCGCAGCCGGCGGAGGTCCCCGTACTGAGAGACTGGCGGCGGCAGGGAGTCGTGTGTGTGGCCAGGAAGTCACATGTCATCTGCTCTCTCTGAAACGGAACCCAGCCATCGCATTAAAGGGCAGCGCGCCGCTGCTCGCCTCATGATGAGGATGAGGATGCTGTCTTTGTGCATTTGCATTCATTTCTTATCTAGATGCTTTTTTACAATAAGAATTAAAAAGAATGTTTGTCACAAAAGACCAACATTTCTTAAATTCTGTGGTTATTTTAGTTAAAAACAGCTGCTGTATTTACAACACACCACTATAATAATGCTCTTTAAAAGTCGTTTAATGAATTTCATGAAGAACCAGTTTGGGGAACACATATTCACTATTAACTACATCTTTTGCCTCAATAAAATCCTAATTTACTGCTTATTAATAGTTAGTAAGGTAGTTGTTGTAGCATTTAAGTTCAGTTATTGGGTAGGATTAAGGGATGTAGAATATGGTCATGCAGAATAAGACATTAATATGTGTTTTATAAGTACTAATAAACAGCCAATATGCAAGCTAATAGGCAACTAGTTAAAAGCGAGAGTTGAACCCTAAAAAAAAGTGTTGTCATAGGCTGTATAAAACATGGACGTAGTGTCCATGGCGTCACCTGCAGGATTCTGAAGAGAATTTTTGAAGCCCAAAGTGGGCGGAGCCGGCCGTCGCCATCTTGGCAGCATGTCACCATGCGCCACTCCCCGATAACCGAAAATGGGCAAAGAGGCGGGGCGTGGGTGGAGCTGAGGTGTCTGGTTGCTGAAAAATGGTGAAATGAACATTATCTGCCATTTTGTTGATTAATACACTACAGTACAGTTCAGAATCTTGCTGTCAGTAATTTTTTTTGATACTTTTATTCAACAAGGCTGCATTAAATTGACCAAAAATGGCAGTAAAGACATTTATAATGTTACAAAATATTTCTATTTTAGAAATTAATTACATTTTTTAAAATAGAACACAATTATTTTAATATGTATATTCACAATATAACTGTTTTTACTGTATTTTTGATCAAATAAATGCAGCCTTGGTGAGCAGAAGAGACTTCTTCCAGAAACATTAAAAAAATCTCACCAACCCCAAACATTTAAACAGTAGTGTACATGAAAGTATTGTTCATTATTAGTTCATATCATCTAACTAACACATACATCTTTATTGTAAAGTATTACCTTTTAAATGTAAAATATATTTTTGTAAATTGTCATTCTTGTAAATTTTTTTGCAATGCAAATATTTGTTGATTCTCAAATTCACAAACTTCACATTTTGAAATTCTCAAGATTCATAAACTCATTTCTGTAATGACACAGTTGTGTTTCCATGACTAGTAATGGTTGTGTAACTCACCCACGCACTACACAGTATGTGGTACGTATTTCAGTCAGTTACAGAATCATAAAAACTTGCAGTATAGTCACTCGCTAGGGCACTATTTCCCACAATGCCACTTTTCTAGTCAATGTAAAAATATTAGTGCAGCAAGTTGTTGGTCACAGGCCAGCAGTTCAGTAGAGTTCGATTGAGACGGTATTGGGTGATGCCGTCCAATTCCCTGAGGTGTTCAGGTCTGGACTTCATGCAGTCAGTAAATCATTTCTTTATGGATTTATGAACAGGGATTTGGAAATACTGGAACAGAAGAGGATCAGTAGAGGACACATTATTCTCTAGATGTCATTAGCATTATGATTTGTCTTCACTGGAATTAGACATGATGAATGCAAACGTTTGATCAGATGCACATGTGAATGAGTTTATGAACTCAAGCTCAGGTGTGAAGTCCTCAGTGAGGTTACGGATCACCGCATGCAGAGGTACGGGAGTCTGCGCACCTTCACGTGTTTGGGCCTTTTCTTCTGGCGGCAGCTCTTTCACCAGGCTGGCGTTGAGAGACAGGCTGCATTAAGGTCTCGGTGGCAACAAAGGGCAATCTCTCAAGCCGTGGTTTGCGTGCAGTCATGTGAGAGACATAGCGTGTAATATCCAGCTCTCTCCGCAAAGGCCTGCCAACCCCGGAGCGATCCGTGCTGTCGTTCTTCAAAAGACCCTCTCTCGCCATGGACAAAGGCGGACTCTCGGGAAGAAAAGGCAGCGTGGCTCGCAATCTCTTTACCCTTTATACCAAAATGACTTCCAGTGGCACTCTTTCATCCACAGCTATTTGTTTCAGAAATAACCCCGTCTCCGTAGGGAGATCTTCACATTCACTTCCGCTGATGTGAGATCACAACACAATTAAAACTTGCCAAGCGGACAAAGAAAACCTGTTTTGCAATTTGATGTTGAATTGTGTTTATGGAAATACACCAAAATGACTATTCCATCATCATTTCCTTCTGTGAACACGAAAGAAAAAGATGCTCTTTTCTAAAGTAATGCAATTACACAAGCTATAGGCTCATTGGAAAAATGTCCCATTTCTGCAAAATATCACAATGCTTCTTTCATGGTTTGCAACACTTTTGTGAATTGTTCCATGAATGCCACTAAAAGCACATTCGGTTTGATATGTAACAGATGAATGTGAATCTGCCAACTTTTGATGTACGCGTCACGGCAGTTCAGAAATGAAGTGGCACTGAAAGGTTAATGCGTGTGAAAATAATGTAGCAGCTACACTAAACCAACCCTATAGTGTTAACTGAATGAACGTCTGCTGAATATGAAGAAAAACACATTTACTGCGTCAGAAAAGCTAAACGTATGGAGCTGGTTATGATGCAAACGTCAAATGCACTATACTAAAAGTGTTTTGACAAACTATGTGAGAAATCTTTATTAATCCGCCCCTGTAATCATGATTTGTATGAAAAGGAATAACATTTGTTAGTGTTTTACTGCCTCTAGTGTTGATTTCACCATAAAAGCAGCACAAATGAGCTTCACCTGTGGTTTACTCCAGGAGTTCTGAAGCTGCCGGATGTCAACCTTAATCAGTTGCTCAGTACAATTCTCAAAACGTTGATGAGGAAATCATTTTTGGGTGATTTATTTTTCTGATGAAAATGTGAGTGTGCTTGCCGTGGCAATACTTGGCACCATGGTAGGAAGTTGCTAGGGTGATATGGGTGGTTTCTGCAGTGTTATGGGTGGTTACTAGGGTGTTGCTAGGCAGTTGCTAGGGCATTGCTATGTTCAATTCAATTCAATTTCACTTTATTGTTGGAATTTCTTCCATAAATTGTCTCAGATTCCACAGCGTTTACTGTCTCACATGAATTCACATCAATACACATCCACGTCAAATAATAAGATGCTACAATAGACGCCAACTGAGGGGGAAAAAAACAAACAAGTACGTTAATACACCTTTTTTTTTTTTTTTTTGTAGCTAGGGTGTTCTGGGTGGTTGCAAGGGTGTTGCTAGACAGTTGCTAAGGAGGGTGAGTTCTTGAGTGTTATGGGAGGTTACTAAGGTGTTGCTAGGCAGTTGCTAGGGCATTGCTATGTGGTTGCTAGGGTGTTCTGGGTGGTTGCTAGGGTGTTGCTAGGCAGTTGCTATGGTGTTAAGGGGGTTTATATTGTATTATGGGTGGTTTCTATGGTGTTCTGGGTGGTTACTAGGGTGTTGCTAGGCAGTTGCTAGTGCATTGCTGTGTGGTTTCTATTGCGTTCTAAGTGGCTGCTAGGGTGTTACTAGGCAGTTGCTAAGGTGTTATGGGTGGTCTCTAGAGTATTATGGGTGGTTTCTAGGGTGTTCTGGGTGGTTACTGGGGTGTTGCTAGGCAGTTGCTAGAGCATTGCAATGTGGTTGCTAGGCAGTTGCTAGGGCATTGCTATGTGGTTGCTAGGGTGTTCTGGGTGGTTGCTAGGCAGTTGCTATTGTGTTAAAGGGGGTTTATAGTGTATTATGGGTGGTTTGTATGGTGTTCTGGGTGGTTACTAGGGTGTTGCTAGGCAGTTGCTAGTGCATTGCTATGTGGTTTCTAGGGTGTTCTAGGTGGCTGCTAGGGTGTTGCTAGGCAGTTGCTAAGGTGTTATGGGTGGTTTATAGAGTATTATGGGTGGTTTCTAGGGTTTTCTGGGTGGTTACTAGGGTGTTGATATGCATTTGCTTGGGCATTGCTATGTGGTTGCTAGGGTGTTGCTAAGCAGTTGCTAGGGCATTGCTATGTGGTTGCTAGGGTGTTGCTAGGCAGTTGCTAGTGCATTGTTATGTGGTTTCTAGAGTGTTGTAGGTGGCTGCTAGGGTGTTGCTAGGCAGTTGCTAAGGTGTTACGGGTGGTTTCTAGAGTATTATGGGTGGTTTCTGGGGTGACCTGGGTGGTTACTAGGGTGTTGCCAGGCAGTTGCTAGGGCATTGCTATGTGGTTGCTAGGGTGTTGCTAGGCAGTTGCTAGGGCATTGCTATGTGGTTACAAGGCTGTTGCTAGGGCATTGTTATGTGGTTGCTAGGGTGTTGCTAGGCAGTTGCTAGGATGTTCTGGGTGATTGAGCTATTCCTTCCTTGTTCAGGCAGGCCGTGAATCGAATGGATTGTTCCAGTCTCTGTATGTGCTGTAGTTTTCAGTGATGGCTGTGCTCCGGTCTGATCCCACACTCCCCTCTCCACTCTTCATTACCGGCATCATTAATGTCTTTCCTCATTTCACATGGTGCAGGGCGCGTCCTCACCGCGTCAGATCAGCAGGGAAGGATCATGCTCCGGTGTTCTTGAGTAGTTTGTACTGTGCAGTTACAGTAGAGGGCAGAGCTTCTGAAGTTACTATCCAAAACTAGACCTCACACTCAATATATCAGCAAACCCAACTGCCCTACACTGAATACTAGTGCTGTTGACAGTTCGCTCGTGTCAACTACACATCCATGTGATGCTTGCCTTATAAAGGGAACAGTTTCAGCAAAGCTATTCATGTAACTCTACTGGTTAACAGCACTGATAATGGGAGACTACGTTAAAATGAAAGATATTAAGTATATTTTGATGTATTTATGTTTAAACATAGTAATCATCAGCATCATTTCATTAATTATTTCACACACACACACACACACACAAAGAGAGAGAGAGAGAGAGAGAGAGAGAGAGAGAGAGAGAGATGTAGAAATTCCTTAAGAGAATCTTTCCTATTTCTGTGATTTAAATGCCTGAACAAACCAAATGACTAGGAATTGCGGACATTTTAATCAAGTGCACTTGATATTGCCTCTTTTGCTCGGCTGTAAAACTGAAAAATTGAGCAATAAAATGTGACAAAACCAGCATTTTATACTGTTACAGCACTACTAACTCACTGGAAACTGCTTGTTACTTTGAGCTACAGTCAAATGCAGTTCAGATATGGCGTTGGCCAACACTGCACAGGTAACCATCATAATGCAACACATAAAGCCTGATTTAACATGTAGAAGAACTTTTGAACTACAAATGACATGTTCCTGTTCATTTACAACAATTAAATGCATCTCATTAAATAATTACAGGCCTACATTAATAATGAAAATGCCTGCACTTCCTCGGATTGCTCTAGCATGTCAACTATTATATTACTCATTTGAGGACGGCTTAGGAAAGAGGAGATACTGAGAAAGAGATACTGGTCAAAGAGAGGAAGCGGACAGCACAGAGGGCTCTGTAGACCTCAGTCAGGGTAGAGGCATATTTCACTTTTGAGAGGAACGAAGGCAGGCTGTGAGGGACAGAAGTACAGTGCGTACAGTGGATTGTACAGTTCAGCCGAACAGCTTGCCAAAAAAACTTTCGGTTACACTTTATTTTAAGGTGACATTGTCACATTGTACTTACTCAAATAAGCACTGAGTAATATTAATTAACTGCAGGCTTTTAAATTCATTTGTGTGTGTGTATGTGTGTTTGAACTATAAATTGTTATTTTCACACTCTCTAAAAAAACTCTTCAAAATGAAGTTTGATTTGTTGGAATCCAACAAAAAATGACTGAGCTACACCTGTTTGAAGTCGATAGAGTCAGCAAAGTCAGTTTTGAGAAAAATCGAGTTTTACTGAGGGTTCCAAAACAAAATCATCTTGCAACCAAACCTTAAAATCCCTGTTAATAACACCTAATTTGGCACAAACCAAGTCAAAACCCATATCTATAGGAAGAAATTTTATATATTTTATATAAATATTCAACTTTTTCCATAATTTCACAATTGTTTGATTAACAGACAGCCTATATATTAAGACCTGCTGTACCAAACGGATCTAATATAATGTTATACATCCCCAACAGTTAACCAAACGTTCGCTTAAGACATAACAGATCATGTTTGAGTGAATACTCGCCATGACAGATTTTTTTAAATACGTTAATTCTGTGTATATGTGTATATCGGGATCGCGCACTGTCTGAGGCGTTTTTGTGCGCGAGATCGTTTTGTTTACATCAGCATGAGTTTGAAAATCACATTTCATTGGTTCAGACTTATGCCATCGAGAATTCGCTATGAATATTCACAAAGTTGGCATGCTGCGCTTTAAAACGATACCAAACTTGTGCTGAGGGAAGCACCAGTCGTTGAGAAGTGAGCAGAGAAAAACGGCATTTTTCATGGTCAAAGGAAAGTTACTCCTCTCAGAAAACGTACAAATAAAGATACTTTTAGATGTTTAATTGCTACTTGGAGCATTGGGATCGCTAGACGAGAGCTTAATGAACTCATTTTTGTGAAAACCTCAATGTCGACCAAAATTGACATTTTTCACTTGTTTCGCCTGTAGCTCGAAATTAACCCGTGCACATTCGGACTCATTTTGACAACACGGGTCACAAATATTTAGCCATTCGATTCGGCTGCTGTAGGGACAGTCGTGGCCTAATGGTTAGAGAGTCAAACTGGTAACCCAAAGGTTGCAAGTTCAATTCAATACCGGCAGGAAATGAGGTGTTCTTGAGCAAGGCACCTAACCCCCAATCACTCCCTGGGTGCCACAGCAAAATGGCTGCCCACTGCTCCGGGTGTGTGTTCACGGTTTGCAGTGTGTGTGTGTTCACTACTCACTACTCCTAACGTGTGTGCACCAACTTGAGTTAAATGCAAAAAAAAAACGAGGATAAGTTCCCATACTTGGCCTTCACATGTCACTCACTTTTATGCTCAGTCATTAGGATTCATAGGATCCTGAAGCACAGCATAAGTTTTTGGGAGATGTCCTCTGTATAATGAAGGAAATAAATAGGCATTACAGGTTGCCTTGAAATGTCTCACATAAGTTTAGAGGACTTCTGTTCGTTTTGAACACTTCATTTGTCTTTGTCACTCCTTTTCTTTACATTCATAAATCAAAACTTAATTAGACTCCGGGCACAGGTGCTCTTGTGGATGATGTTGTCACCTCATTTACAGTGATAGCATCTTGTGGTGATAGTAATATCTTCCTGAATGCATTGTTGAGATATCGCACAAGTAGTTGTAGTCCTGTTGAATAGTCTGTTCAAATTATGCAGAGTTTTGTTTCACAGTGATGATGTGAGAGGATCTGTCGCAGCATCCAGATCGTACCAGCTGCACATGTATTATTTCCTGTAGTAACCTTCTGGAGGACTTCATTACGCCTCCCTGACAATCACTGGCACAGCTGGTGGAGCTGGTGTTGGGACAGGAGTGGGGTGGATATTGATCTGTCCTGAAGGCCCATGGGAAGCAGGACCATGCCTTACAGCCATTAGCTTCACTAATAAATATGTGGACAAAAACGAGGGTGCCGTGCTGTGTCACGACTGATGCGATGAACACATCAAGCTGGAGTCTGGAAATACAGCCAGAGTGTTCTGACAAATACATGTTAATTCGTTCCTAACAAAGACATTCGTCAAGAAAATATGCAAATGTTTCTCTTTAGAAATGGTATTGATTATCTGTCCCAGCTGTTTAGTCTGTTCAGATTCAGTCAATAATCGTATGCCTCCAAATAAATTATGGTTGGGTCAGGTTGTTTTTTTTTAAAAGCGTATAAACTCTATTTACTAGAAACTACATACACTCTAAAAAAAAATTGCTGGGTTAAAAACAACCCAGGTTGGGTTGAAAATGGACAAACCCAGTGATTGGGTTAAATGTGTGCTGGGTAGTTTTATTTAACTCAACTATTGTTTAAAAATGACTGTATTGCTTACTTAAAATGAACCCAAAATAGGTTGGAAATGAACATTTATTAATAAGTTTAATGAATAACAATTAAAACATAAACATTTTTTTAAATTATTAATAAATGTTCACCTTTTGATTATTATTGTTGCCTCTAGTAATTATGTGTCTGATTTTTAATTTCCAACCTATTTTGGATTAATTTTAAGCCAGACATATAGTCATTTTTAAACAATAGTTGAGTTAAATAAAACTGCCCAGCAAACATTTAACCCAACTGCTGGGTTTGTCCATTTTCAACCCAACTTGGGTTGTTTTTAACCCAGCATTTTCATTGAATATCATGTTTCACTTGGAAATGTGTCTTTTTATGGAAGTAAAATGGGATGATTTTAATAAACATACACTCTAAAAAATGCTGGGTTAAAAATATCCGAAGTTGGGTTAAAAATGGACAAACCCAGTATTTTTGTTGGGTTAAATGTTTGCCCAACCTGCTGGGTAGTTTTATTTAACCCAACTATTGTTTAAATATTACTATATGGCTCACTTAAAATTAATCCAAAAAAGGTTGGAAATTAAAAATCAGACACATAATTACTATGTTGACTAATGTGTCTGTTTTTAATTTCCAACCTATTTTGGGTTCATTTTTAAGCAAGCAATATAGTAATTTCCGAATGATGCTCGCTACAGGGGACAATAAGTTTATCTCCATGTATCAAATTTTGCAATTACAGCATTTACAGTATGTGGCACAATTAGGGTGACTGAACTTCATTTTGCTTCATAAAAAACAAGATGAGGGCGTTAAAATAATTGATTTAGAAGAGCAAATATGATCATTGCCTCAGCTCGCTCTGCAGTAAAGCTATTGTCATGATACTCTGTTTTTAGCTGGAAACAGTAGCTTGCTGCTGGAAAAGTGACACTATTTTGAAACCCAGAGAGCTACTGTTACGCTACTGAAAAATGTAGTGAGTAGCGTCACTGCCTTCAGATCTTTACTCACCAACAATGCTTATGATGTAAATTCTGCAGCATTTAACAACTGTTTGTGGCTTTGTGTGATTCCAAATGTGAGAATTGCCCTCCAGGACGTCGCAGTCCGTTAGCGTTAGTTAGCTGGTATTCAAAATCGTGCTCTATGCAGCATAAATGCATTAGCATGGATGAATTATATAATCCTTTACCATCGCTAACTCCCCTCCAGCTAACCTTGCTGCAGTGTGGGATGCACTGCCCGCATTTCTCGATAGCGTCGAGTCCTTTGATGTGCGCCGCAGTCTCGTTCGGATCACATGAGCGGCGTAAAGACTCTCATGTCCCTTTAGTATTTACATGGCTCTGTATTTAGCAGCCAGAGAGCGATCAAAGCGCTGCAGCTATGCATGTGACAGCGGCTGCCGTACGCCGAGGAGAATCACAGGAATAGATGGACACCCCCCACCTCTGTGTGATGCATTGACGACACAATGCCGTGCTTTCCTAGCGCCTCTCTCACTTTTGTGCTGCTCGCACCTCTGAGAAACACTCATGCTTATCTCTCTCTCTCCCTCCCTCCCCTTCTGTCCTCCGCTCTCTCCCTCTCTCTCTGTCTCTGAAGGAGTAATGGAGCGGATCACCATGTAGACAGCAGCCGACGGGAAGCAGGTAGAATGGGAAACCACGTATGGAGCGCCGCCGGTCTGCAGCCGTGGTGAGCGCAGACGTCCTCAGGACCTCAGCCGGGATCTCACGGATGGCTGTCGCGTCCCAGTTCGCGTAACGCAGAGGAGCCTCTCTTCAATAGCAGACAGCGGACCGGATCTGTTTTTTTCTTCATCCTCCTCTCTTACCTTCTATTCTCTCCTGCATTGCTCTCGTTTTTTTTTTTAGACACCTGTTCTCCAGCCACAGCAGGGACCGTTTTTCCTCATTTTGATTAAGAAAAGCTACCGAGCAATACTCAGCCACCATGGGGGACATGACGAATAGCGATTTTTACACCAAGAACCAAAGAAACGACAGCAACCATGAGGGGGGATTTGGCTGCTCGCTCATGGAGCTGCGTTCCCTCATGGAGCTCCGAGGAACGGAGGCAGTGGTCAAAATTCAGGAGGACTACGCAGGTGTGGAGGGACTGTGCCAGCGGCTGAAAACCTCGCCGACAGAGGGTGAGTGTGCGCCGTCTCATGCCGTCACTATCAACTCACTCACATACAGTCATGCTCTTTCAAATGATAATCAATTCCATTCCCGTATGCTGTGAGATCTCTCAGGCAGGTTCTTCCCCACTCTGCTGACGCTGGTTGGCTGTCTTGCGGAGTTATTAACTAGGATGTGTCTCCCAGGCAACAGCGCAGGGGTCAAACTAAATTTGCTACTTTCTACAATGATAGTGTTGCTGGGTAGAAGAAGCCATGCTTCGGTATACGATTTTCAATTATAAATCATCTCTCCGCAGAGAGACTACAGGATCCGACCCAGAGCATTTCATTGCATTGAAAATCAGTTGCATCATCTTTAGAGGGAAATGCACTCAATTGCATGCATTGGAAAAATGATGTGATTGGCGTCTTTATGATTTGTTATAGTCTGACAGTGTGCATGCGTTGACACATAGCTGTGTGTGAGTAGATGGCTCATATAAATGTAATGTATTTCGAATATGCAACCATATTGTGAATCCAATGGGCTTGACTGCATTGAGGGTTTTTTAAGATTAAAACAACATGACAATTCACATATACTGGCCTTCAGTAGACGTCTTACCCATGCACAAGAGCACTAGATTGATAGATCCGTCAGCCTGGAGGACAGCATGATCTTGCCTTCTCGGCAAACTATGTGTTTGGTGTGAGTGTTAGGAACATGTTTAGGAGCAGGCTGTTGCTCTGCTCTGCTGGAGTGACTTGTGCTGACACCCCAAGTGTGACATGATAATGAAGACAAATGGTCACATCTAGTCTTGTTAATAAGCTGAACAGTTAGGCTTTCTCTCTCAGGACTCAGCAGTGACCATTTAGCACTATCATACACATCATCTGGGATTCTTTCTTCATTTTTTCACCAGTTCAGCCCTTTAAGTCGACTTATAAGACACTATCGTATGAAAGAAGGTCTCATTCACTAAGCATATGCACGAGTTTGTGTGTGAAATCTGCATACGAACATTTTCACGAACAAATCGTGATTTCATTCTAAAATTTATTCTAAATTAGGAAAAAATGTAGGGTCACATTTTAGATTAGGGTCCAGTTCTCACTATTAACTCACTATTAACTATGACTTTTGCCTCAATAAACTCCTAATTACTGTTTATTAATAGTTAGTAAGGTAGTTGTTAAGTTTAGGTATTGGGTAGGATTAAGAATGTAGAATAAGGTCATGCAGAATAAGGCATTAATATGTGCCTAATAAGTACTAATAAACAGCCAGTAAGCTAATAAAATTCATGCTACACTCTAAAAAATGCTGGGTTATTTGGCAACCCAGCGCTGGGTCGAAATTGACAAACCCAGCGTTGGGTTGTTTTTACTCAGCTGGTTGGGTTAAATGTTTGACCCAATATGCTGGGTTGTTTTAAGGATTAGTTCACTTTCAAATGAAAATTACCCCAAGATTTTCTCACCCTCAATCCATCCTAGGTGTATATGACTTTCTTCTTTCTGATGAACACAATCGGAGTTATATTAATAAATATCCTGACGCATCCAAGCTTTATAATGGCAGTGAGGGGGACCAACGAGTATGAGCTGAAGAAAGTGCATCGGCTGCATCCATCAATCATAAATGTACTTCACACGGCTCCGGGGGGTTAATAAAGGCCTTCTGAAGTGAAGCAATGTGTTTGTGTAAGAAAAATATCCATATTTAACAAGTTATAAAGACCGCCTTCCGTATTCAACTTATGAAGAAAGTGTAACGCCTCTCACAGTTCAAAACGCTTACGCTACATCCTTATTCACCTCGCTTCAGAAGGCCTTTATTAACAACGGAAACCACTCCTACGCAACCACTCTTGGAGGCCTTATAAACATGTTAAGTTGAAATTTTGAACATATATATAGATCTTAAATAGGCTATATTTCATCATATACAGTGCTCAGCGTAAATGAGTACACCCCCTTTGAAAAGTAACATTTTAAACAATATCTCAATGAACACAAAAACAATTTCCAAAATGTTGACAAGACTAAGTTGAATATAACATCTGTTTAACTTATAACATGAAAGTAAGGTTAATAATATAACTTAGAGAACAAAATTTTCAGTTTTACTCAAATTAGGGTGATGCAAAAATGAGTACACCCCACTGAAAGTCTCTGGAGCAAAGCTAAATTTTAGACTACAAATGTCTAATTTAACAAGAATTCAACCACAGGTGAGTCTAATTCTTCATTACACAGGTGTCCAGCAGACAGCTGACTATAAAAGGGTGTTAAAACCCCTTCCCATTTCATGCTGTCAGCAATGGCACCACATGGAAGAGAAATGTCACAAGACCTGAGAAAGAAAATCATTTCTTTACACCAGAAAGGTGAAGGCTACAAGAAGATCAGCAAAGCTTTACTTATCAGTCAGAATACTGTAGCAAAAGTGATACAAAAATTTAAAAAGATGGAACTGCAACCATCTCACAGAGACGTCCAGGTCGTCCACGGAAGTTAACACCTCGACAGGAGCGTCTTCTGATGAGAAGGGTTGAAGAAAATCGGCATGCAAGTTCACTGCAGTTATCTGAAGAAGTAGAAAGCCAAACTGGGGTGACTATTTCCCGTGACACAATACGGCGTACACTGCAGAGGAATGGCATGCATGGGTGCCGTCCACGAAAGAAGCCTCTCCTAAAGCCCAGGCACAAAAAAGCCCGCCTAGAGTTTGCCAGGGCCCATGCTGACAAAGATGAAGACTACTGGGACTCTATACTCTGGAGTGATGAGACCAAGATAAATGTTTTTGGAACTGATGGCTTCAAAACTGTATGGCGTCGCAAAGGTGAGGAATACAAAGAAAAATGCATGGTGCCTACAGTGAAACATGGTGGTGGCAGTGTCCTTATGTGGGGCTGCATGAGTGCTGCTGGTGTCGGGAGCTGCATTTCATTGATGGCATCATGAATTCACAGATGTACTGCTCTATACTGAAAGAGAAGATGCTACCATCACTCCGTGCCCTTGGTCGTCGTGCACTTTTCCAACATGACAATGATCCTAAACACATTTCTGAAGAAGAACAGGGTGAAAGTGATTCAGTGGCTCTTGATCTGAACCCAATCGAACACCTATGGGGAATTCTGAAGAGACAAGTTGAGCATCACTCTCCATCCAGCATCAAGTCTCTAAAAGAGGTCATTCTTGAAGAATGGAAAAAGATAGATGTCGCCAACTTGTTCATTCCATGCCTAGAAGACTTGGTGCTGTCATTAAAAATCATGGAGGCCATACAAAGTACTAGATGTAGTAGTTTTTGTTGTGGGGCGTACTCATTTTTGCATCATCCTAATTTGAGTAAAACTGAAAAAATGTGTAATCTAAGTTATACTATTAACCTTACTTTCATGTTATAAGTTAAACAGATGTTATATTAAACTTAGTCTTGTCAACATTTTGGAAATTGTTTTTGTGTTCACTGAGATATTGTTCAAAATGTTACTGTTACTCATTTACGCTGAGCACTGTATAGGCCTATCAGTAAAAAAGTAAGAAAAGGTGCGTTAGAGCTCAAGCTGCGAGGCATAAAGACGCATACGCATATGTACAGCTGGCTAATCAGAGGTCTGTAATGTCTGTATAAAAGGTGTTCATTGCGTTCGAACTCGTTTTGAGGATGGCACTCTTGGCATTTCTCGAAGATCTCACTGCGTGTGCTCTCAGGCGAGAACGCGTCTTTAGAGAGCGTCATATTTGCTGAGAGTGACGAAAGAAAAGGGTTTGTGGAATGCCCTTATATGGACATGGTTTGGCCGTGTTTTATGTTGTAAATTAGGCGCAAAGTTTTTGTGAGAAGTTCAAATGTGCGTATAAATATGAATAGTCAATTATTAGTGAATGAAACCCACTGTTTAGCAGCTTGAGCCGCTCTTATATCTATGTATATCTTTACAGTAAATCAGAGGAAGGCAAGAATTTGTTGCTTACTTGTATCCCTATTTTATGACTTCAAACTCCACATTCACCTGCACCAAACAAAAAGTACAAATTACTCATGCATTATCTGAAGAAACCAATTCGAACTGTTCATTGAACAAGAAAGGCGTGCCGTGGACGTGCCAAGTTAAGCAGGTCACTAGCCAGTGTGATCTAAGAGCCCTAACAAGTTTGACATCAGCCCCTTTGGCTACTAATCAATCCTTTGGACCAACTTAAACCAGATTAGGGCTTTTCACACTGCGCTTAACCCCAGGTCATTCTAAATACCGCTTTTAACCCCGGGTAAAGGAACGTTTCACACTTGTAATTTAGAAGTGGGGTTAGCACCGCTTTTTTACCCTGGGTTATGAAACTCTGCTTTTGCGATGTTAACTCTGCATTGCAGTTCCAAACTTGTACAGTGTGAAACGATGCGGTGTTAGAATGTTAGCAACCGACAACCAATCGCGTACTCATATTTGCCTGCTTTGGACAGTCACGGAAACACTGCACATTGTATAAAAAACAGTAAATTCTCGCATTGATATTTTTTCTCTCAAACGCTGACAAAAAATGCGACAATTTGAGTGAAGAAGAGACCGTTTCATTCTTACCTTTATAGTCCGAAATGTCCATTCAGTATAAACTCGATAGTACAGTCGGCAATACAAGGATGCGCAATGTTAAAGCTAGCTAGCCTATGTAAACAAGTCACGTGCTGCGTTTATCCAATCAATGACACTGACACCACAAATATGCAAATAAAAGCGTTAACCCAGGGTTTAGGAATGTACAATGTGAAACGTCAGCTCATGAATACCCAGGATTAATTGTTAACCCCGGGTAAATTATGAGCATTGTGAAGCATGAAGCAAGATAACCCAGGATTCCGTTTACCCGGGGTTTAGAATGACCCAGGGTTAACTATTTCAAGTGTGAAAAGCCCTATTTATGTCCAGCTTTGACTAGCTGGAGACCATATAACAGCAGCTAGCTGTAGCTGGATTTTCCAGCAGGGTGGGAGACATCCAAACAATGAACACACACCAAACACTAATGTGTAACTTTATCCCTCTTCGATTTCTTTGAGCTCCCCAGTCAATATGTTTGCCTTTAATCTACGCTTACCTTAGCATAACCATCATGCTTCAGTCAATACTAAACCTGGGCTGATGGAAGGAAGTCAATTCACCTCGACTGAATAAAGAAATTGCTCTGTAAGGACGACACAAGTCTCCTGGATGCTACGGCACATTACGTGGGTATTATTGAGCTGCTAGAGCGCCCACTTTTCTCCAAGTTGTGGGTGTTGGCCACTCTCACAGAGAGAGTTCCTGGCAGATGGGAGCTGAGCGAGATATGGAGGAGCCTGGCGACCTCCCAAAAAAGAGAAAGCATCTCCTTTAAGTCAGCTTGCTTCAGATAATGGTGCCGCTAGTGCCTGTAGTCAGGATGAATGCCACACAAAATCTGAAAGACTTGAGCTTGAGGTACAGGTTGTGAGAGTTAATAAGAACCAGGCAAATCTATGAAGGACGGAGGAAGGGATCCTATTTTTACACAGTGCAATGAGCGGGGACGGATGACCGTGTGTTCATGTGTTCAGACAGTGGGAAACACATTTTAGTCGTAGCTGCAACTACAGTAAACAATTTGCCGTAGAGGTGGGCTAGGGTATGACAATGCGAAGCAGCTATTGTATGCTAATGGTCTCAGCGCCAGCTGCGAGCCGGCCAGAAGTGTCTGTTCACTCACCGTGACTGTCCTCCCCCATGCCTTCTTCTGTTCTCATTTCTATTTCAGTCTGATGGCCCATCTCACTTCGACGCAGTGCACATCTTTACCCGAATTAGCCTGTTTAAAAGTAACCAACACTGTTTCGCTAATCTCTCCGCTCACGTTTCGCCCATCCTGATGTGTCTACTGACTAATTCATAATGAAATGAGAGGTAAAATATCTCCTGAGCCTGGCCCAGTACAACTCAGGCACAGATGTGAGACTTTTAACCTTGGTGCTTAATAGAGGTCACACATTTAGTGGAATGCTTCTGCGGCTGAGGAGCAAATGCTTAATGCAGCTAACAGCCCATTTTTACAGCAATTAAAGTAGAAAGAAACAGAAGGACTGTGCATATTGGGAGCGAGGCACTCCATGTAATCCGATGCCGCATTTAAAGCGTAAGAGGCCCTGAAGGTCAGCAAACACAACACGACCACAGCTCACACAATCAGCATCAGTGGGCCAGCTCCACTTATCATAGCCACCGCTTCACCTGACGGATCCCTGGCGGCGCTTTGACATTGCGCTGAAGGACCCAGTTCTGGAGCAATGACAATGGCTGTTGGCTACCGGATCACATGGCTACTTAAACACTGAGCTGTGCCCTCCTCCCGTGCCCTTGATCGGCACGCTAATCTAGTCCGCCGGTCCGCGTTCTCATTCCCCTCTGACATATCATATTTAGTCTTGGGTTCCACCAGGAATTGCTCAGAAGGAGTACAATCTCTTCTAATAAGGACAGTAGTGCTGCCCTGATTCCAGCAGCCATTCTTAAAAGGAGAAAGCATTTCCCTCAGAGGACGTATTATAAATAAGAGACCAGGCCACATTTCTCCTCTTCCAAGAGACAGATGCTCCTGAATGGATGACCTTGAAGGATAGTTTGAGTTGGTAATGTTGGCACAGAAAAGTACTTAACGCATGTAACGTTGATCATGGGCGTGAGAGCAATCTGAAGAAGAGGTGGGGACACATCATAAACCTTATCAGCCTGGCTCATGAATATTAACTCTTTCTCCGCCAGTGTTTTTTTTAAAAAAGCATTTTTTAATCATTTTCACAAAACTTTTAAGAATACTTTGTTGTATTAATATCTGAACATGCAATATGTCAAAAGAAAGAACAGAGCCTCTGCTTTTAAACAAAGAAACAAACATTTTATTTTAGCTTCATGCATTCTTTTTTAATCAACACTTGAATGTGGGTAAAAACAATATTTTGAACAAAAATAAAAAAAAAAATGCATTTTTGTCAAAGACTTCGGGCCCTATTTTAACGATCTAAGTGCATGGTATGAAGCGCATGGTGCAGGTGCAATTAGAGCATGTCTGAATCCACTTTTGCTAGTTTAACGACATAAAAAATGGTTGCCGCGCCAGGCTCATGGTCCATAAGGGTTGTACCTAGTCTCTTAATGAGTCATGGGTGTGTTTTGGGCGTGTTTTGGGAGTCTCATTTCCAATTTTAAAAGCCAGTTGCGCTTGTACCATGACGGATTCACTATTTACTTTTGCAAGCAGAAAGACTGAATGCTTCTCCAGAGGGGAATCCTTTTATTTTTAATATTTGGCATGTTTGTGTGCTGCTGCGTGTCCCTGTGTGTGTAATAAGCAGTGTACAAGCTTTGTGCACCCACCTACCAACACGCCCTTTAAATAACAAAAAAAAAAAAAAATACTGCGCCATTGACTTTAGACCATGTTTTTGTTGGTCAATGACGCAGTCGTTTTTCAGTTGCCTCCTCAAAATAGCAACACGCCAACAATGCACCTGAACACACTCAGACCAGCATGCCCATGGGCGAACAGATGGGCGCGAGTGCATTTGCTATTTAAACAGCGTGGTGCTGGATGGAAAATGAAAACTGCATCGGGCTGAAACTAGCAAAAAACCCTTGTGTTGCACCTGTCGTCGCATTGCACCGGGTGTATGATCGGGCCCTTTGTGCGGATAGGATTCAGAATAATGATAAAAATCATAGTGATTGATGATCGCGCTACCTTACATGTGCGTAAGCAATGCTTCTATCGCTTGTTTCTGCTTCTTCTTCACTTTATTTTGGATCTGGAGATTCTGTACTCTTTCAGAAGATGCGTAATAGCGCCCCCTACAGTATAACAGTAAAAATTCTGTCAATGGCGGAGAAGCGTTGTGTCATAAATGATGGAAAATATTGTCAATAGCGAGGAAAGAGTTAGGTTGTAATGTAAATCAGTAGTTGTAACTCATTAGCTGAAATGCAGCAAGCACTAGGCATGTTAGTATCAGTCATTACCGTTCACATGTTTGTTTGTTTGATCGACTCCTGATGCAACCAGTTGGTGTTGACTTAAAGTTGGCCTTAAGGTCTTTGCACACTGAGTCCGAAATTTTCGTATGCGTTTTTTCATATTCGACATCCTAAAAATTCGTCACGCACAGAAACCTTGCACACTGAGTCCGATGCGTGTTAATTAATCCGCAAAACAATACAAAATGGAGTCTTCAAACAGTGAGGATGATTTTGTTGTCCTCTCTCTTCTTAAAAAAGAAAAAGAAGGAGGAAATATTGGGTCCATCTAATCCTGAGATTGCGTAGAGAGGAAGGAGAGTTCCACCTCCTTATCAAGGAGCTGTGGGATTATCCCGAGCGATTCAAAGTTTACTTCAGGATGTCAGTGGCTGTGATACTGGAGCCACATATTAAAAAGAAGACCACCAACATATATGTATTTTGTCATTCAGTGCTTTGTGCTGCGAGACGAAGTGGATCAACTTGTCAGACGCCATTGTGTATTTTGGCGTTCACTTGTACGGTGGCTCTGAATTGTCAAAACACCTCTCAAAATGCTTGCTACGGATGCGAAAAATGCAGAAAATTGAACCCGATCCAATTTTTATTTTATTTTTTATGACGGACGAAAGTTTTGGAGGCAGTGTGTAAATGTGATTGACACAACGTGAGGTCGTATTTATTTTTTTGTTAACGTGTGAAAATTACGGACTCAGTGTGCAAAGACCTTTAAAGGTCTTGCCGATTTTCAACTCGCTCTGTATTGCTACAGTGCAGGTAATATATGTCAATGATGCACTCTTTCTCCGTGTTATCTGCACCCAGATATTCCTGTTTATTTGTTAGCGGTCTAAAGTCCAACAGAATGATGCAAAATGCATCATTTTGTGTCATCCAGCAGACCTTAGAACGCTTTGGTTAAAACTGCTGATTGAACTTCTGCATTTTTGCCTCCCATGGACAGTCAGATTCAAAAGTGCACTATGGGTGTTGAAGTTTTTGGCCAAAGGGAACACCACAGCCCTTTTCCTCTGATTTCTCTAGCCAATTTCTACTGCATAGACAGCCAAGTTTTATTCTAAGCCTATCTTGCCAATGGTGAACTACCTCTTTAAAGCTGCCGTTTTATGTGGCCGGCTACATTTTACTCTCTGCACAGCAGCCACGCGAAACAAAGCTCTTAAACTATAATGAAAAGTATCTGAACGAACTTAAGAATTTCTAAAAGTTTGGAGACATATTTATAATGGTCAAGGCATGATACACATGGCCTCCTGGGCTCCGTCAAGGTGTGTTCAGGGTCACGCAAATGGACGATTCTCTGTCAGACATGCATTTAAAGGGGGTCGGGCCACTCTCAATGACACTGGCGATGGGCAGGTGTGCTTCCACTCATGAAATGTGACAGCTGACTGTCCTGAACGCTTGGTGAATTGCACATTGGGCTCCCCATCAGTCATGCCTGATGTCTGCCTAACACGGTTAACCAGAGCCAAGTCTCTTGATGATGTGTTGCGTTTTCATTTTGTCACTGTGTTGCTCGCCCTCTTGACCTCTACGTCTATTTTTGCACCTGTGTGTGCGACTGTGGCGTTGATGTCGTGTCATCCCTGCCGCAACATTGAGCTGAGGTGTTGGCACATTTCAGCAAAATGAGAGACGTAGATGAGCACATTCTGGATTGTTTTCAGGCTGACCGCAACAACGGCTCCTGCAGTGACATGCAGAAAAAAAAGCCAACTGATTCCTGAATCTCACTTACTGTAGATTGTCATTAGCCCATTTACACAGAAACAACCAAATCAAGGTAAAACATCTTTTGCCTTTACGCCAAAAAAAATTTTCAGGAAAAAAAGTATCTCAATAAAAACTGTTTGCCAAAGGTTTGAAAAAATTCTTAATATCTCACAGTTAAATTTATCTCATTATAGGGATGTTTAGAAATTGTAATGGAAAACAAGACAGAAAGTGTTTTTTCTTTGCATTCACACAGCATCAGTGTTTAATATGCACATCACTGAATGTCATCATGACAAACACAATCTTGTGAGTCAGCTTTGGTGTGATTGTGCTTGTCTTGTTAGATCTTGTTAGATCGCTCTGTGTAATCATCGACTAGTGATACAAGAAATGTTACTGTACTGCATCAAGTATATATCAAGTAATATCTATTTATATAGTTAAGAATCTTTTTACCTCAACAATTTAGCTTTATTTAAATTCATATTGACTATTATAAAATTGTATTATCTTCTATGGCCTCAAAATTACACTTCACTGATATTTTTCTAGGTTTTGCGGGACCGTGTGACACCTGTTCATCACAATGTAATATAGGCTTCGCCTCTTTCAGCTGATGTCTGAACAAGCACACTTATTTTTCAACCACCTGTCTTAAAGAGACACTTTGTTCCCTGTTTTTTCCTCGTTGAATATTCTGTTACACTTGATCTGCCACATTACGAAATTAAATTGGGTGAATGCAGTTTGATGTTGACTTCTGCACATTTTATATTAGTCACTGAATCGCTTTCTCTCGCAGTCATGCTGTGGATAAGTAAATCGGTCGTTCACTTGCATGTATGGAAAAAAATAGTATTTTTGTGGTGTAAATATAATTTTTCCTGAACCAATATTCTCATCAGTGTTCAATCAGCTTTCACATATTTAAATCTGCATATTTGCGATATTTACCCTGAGGACATTTTTTTAATCTTTATAAAGGGATTTTTTTTCTCCTAATCTTATTAAATGTATGCTTCATCTTTCATTTTAAATTCTTAAATTTGATCAATAAATTCAGTTGGAATATTAAGACACTGTAGGTGACTGTAGAATATCAAACAAATTAAATAATTTACACTGAAAAATTACAACTACATCAAATAATGTTATGAAATTGTTTTAAATATTTTTTGAAACTACAAATAAGAAATGTTGGGAGGAAAATGATGCTTCTAAACATGAAACTAAACCAGTAGGTGGCGGCAGGTGACTGTCTTAATGAGTGAGTCATTCATTCAAACGATTCATTCAAACGTCTGATTCATTCAAGAATGAGGCAGGTGTTTGTGAATGGGTCATTGAATATTTGACTCAACTGATTCATTCAGAACGTTCAAAACAGTACTCTTGGTCATGTGATGTTGCTTAACTGTATAGATTCATTATAGATAATGAACATGAGACGTTACTTAGCCATTAACAACATTACAGTATATGCTAAAATGTGCCTTTTCTCACCAATGACACATACGAAAGACAGTGACCCAGTTAACAGAGATCGTTCTCAGAGCTATCTGGTCTGTAATAATATTAGCACAAAAACTATTAATAGAATGTTTTTACCTGAAATGTTTTGTTAGATGTTTGTCTAACATTTTATTTTAGGGTCTTTTAACTAGTTGCTTATTAGCATGCATATTACTAGAATATTGGCTGTTTATTAGTACTTATTAAGCACATATGAATGCCTTATTCTGCACGACCTTATTCTACATTCTTAATCCTACCCAATACCTAAACTTAACAAACTTACTAACTATTAATAAGCAATAAATTAGGAGTTTATTGAGGAAAAGGTTGTAGTTAATTGTGAATATGTGTTCCCTATACTAAAGTGTTACCCATGTTGCTACTTCAGAGAACATTAAATAGTAACGTTCCCATTATGATTGTAAAATGGTTAAAAATTGAATGTTTCCTTAATGTTCGTATAACAAAGAAAAAACTTTTTCAAACAATTAAAAACCTGGATGTTTTGAACATTCAGAGAACATCCAGAAAAAAAAAAAAAAAAAAAAAATACTTAACACAAACATTAGCAAAACAGTTTTGGAACATATTTTTAGCTGGGGAAAAGCTATTCATAAAGCAGAGATCCTTTGTTCGTGAGTTATATTTACCGCAGTGGATGCTTCAGCAGTAACATTGCACAGCTTGGGGAAAGTTTTGGAAAGTGCTTTTCTATAGGCTGATTTCTCATATGTTTTTCATGAGTTTGGGGGCTCCTGTGCTTGTTAATTGGCAGCTTTGTGTTGGAGATTCATCTGAGCCCGACATCAGAAACCTGACACTGATATCCCAGCTGGGAGAGAAAGGATGGTCAGTGCCACACTCCACACACACACACACACACACACACACACACACACACACACACACACACACACACACACACACACACACACACACACACACACACACACACACACGATCCCTCTGCCCACGGCAGCTGTGCTGTCATTACTCCACACAGGAACTATGAGAGCGTGGGTTTGAAGATCCGTAAGCCTGTTCTTCAGGACCACTGGTGGATTGGAGGCGTTCACGTATAAAGAACAGACATTTCCTTACATTCACAGGCTTCCAGTCTCAACAGGAAAAGCCCTTGTCAAAAAACACGGCTCCACCGGCACAATGTCTAATTAAGTTGCCCTCAAACAGCAAGCAGCCATGTTCACCACAGCATCATGACAGATGTTCAAGATTTATAATGAAGTCCCGTGCTGAAACCTCACTGTCGATGTCCACCTACCTCCACAGATCTAAATTCATGTACTTTTGTAAATCACCATGTCAGTGCAAACCTTTTTTGTTTGTAAGTCACCTTGGAATCACTAAAGCAGGATTGCTTAAGGACAGAGTCATAACTCTAGTGCATATTAAATATTGCTGCTCATGAATTACATTATACCCTATTATATATATATATATATATATAATTTTCATTGTTTTGTAAATTAAATTGTTTGGCTTTGTCCTTCCACTAAAAGATCTAGTGGTGTCATGTAAACTAACGTTAAAGGATTAGTTCACGTCAGAATTAAAATGTCCTGATAATTTACTCACCCCCATGCCATCCAAGATGTTCATGTCTTTCTTTCTTCAGTTGAAAAGAAATGAAGGTTTTAGAGGAAAACATTCCAGGATTTTTCTCCATATAGTGGACTTCACTGGGGTTCAACGGGTTGAAGGTCCAAATGTCAGTTTCAGTGCAGCTTCAAAGAGCTCTACATGATCCCAGACGAGGAATAAGAGTCTTATCTTAACTATTCGTCATTTTCTAAAAAAATAAAATAAAAATGTATATACTTTTTAACCACAAATGCTCGTCTTGCACTGCTCTGTGATGCTCCACGCATTACGTAATCATGTTGGAAAGGTCATGCGTGACGTAGGTGGAAGTACCGATCCAGTGTTTACAAAGCGAACGTCAAAGACTAAGTCAAACGCCCTTTACAAAAAAGGTAAAACGATGTCGGATGATTTTGAAGTTGGAGAAAATGAGATGGAGTTTTTCTCCCTACCGCGGTACTTCCACCTACGTCATGCGTGACCTTTCCAACGTGATTACGTAATGTGTGGAGCATCACAGAGCAGTGCAAGACGAGCATTTGTGGTTAAAAAATATATACATTTTTATTTTATTTTTTTAGAAAATGACGAATAGTTAAGATAAGACCCTTATTCCTCGTCTGGGATCGTGTAGAGCTCTTTGAAGCTGCACTGAAACTGACATTTGGACCTTCAACCCGTTGAACCCCAGTGAAGTCCACTATAAGGAGAAAAATCCTGGAATGTTTTCCTCAAAAACCTTCATTTCTTTTCGACTGAAGAAAGAAAGACATGAACATCTTGGATGGCATGGGGGTGAGTAAATTATCAGGAAATTTTCATTCTGAACTGAACTAATCCTTTAAAGTCACTATAAAATCAAAATGGACGATTCTTTTTTTTATGGAATATTTTTTATGGACTTTTTTATGGAATATTATAAATGATTTATGGGTGCACATCATTATTGTGTTAAATTCATGTTCCTGGTAATCTTGAATCAGAATATCTTCTCCTCCCTCTTGCAGCATCTCTTCTCTTCTCTGATGATGAGGGCGGGGCAACCTGTCACTCACATGAGATCCACCAATAGCAAACCACAACCATCCAATCAATTCCCCACAGACAAAATCAAGCCCCGCCCTACATTTGTTCTTGTTCCAGAAGCCTTTTTACTCGGATATATGGCAAAATAGGGAAGAAAAGAATAGTGAAACCTCCCTTTAATCCCTTTAATGTGTGCTATGGTACTGTTTTATTTGTAATAGTCTTTCAAAACTGTGGAAACAAATGATTACATTTAAACAGTTACTGTAAAGTAACAAGATTCTACCATGTAGCCGGAAAGTTGGAAAGAAAACACTGAATATTTGTTCAGTCAGTGGTAAGGTTGTGATACAGAATATATTTAATCAGTTTAAATCAGGAAGGAGTGTTCAGTTGAGAAACAGTGTTGGTCATGCTTGATAAAGCTCAGTCATCAGTTCATGTTCATTTAAAGAGTATTGAGCCAGAAAATTAATTTAGCATGTAACTATGATTAGTTTATAACAGGGCTTTCACCATGAATGGCAGAATACATTTTAATTTGAGGCATTTTAAACCTGGTGAAATAGATAGAGATGAAAATATGTACACAAACTAAAGTCAATACAGTTATAAAATACATAGCTGATCTGCTAATTTCACACATTGTTTTAACATACTTGAGAAACATTATTTATGTTCGTAGAGGAACATTTATTATCTTTTGGTTTTTTAAAAATATTTCTTTAAGGTTAACAAGTCTACTTGTCTTGTCACAGACTTTCTGTATTAACTTATTTGCAAAGAATCCAGAGTTGAAGTGAACTATATAGGCTACTGCACACCTCCATAACAGAGAGATATTGATTCAGCAAAATGCCATTGAAACTAGTTTTGGATAAAACAATGCGAGCAAAGAATGATTTTATCTCTGATATCTTGCAAGGGCCAAGAAACCTTAGGAAGTATGAAGTGTGTGTGATGTGTTATGTTGAAGTTCAAGTGTAGAATTATTCATTTATCAGCCCATGTGAGTGGGAATGTGGCCATATAAATCCAGTAGGAAAACACTCTTGCACAAATGATACTGCAGGATGTGATTACTATAAAGCAGTTACCAGCAATAGCAAATTCATTTCACTGGCACAAGCCATCTTCCCATCAGTTAGCACAACCATGATCATTTAAAGGGGTCAAGACACGAATGCTTCTGACGTGACGCTCACATCCAGTGTAGGGAAATCTCAGCCGTTAAGTGACTAAACGCCAGTTGTCGATGTTTTCTTTGCACATGTATTGGCCCGAGTGACATCACAAATCATGCAATATCAAAATGAGCCGTTTTTGGAGCTTTATTAAAGCTGCAGTCCGTAACTTTTTTGGTTAAAAATGATCCAAAATCAATTTTTGAGCAAGTACATAACCAGCCAGAGTTCAGAACTATCTCCTTACCTTAGCTGATTCACAACGGTAAGCTTGTAATAATGTTTTCTAATTTGAATGGTACTTGTAGGTTTCCGCGGGAAATTCGAGCATGCCGCCGTTCATCTTTGCGTCATTACGTCACGTCTGTTTACATAAAGAAGGAGTCCCAGCTAGTAGGATATATCATGTGAGGATGCTGCAGGTGACGGATCATTTATAGCCTTTTCTCACAGCAGCTGCAATAATTAAACTTATCATTTTGATGGCGGATTGTATGGTATGACAAATTAACGTTAGAGATTAGACTGTACAGAAATTGAGATCTACAGGTAACGCTAATACACACTAAATACACATGCTGTGCTGATGTTGTTAACATGAACAATTTGAGAAAATAATTTTCATGGTTTGATGTGATATGAGCTAAGCGATCAGATTTAATCACCATTGGCAGCGCGATTTATTGTAATGCTTTTTTTTTTTTCAGTTGGTCAGAAAAAAAGTGTCAGATTTGTTACTTGTTCAGACGACATTTTCCGGTTAAAATTCCTATTTTGGTCACACTTCCAAGACTACAATCTGTGATTCCGCAGTACAGTATCCACACCGATGTGGAAACATTAGATTCATCCGCTCTGAGGAGCCGTGCCGATGCACAACCCACGTGAAGATGATAATTTCACAAATAACTGCAACTGCAGGTTTTGAACAGAGATGGCGACAAAGAGCCAAAACTTACGGACTGCAGCTTTAAATAAATGCTTTGTTTATAATGAGTAGGATGTTTTAAGCTCAGAAACTGGAAGGATGTTTACAAAGACCTCTTATATGTCAAAAGATCAAGGCATTTGATTTCTCATGTAATGTCCCCTTTAAAGGGTTAGTTCACGCAAAAATGAAATTTCTGTCATTAATTACTCACCCTCATGTCGTTCCACACCCGTAAGACCTTCGTTCATCTCTGGAAGAGAAGAGATTGTTGAATAAAGTGGTTATTTTTGTTTTGTTTTTGTGCACAAAAAGTATTCTCGTCTCTTCATAACATTAAGGTTGAACCACTGCAGTCACATGACTGTTTAAACGATGTCTTTAGTACCTTTCTGGACCTTGAAAGTGTCTATGGACGAGTCATAAACCTCTCGGATTTCATCAAAAATATCTTAATTTGTGTTCTGAAGATGAACGAAGTGTGGAACGACATGAGGGAGAGTAATTAATGACGGAAATTTGTGCTAAATTTGTCCTAAATATACAGCACTTCATGATGAGTGTATATAAGCCATTAAAAGTACTTTAAAGCACTTTTTTTTTTTTTAACTAACACTTTCTGTATTTTGCATGTTTAATATAATGATGTTTTTGTCCTCATTTTTGTAGCTGAGCTGAAATCAGTTTCAGTTCATTTGCCCTTCAGCTGCTGTACTGATTGAGCATTTACTTCTCTTGCTGGTACTGTAGTCTCAAACACAGCGCAGTGATGTACAGATGTGTTCTCATATATTTCTCGTCTCCATGTGCTGCAGAGTGAGTGCCCAGCCAATACCCAGAGTGCTTTATGTGTAGGGTTTCCATGGTGATCTATTTTTAACCACAGTGAAAAAGCTAGGCATTAAAATATGCAATATTGTTGGCCCTCTCACTCTCTTCCGCTTTTAAAAGGGTAATTTTTGAATATCATATCAACCGCATAAGCATATGCAAATATGTCTACCGAAAGTGAAAACGTGTAAAAATTCCATCACAGTTTCAGCTGCATGCTGTATAAATAGCAAAGATAAGATTGTCTTTGAGAGAGAGCTAACGTTCACACTAAGTGCAAAAATCAATTTTTCATCACTTTAGCGCACACTTATTCCCTGCTCTCGGTCTATATTTGTCCCACATATACGACGCTTCATGATGAGTGTGTACGTGTCCTGGTTTTAGACACTAATTAATATGATATTCAGTGGTCTCATAAGTCCCGAGAGCATGTCGATTCACACTTGTTCAGTAAGTAATGAGGTCAACTCCACTTCTGTAGCGTTCATTCCTTCGTTCTTCCTTCCCCAGTTTCTCTTTATCTTAATGCTTATTTCATCATTTCATAAAACACTGTAAGCACATCACGGCAGACAAACTCATCAGTGTGCTTTAAAGTGCACACTCTTTAGATTTAGAGGCGATAGGTCCATTCGACGTGTGTATTGCATTCCAGTCTAGTATACTGAAGTCAGATGGTACTGTGTCAGAAACATTTCTATTGTTATACTGTGAACTTGTTCCTCTCTTTTCTGACATGATAGTACACTTTAGCATGAATGTAATGTTTTTGGACACTTAATTGCATGTTATTTACAATAAAATATAGAAACAAAAAAATCCCACACACTATCCTAACTTGGAAAAAGGACTGTGTCACAATTTAATCAGCAATGTTTACAAACATCGACACAATTTGCAAATAAATTAAATGAAAATGTATTATATATTTATATGTATTATACTATATATTTATATTAAATGCAATTAGTTGAACTTTGTTGTGATTTTTTGACCCAGTTAATCCTCTGGTGCTCTTCAGTCATTTATGAATGAAAATTTTTAAATGTAGGTTTTTTGGGGGGGGGGGATTTTTTACTTCATATATATATATATATATATATATATATATATATATATATGTAAGCAATAAGGTACAAGAGGCTGTGCTGTATCGCAGCTGAAGGGCGTTGTTAGGCACGATGAGAAGCGGAGTAACCCCTTATTCACGATACAGCACTAGCCTCGAGTACCTTATTGCTTTTATAAAATGGTTACCACACAATACAAATATTAAAGCCAAAAAATATCTATCAATGCAACTTTCATGAAGTAAACTTTCACTAAAAGCCTTCCTTCCGCCGGAAAAAAAATAGTCCCTGACCGTGAACAGCAACAGAAGTTACATTATTATGCCATTAGATGGCGGCAAAGACTGTCTTTATGAAGGAGTCACTCAGTAGCGAAGACTTTTATATTGAAAAGACTGAATTGTTGTGAACACGGAACAAGACGCAACTGACAAATGCTTTGACTAGTGCTGTCAGTCACGGGAAAACCCCTTAACTGTTAAAAGGACAAGATATTGCAGCGGACATTTAAACAGATTTTTTATTATGAACATAGGACTGACCTGAAGGAAAATGCTAAATCTGAATGCAGGTAATAAACTCGCTCACTCAATGTAGAAATGAAAGTTAAAGCTCCAATCTCCTCCCAAAGATCCAGAGAAAAGTCTGTTGGTGCTTCAGTGACGACTTCGCTCAGAGAAGCTGTAATCTCAGCTGTCAATCATGACGTCAAAACCCACATTTTTATAGCATCAAATAACTAACTTAAAACAAACGTATTTAAAGAATGAACACTTTAACTAACATCAGCATGATAAAAACTGCCTAAAATGAGAGAAACCATCTTTGGAAGAAAAAATATTTGATGTGTAATTTGACTGTTTAGTTTGTCTCACGTTCATTACATTACATGGAGATGGAGGGGTTTATGACCTATACTGCATCCAGCCACCTGGGAGCGATCGAGACGCTTTGGCTTCACTTTGACTTTGACTTTCACGCTTGAGTGATACACAGAACCGTTGGGTGAAGCGGTCATAGCCGTGTTTTATCGTGAATAAAACACAGCTATTGACCAATCAGAATCAAGGACAGGAACTAACCGTTTTAAATATATATATATATGTATATATATATATATATATATATATATATATATATATATATATATATATATATATATATATATAGAGTGGCATGATTCAAAAAGGTTAAATTGTCTTGTGCTCTCAGTTAAAAATGAGCGCATTGGAAATGAATGGGAAACAAATTTCATCTAGTGGAAGCGTTTGGTACTGCGCCCAAACAAAATCTTACTGAAAGCTCATTTTTTGACATATCAACTTCAAAAGGTCAAAAAGTGAATAAATGCATTATAACTACTGCATAAATATAATTTAGTATCATAAAATCCCCTAAAAATGCATAATATTAAATAAAAAACATGATCAAACTAAAATATACTACATTCTTTTCATTGAAAAAAAAAATAAATAAATAAAAAAAAATCTGTCATAAAATCCCCTAAAAATGCATAATATTAAATAAAAAACATGATCAAACTAAAATATACTACATTCTTTTCATTGAAAAAAATAAATAAATAAATAAAAAAAAATCTGTCATTTTTGAGTACTTAAGTAAGACTTAAGTACATCTTTATATGTAATTTGATCATTCCTTATATTCTATTTAAAATATGGTTAAAAGTATACTTCTGTATTAAACATTAAAGTATAATACTGACAAGCATTTATGGTAAACTAAAATATTTCTTTTGAAACTTGTATGTCATGTATTTAAATACATTTGTAATTATAGATTGGTAATGATTAAGTTGCAGTATTACATTTAAATGTATCATCAAATAACACACTGCAGTTAATTATAATCAAGTACTTTACATGTGCAAGACATAAAATGAATGCACTTTAAAGCATGAGTCAAACATTTATTAAAACATAATTATTTAAAATGCACTTTAAAGCAAAATGATAATTTGACATTATTACAAAGTTCACTTTTTAAAAGTGTACTTAAGTGTGTTAAGAAAGGGTTACGCTTTATTAACGACATGCACTTACTGTAGGGTTTGGTTTAGGGTTATTTGCTTGTAGTTATTTAAGTACATGTAACATATGTATAACAAAGACGCAAAGTGTTACCAAACATAGTCACAAAAGTGTTCTCTCTTTAAGTACACTTAAGTGGCCTTTGATTATATTAATATCATAGTATCTGCAAGTACAGTTATACATTTAAAATTGTAAGTAAGTGCACTTTCAGTACAATTAAGGGCACTTGAGGGCTCTGCTGCAGCTTTAAATGTTCTGATATGTGGAACATGCAGAAGCACAAATGGGAATTAACAGCATGTGCTTCATGTGAGCATCATGTTGCTCTGGTGCTTTATACACTCCAGTTCTACTGTACACCATAACAACATATTTTTCGCCACTGCTTAATATCAATCAAGTCAAGCTATAAATAGAGCCATAAATGCTGAACGCGATTGACAGACGTACCTGCTGTTTTATGTTCGCAGGCTTCCTCAGTGTCTAATAACAGAGGGCTCTGAAAGGCACGAGGCAACTTTATGAATCCATATTTGTGTCGCACATGCAAGACTGCAGTGATTTATTTCTTTTCCCTGTCATTTTTATCACTGCAACATGATTCAGCCGTTTGCTGACACCTGCTAATGACTGTGTTTATGATTCGCAGTCTAAACCACATGAAACATTAACATATTTATATCTCCGCATGCTGTCTTCCTGTTCCCTTTAATAAACCTTTAAGCCACGTGACGACAAGTGTGATCATGTGCTCTGAACTCTGGCTTTGCTGAAGTCGCACATACAGTATGTGTGCATCTCAGCGGTTGCGGTCCGTGTCGATCACAGGAACCGGGCTTGCGTTCATGGCCAGCGGCTAATGATGAAAGCGACGCTGAGAGCCACGCGCTCAGCCACGTTTGATTCTGCGCGGGTGGGATCGATGCTGAGAGATCCCCTTCACACACACACACACACACTCAATTAAGACGGAATGATTAATGAGTTTATTTTTAGCCCAGTGTGCTATTTGCAACCTGTGCATTCTTCCCCAGCGCGAGGAATAGTTTTGTGGCTGCCTTCCCTTCCTCGTTGCTCTCTCTTCCCGCGTGAAGCTCTCAGTCTCACACGGTTCCTCAGTCTCGGGGCCGTTCTGGTTTCGTGTTCCCATGGAAGCAGCCACCATCTTATTTCTCACTGCTTTAGCTCGTATCGACTTTGATGATACTTTTTTGTGTCAGCTGAAGAGTGTGTTTCCTCCGATCACAACATGAGTGAGGAGGCATCATCGCCTGAAAGTTATGCAGAAAATCTCAAGGTCAAGGACAAACAATTGAGTGTGTATTATTGTCAGTACTGCATCACTTTTGTCATCGTTTGTGGTTGTTCACACAGAACACAATGTATTCAAAAACAGTTTGGGATCAGTGTTATTTTATTTTTATTTTTTGTTAATATTTTGAATTAGCTTTTTATTTTTAAAGTGGTCATGAGCTGTGTTGTTTTATTGTTTTATGTTTCCTGGGGTGCACTTATAATGTTAGTATGCTTTTTACATCAAAAATTTTGAAATAAAAGGCATTTTTCCTACCCTGATTTTATCCCTCTGATTTGAACGCTCTGTTTGAAGGGGCGTGTCTGCTGTGAGACTTCAGTGTAAATGCCCACTGCTGTGATTGGCTGACATCTTTGCATTTGAAATAGCCAAGTTTTACTCTCTCTTTTAGCACTTTTTTACTATTACAGCTCTCAAGGTTAACTAATCGTGAAAAGTGTTGTTATAGCATTACATTTAGATCTATGGCATTATATTTTAGATCGTGGCATGAAAGATTGCAGTGATGATCATTGTAGTCGATCACAGACATGTTGTTGAGCACATGAAAGCAGTGATCTCGTCATTTCAACTCAATTTCTGCACACAAATGCTTTCATCTTACCTAACAGTGCAAACGTGATAAAACTAAGAGATTCGAGTTCGAGAGTTTTGGCGAGAGTCTAGAACTCAGTCACTGATAAACTTGCACTGTTTGATTGACAGCTCCAGCGATTGTAAAGGGAGCGTTCTTTGATCGCTTTCTTTACACAATTTAATCACCATTTAAATAACAGATTATTTTCATCCTACTAAGAGAAACAACGTGAAGTTGAGCGTTTAGTCACTGGTTTGATTTACTGACACAGACAAAGATCATCTGACTGTACATGAATCATTAATATCAGATCAGGCATTAGAATTAACACAGTTACTCACGTTGTTGCATTACTGTCGAGTCCATATCGTAAAAGTCTGTTTGCAAAGCCTGCGCCGAAATGCGATTGATTTACCAAAGAATCCACCATGAATACAAATAAAAAAAGCTCAACTGAGACATTCACATTGTTGAAAATAAATAACCATATTCCTAGCATTAGGATCCTTTGAAAGGTAATGTTATTTTAGTCCTGTATCTCCTCCTCATCTCACTAACACGCCAGTGGGCGGGGCTAACGTTGAAATGATGAAGTAGGCGTTGATTTCTTCTGCGGAGGTAGAGTTTCACCTGTCATAGATAGGCACATTCCAGGATCAGTCGTTCTCTGGGTCTGGTGTCAATAAAAGCTTTTATTGGACTAACAAGGAAGTTTTCACTTTTGAAACTTACAGGATATTCGTATAGTACGATGACCTCTTATATATCAAAAGCTCAAGGAAAAGTTGATTTCTCAATTCACACGAATCCGTGAAAACGACTAAAATCGCTGTATTCTGCTGCCAGGCCAGTAGATGGCGATGACACTTTGTAAAGAAACACTACGCGCCTGTAGACTGAACACGTAACACGTATGCGCATGATGTCACTGCTTTCACATATTTGTTAACAGCGATATAGTTTTCAAAAACTTGCACTTTGAAACCTGCTTTCAAAAGTTTGCATTTTCAGGAATTGTCATGTAAATGAACGGCCAAAACGCATAAAAAGTTGAAAGTTCCTGTATTTGACACCAACACTATAGGAAAGTTTGCAGATGATACAACTGTGGTGGGGTGGATCACGAATAATGACGAATCAGCTTATAGAGCGGAGGTGCAGAAGTTGGTGGATTGGTGTTTGGAGAATAATCTATTGTTGAACATTGGGAAGACCAAGGAGCTCATCATTGATTTTAGGAGATCCCAGGAGGGGATTATGCTCCGGTCTTCATCAGTGGAGAGAGAGTGGAGAGGGTGCCCAGCATCCGTTTCCTTGGAGTCTATATTGCAGAGGACACTGAAAAAGGCCGGTCTGCGACAGGAATTGCTGGTAACCTTTTACTGCTGGTAACCTTTCATCACATACTACATACTGCACTCTACATGGTATCACAGTTGCACTGCAGCGGATAGAAGGGCGCTTCAACGTGTTGTTTCCAGCGCATAAAGGATCATCGGGACAAGATGTCTCAGAAAGGCAACAAGTATCTGTAAGGACTCCACACACCCAGGTCACCATTTCTTTGAACTGTTACCATCAGGTTGGCATTATAAAGCCATCTACTCTTGCACAACCAGATATATGAACAGCTTCTTCCCCAGAGCTGTGGCGCTCACACTGTAACAAACTATTTACACTAATGTGTAGTGTTTACACATACATTAGAACACATAATAGTGAACACTGTGACCATTGCCAAAGACTGTCTCTTGCTCTTGTTCTTGCACTTTATCTTTTAATTGTTTACTGCTGTGGTATTAATGTTTATATATAATGTTTTTATTGTCATAATATACTTTTCTGCTCATAATTATACAAGTATATTGTGAATGTTGCTATAATTATGAACATATGTGCAATACTGATGTTGTTTAAAAGTATTTCTGCACTACCTCACTTTATGTGGCAGTATACTGTGGTTGCACTACTGTTTGTATTGTTTAATTTATACTGTCCGTTGTTACTATTTTATTGTATTAGTTATTTATTACTTACTGTTTAGGTGTCTTTTAGAGTTGCTAATTTCATTTTGTTGTTGTGTACTACGGTATGCATACAATGACAATAAAGATTCTTATAAAACGGTTAGTTCGTGTCCTTGAGTCTGATTGGTCAATAGCTGTGTTTTATTCACGATAAAACATGGCTATGACAGCTTCACCCAACGGTTCTGTGTATCACTACACAACACCCTTAGCAGCCACTCTTAGCAACGTAAACTGTTTGTTCTCAATTGATATTGTTCATTGAATCTTACTGTATTATGTAGAAGAGTATTGTGAGAAAGAGATGGAGTGAGCGAGTTTATTACCTGCATTCAGATTTAGCATTTTCCTTCAGGTCAGTCCTATGTTCATAATAAAAAATCTGTTTAAATGTCCGATGTATTATCTTGTCCTTTTAACATTTAAGGGGTTTTCCCGTGACTGACAGTGCTAGTCAAAGCATTTGTCAGTTGCGTCTTGTTCCGTGTTCACAACAATTCAGTCTTTTCAACGTAAAAGTCTTCGCTACTGACTGACACACTCATAAAGACAGTCTTTGCCGCCATCTAATGGCGTACTAATGTAACTTCTGTTGCTGTTCACGGTCAGGTACTATTTTTTCCGGCGGAAGGAAGGCTTTTAGTGAAAGTTTACTTCATGAAAGTTGCATTGATAGATATTTTGGGCTTTAATATTTATATTGTGTGGCTGAAGCCACGGCTGAAGGCGTCGTGCATAACAATGCCCTTCAGCCGTGACTTATCCACGATACAGCACAGCCTCTCGCACCTTATTGCTTACTTACAGTATATTCTTCTTATAAAACGGTGTCATTTAAACAGCCCTTCAATTTTAGTTTTACTTTTTGTTTTTTTTGTAGTATAATGCTGTTTTCCAGTAACAAGCTACAAGTTTTTAAAGAAATTAATACTTTTCTTCCACAAGGACACAATAAATTCATCAAAAGTGACATTACATTTATAGTGAGTGTTGGGGGTAACTCATTACAAGTAACGCAATTTACATTACCAGATTACTTTTTTCAAGTAACTAGTAAAGTAATGCATTACTTTTAAATTTGCAAAAAAAATATCTGAGTTACTTTTTTAAATAAGTAACGCAAGTTTTCCCATGTATTGGCTGACAGCTCTCCTGTCCTCATGTTGTGAGGAATCATAAGTACAGAGGTGTGTTGTGTGCGAACATGATGATTATTGTAGTTCTAGATTAAATCTGAGCATTTACTCATCTCACTTGCACAAAAATAGATTCAATATTCCTCAAAATGAATAAAAACAATGCAATGAAAGGCAAACCTGCAATAATTGGAAGCTAATGCTTCTGTTAATCAGTTTGTATTGTATCTAACGAGTTCCTTAATTGCTTTTTTGCTATTTGCATGTAGCTTGGCAAACTTTAGTTTCAGAGCAGCTTCCCAGCACTGATCACCATTGTTTTTGCATTGATGTGCAGGAGAAATGATATACATGCGTGTCGCCAGCACGGTTGATCTTCAAAAGAGCAGCGCTCAGTAATGACACTCACACTGGCCGAACAGTGCTCATGGTAACACAAGCGGTCACAAAGAGAGGACAGCAGCTGGTGAATGTAGGCCAGGGAACCGAATCAGTGCAGCACAGCTGGATCCACAAACACACGTTGCAAATCCTGGAAAACAAGACTTGGCCTGATCACGTTTGCCCAGATACCACTGCCAGCTCTGAACGCGCTCCAAGAGTGTGGAGTCATGGCATGTGTTTGACCGGCGTGTTGATAAACCGGAGCGGAGTCTCTCTGGTGCTGAACACTGGCCAGTGTGCCTCCATGACAGCACTAGATCATTGCCATCTTACGTGGGGCTCCTGTCTTCACAACTTCAGATGTTTATGACTAGATTATCCAAAAGATCATCTTTTAAGAGTGTTCCATGATTTGTTCTCTCACCAAATTATATTACTTTTATATTCTTAGAAAATGCTTTTTTATCAGTGTTTAATAATGTACATCTTTCTAACATCATAGTTCTGCTTTATTCCTCTGTGGCAAAAGAAAGCACCTGTACTTAAACATGTTGTGAAGAATCATTAAAGAATCAGTAAAGATTCCCATCTCTAGCATACACTACCATTCGAACGCCTCCTTTGCTCACCAAGACTGCATTTATTTGATCAAAAAATACATTAAAAGCAGTGAAATAATATTGCAATCTAAATTAGCTTTTTTTTAGTAAACTGTTATCTATTCCTCTGAATTTTCAGCATCATTACTCCAGTCTTCAGTGTCACATGATCCTTCAGAAATCATTCTAATATGATGATTTGCTGCTCGAGAAACATTTCTGATTATTATCAATGTTGAAAACAGTTGTGCTGCTTCATATTTTTGTGGAAACCGTCATACATACAAGAAAAAGTCTTAATGTACACCCCTAAGTTTAGCTGAACCGATACTAGCCTAAGTATACAGGGCTTCGTTAATTTCACTGATTAGTGCACTAGTTGTTCAGGCAGCTGACTAGTGTATTATGCAGTGTAGTTCTGCAGATCTGTAGCTCTCAGTGTAGATGTGGTGTGAGTGCAGAAAGGCTTTACGTAAGTGTGTCGAACAGCCTGTGCTGTGAGTCAGCAGGGTAATTGGAGACTGTGGGTGACATGAGGGCCCAATCTTACTCTGAGAGATGGATTGCTCATTTTCCATTCGTGGGCACGGGATGTAAAGCCTTTTTCTGCTGGAGCAAAGAGAAACGTTACATTACTCAACTGATGCTGGGGACCGAGACGCTCTATAGCGATACGTTAATATTCACACCGCAGGACTGATGCGGCCGACTTCGGCACTTGGTTCCACACTGAAAAAAATTATACTTTGGAGCAACTTTAAAAAAATACTTTAAGTAAAAAAGTAAAGTAAAAAATATTTTTGTTAGAGCCAAATTTATTAGATTTCTAAAATATTAGTTATGGTTTAGTTGCACTCCTGCGGGACAAGATTTGATGCCCATAAGTGCTGGTCTAGGATCAGTTTTCTTCATAATAATAGCATATTGGCGAAACAGATTTGGCGAGCAATCCATGTTTGTGCTCTGTGGATCGTCAAAGGTTTCTATTTACAATGTGTTTCTACAGGGTTGAGCAATGTAGCGAATCACAGACATATCTGTTGATCTCTTGAACGCAGTGGCCAATCAGAAGTCAGAATCCACTCCCCGCTCAAAACGCTGGAGTTTTTGTTCAGTTCTGCAAATCCTCTCGTTATAACAAACGAAGTGTAGACACAATGTAAATAAATGTTTCATTGTGCAGTTGTAGGCCACTTCATTGATTATAATGGAATTTTGTGAGATCTTGATTGGCTAAAATGAGTGACAGCATTAAGGGATTCATTAAGGGAGCGCTCTTTGCACGCTTTCTGCCATACCAAATCATCCATGCAGTAGCCTCTGCTTGCTTTTCTGTTCAAATTAACAATGGTTTGTGAATGTAGATACTTTATTTACAAATAATGAAATCATTTCTTGGGAGTGTTTACGCTGGGATGTGTAGGGTGTGGCTAGGCGACACATAACTTGAAACTATTTCATGGAAATTTCATGGACGTTTTGAAAAAAAATCAATGTATACTTTTACCTGCGGACTTTTGGGAGCGGGACAAAACATGAATGTTGCAAGTGGGAACGAGAGAAGGTAACATATATTTTTGCGGGAGCGGGACAGAATTCCTTGGAGGCAGGCCTGAAAAATCAGTCCCACACAGGTCTCTAGTTTTTCCCTCTTCGGACACTGTTGGTAAATTCTCACACTGCTGACCAGGAGTGACACACAAGCCTTGCCTTTTCAGAGATGCTCTGACCCAGTTGCCTTGCCACAACAATTCGGCCCTTGTCAAGTCCCTCGGATCTTTATTCCTGCTCATTTCCAACACGCTGGTTACAAGAACTGATTGTTTGCTGACTATCTAATCTATCCAGATCATAATATGTGGGATTGTTAGGGCTTGATATTCTCTTCACTTGTGAGTGGTCATAATGTTTTGGCTCATCAGTATATATATATATAACTTCACCTTAAACAAAAGCTAAATTAGTTATAACATGAAAGAAGAATTAAGTATTATTTGCTTTAGACAAACTGAACAAAACAGGCTTAAACCGTGCTTTTCATTTAGACCAATATAAAAATGCACTTTAAATAACTAACACTGTCATTTTACTTTTTTTTCAGTGTAGAGACAATCAGATATTTGATAATTTTCTTTACATAGTAAGTCTCGCACTTTAAAAAGTGTATAACGTATGACGTGTTCCTCGTGAAAATTTGATTTAGTCAGAATCAACTGAAGAACATGTTTTATCGGGTTGTGTAGTGAGCTCATTTCATGTAATATGTATATTGTTCAAATATGTTGTCTGGATTGTTAGAATACCCTAGTTTGGTTGGCCATGTGATCCAAGTAATCATGTGACTCCTTATATTAAGATGGCTCCTGCACTGAGCATTGTTAACTAGGCTTTGAGAAAGGTCACATGTGACCGAAACGTTCTCCACTCTTTCATCAAAGCAGTGGTTTTATCTTGCAATTGATGGTTCCCCTTCATTGTTAGAGTGTGTGGGCTTTTCTGAAGTGTTTCCATAGTTAGAATCAATTGACCATCAATAGAGGTAAATGCATTTTGTCCCCAGAATGGTGTAGTTACGGTGTCGATCAGCAGGTGCTAACCTGAACAACTGGTGACGTATCAAACAGTTCAAATGCCTGGTTGCCTTCTGACCTCATGTGAATGTCAAACTGCTGTATATGAAGAAACACTACTATGACACCATCCCTCATGTTGCCACACTGTAAAAACATGACATTTCAAAGTTGTAGTTGTATGTTATTGAAAAATGCTTTACAAGAAAATCAGTCTTTTTACATAAAAAGTTCACATTTAATTGAATGTGTTGCCATTTCTTTGTACTTATTTGTGAAATGTACTGAATGAAAATTGTAAATCCTACACCATTTATTGTGTTTTCTGATTTGAGTTGTAACATCGTGCTGTTTTCTGTCTTACAGGTCTGGCTGGAGATGCCACAGATCTAGATAAAAGAAAAGAAGTCTTCGGGCAAAATCTTATACCTCCAAAGAAGCCAAAAACTTTTTTACAGTTAGTGTGGGAAGCATTACAAGATGTGACCCTCATTATCCTCGAAATTGCAGCCATGATCTCTCTGGGTCTGTCCTTTTATCAGCCGCCTGGAGAGGGCAGCGAGTGTGAGTATCTGTCCGTCATTACGCCTTTCTCTTTTGGCTTTCAGCAGTATATGCCTGACTTCCCTTTGAAGTGAGCTGTTGTTTCCTGTTTCTGTCTCATATATTTCTGGTATTTTACGGCAAATGATCTGCTGATGTAATAAATGTAACCAAGGCCTTTGGGTTATTGTTAAAAGTAGTTTTTGAGTCTCTACAAACCCTTTGGATTTCCAGGCCTTCCCTTCGTCATCCAGTCGTCCAGCGCTGGTTACAGGGAAAGTTTATCCAAGTCGTTCCAAACCTGTATGACTCTCTTTGTTCTGTTGAACACAAAAGAAGATGTTCTAAAAAAATGTCACAGTTTTTCTTCCATATAGCGGACCCTTTTCATTTCATTTGGAAAAAAAAAAAAGCATATTTGATAATTAAAAAAAAAAATTAAAAAAAAATCATACAGGTTTGGAACGACATTTGGAAGCTTGTTTCCACCACCACATAAAAAAATAAAGAAGGTAATTGCGACTTTTTATCTCACAATTCTGACTTTTTTGTTATAAAATGATAATCGCATGATATAAACTCGCAATTGCGTCTTATAAAGTCAGAATTGCGAGATATAAATTCAGAATTGTGAGATAAAGTCAGAATTGCGAGTTATAATGTCAGAATTGCGTGATATATAGTCAAAATTGCGAGATATAAAGTCAGAATTGCGAGTTATAAAGTCAGAATTGCGTGATATAAAGTCAGAATTGCGAGATATAAAGTCAGAATTGCAAGTTATAAAGTCAGAATTGCGAGATATAAAGTCAGAATTGCGAGTTAAAAAGTCAGAATTATGAGATATAAAGTCAGAATTGCAAGTTATAAAGTCAGAATTGCGTGATATATAGTCAAAATTGCAAGTTATAAAGTCAAAATTGCGAGTTATAAAGCCAGAATTGTGCAATTCTGAGAAAAAACGTCAGTCTTTTTTCCCCTCACAATTGGACATTATAACACACAATTGTGAGTTTATCTCTCACAATTCTGACTTTATAACTCGCAATTTTGACTTTTTAACTCACAATTCTGACTTTATAACTTGCAATTTTGACTATATATCTCGCAATTCTGACTTTATAACTCGCATTTCGGACTTGATAACTTGCACTTGTGAGTTTATATCCTGCAATTTTGAGAAAAAAAGTCAGAATTGTGAGATAAAAAGTCACAATTACCTTTTTTCTTTTTTTCTTTCATGGCAGAAACAAGCTTCCATACCTAAGAGTGAGCAAATTATGACATCATTTTTATTTTGACTGAACTGCCACCTTAATGTTAAGATTAGTTAATATTAACTGTTTCAAACGGCTGTTGTACTGTAGGCAGTGCAGCCTTTTTAAGGTCTTGTCAGCAGTTAACAGAGAAAAGTAATGGTTTAAAGGTCAAGTGTGTCATTTTTTTTTACCGTTAAATAGCTTCTCATATGATTTGATGTGGAAATATAAAACACTGGCATTTACTTTCATCTGTACAGATGAATTCATTTCAGAAGGATTTCCAGTCTGAGGTCAAATCCTGCTGAAGTTTGAAGTAGCGTTACATACAAACCAGATCTATTGATTTGCACTCAAACTGCACAAGATCTAATTGATGTCAAGGTGGTTTTTAATGGATGTCGGTTTCCAAACATTCCCTCTGGCCACAAATCTGGTGCTCATTGCATCTCATCCTGTCCAATAACCAGAAAAATAGCATTTGATTGACATGTAAAGTGACCAACCGCAGTTAGTTTAGTTTTCAATACTACATCTCTCTCTTTTCTTTTTTTTTTTTAGCATTTCACACCAAACAAACTTCTTTTTGTCTTGAGGTTATGAAGAAAAGTGTGTTTGTGCATCTTTCTTTACAATAAATGCATGCAGTGACATTCAGACAATTTTTAAGTGTTGCTGAAGTGTCCAAATACTATTTTAGGCCACTATGTGTGTATAAGTTTTTATACCATGGTCTGTCTGAATATTCAATTCTGATTGGCTGGAATGTGTGCATTAAAACCGTTTAATACACAGGTAGTTCCAGTCAGTTTAATCACCTTTCTATTAGTAAAATAGCTTGGCTACTGAATCACTACATTATATTTTCAGCAACGAGGGTATAACGTCGCTGTTTTTGAAGTAATTAAACTCGCAGCTTCACTATTAGTAGAAAACAGACGCATGTAATTCACAGATAATTAATTCAAATAATTGCTATGATTTATTCATGCAAATAAATTTAATCTTGCAAGCACTACTTTATCTCTGTGTCTGACTTAGGTTTAACGAGCCATAACTGACTAAACGAAGCGTAATTTTTACCCTTCCGCTCAAATATTGAGCTGCAAACATCAATAACAGCTTTAACTGGTAAATGATCATGGTATAAGCAGGATAAAACCATTTAAACCATTTAAAAGCACTCCACTTCGTGTCGGGTGGTTCTTTGCCTCCACGTCGAGCATTAAAATCGTTTTAATGCACAGCTAGCCATGGATTATCCCTTACATATTGATCACGGAATTAAATATCCAAACGTTCTTTACTGGACCTCACAAACTCTATCAGCAGTCGTCTTTAGCTCAGTGTTTGTCTCAAAGTAAAGTGAGCATGACTCTGCATTCAGAGCGAGGGAATCCAGTGAAGGAATGGTTTCCACGCCTCTAGAGTTAATGAAGTGAGCACTGGAAGAATAACCTTTAGGTGAAGGCCATACATCAAACCAGCGGGCCATAAAATGTGCAATGAAGACAAAACCATTAAAGCAGCATAAAGAAGCTAAAAGAATGCTGAGCAAGTATTATCAATCACGATAATGCTCAAGGATTCAATTACTCCAGGAATGGAAAATGATCTTTTATTCCAGTGCATTCAGAGCGATGAAGCAGTCCAGATCTGAGCGAAGAATAGCTCTTTAACTCTTGCATCGCTGTGTTGAGAAAAAGTGTAAGATACTCATCATGTTCAAGTAGTTCAAGCTGCTCCTCTAAAATGCATTACAAAATATTTTTTAGCTTGTATTATGATTCTATGATACAAGCTAAAGCTAGCACAATATCATGAAACTTATGCAGTTAGGATCTGCTTTATAAAAAAAAATTAATGTAGTCAACTAAGGTCTGTAGCTTAATTACTTTCAAAGTAGCTTCCCCCACATGGTTTTGTCATAAACATTAATATGCAAATTGCACGTTAATATACGTATTACACCTGCAGTGGACTTTCTAATAGTGCAGAGGCAGAGAAAAGAGTCTCGACACTTCGGCTCCACCGGCGTCCACCCTGCCATTACATCTGAGATTTGTGACACTTCTCCTTGTTTTAATGGAGAATGGTGCTGTCTGTGTCTCTTAAGGAAGACGAATTGTGCCGCTGGTCTGTGTGTCCAGACATCCCTGCCGTTCAGATTGAATTATGCCCTCACAGATTTTCTGCCTGCAGCTCCCACATGCAAGATAAGCACAGGCTCCATACAGATCAATACAGGGAAAATCTCACTTTTCACCTGAAGCAGGAGAGCTGGGCAACAGCACAGAACATTAGAAGAAGGATTTGTAGCTTGAAATACATCATGAAGGTCATTTATTTACATACTGCATCATTCACTCACCCTCAGGTTGTTTTCTGAGTTTTTCATGCAGTTGTTTTCCTTTAAACAACAGTTCGGAAAGGGAAACATATGAAAGGTAGTCCATAAAACACAATCATGTTTTTAATATGTCTAAACACAGCAAACAACTTTGGAATGACAATAGTGTGTGTAAATAATGACAGAATCCTTTTTATTTATTTGCGAAACTATTGACTTGAAGTTCATCTGTCAAAATGAAGTGAGTTTATGCTTAAAACAAGAACAAAACTCTGCCGGTGGGGTCAGAAAAAAGAAACTTAATTCGAAGGAAAAATGCACATGTCCAAATTTGACAAAATTTACATAAAATAGGTAATAAGCAGGAATAATGTGGCTCCTGCAGAATGGGCAGTTTTGGTGAAGTGTCAGGAGAGTGTTGCGGCACTAGCGCGTCTGCTCTGGTGTCACGAGCTGTTATCTAACGCCTGCTGTCTGCACTTCAGCACCGCGGACAGCTCCCAACACACTCGCTGACATTTTGCACCCAGAATGAAGTGGTTTACTGCAGAGGAGCTAAATCAAATGAAGAGATCTAGAGCCCTATCCCTGCGCCACAGCCTTGAAACGGGTGATCAGTAGGGTCCATAATGCAGGGCCTAAAATAGACATCTGAGAACCACCAACACTGGATTTTTGGAGTATTCATTAGTGGGTGGGAGTGCATTTAAAGGGACAGTTCACAGAATAAGCTGTAATTCTGTCATCAATTCCACACCATTATTGTTATTACATGTTGTATTACATGTTACTCTATGGAACACAAATGGAGATGCTTGGTAGAATATCTCAGCTGCTCTGTTTAGAAACTGGGGATCAGAAAATCTCACGTGACCACACTTTGTTGAACATCTTTTTATTATAGTTAAGTAAAATTAAAACTATTAAAACATTTCTGAAAAAAAGCTGAAATAAAATTAACTTGCCTTGGCAATAAACTGAAATAAGTTGAAGTTGAAGCACTAGAATTATTAACTCGACATTAATGAAAACTAAAATGTACTAAAACTGAAATAAAAGTAACAAAATAAATAAACAAAAAAGCTAATAAAATGAAAAAGGAACATAACAAAATTACTAAAAACAAATCAAACTAAAATTAACACAAAAACTAAGAATGTAAAAAAATATATATATTAAAATATGAATAAAACAACAATAAAATTAAAATAAAAACTATCTAAATAACTAAATAACAATGTGTTGCATATAAGAAACAAAAAGTCATTGTTACGTTTTTAGTCCGGATGATGATGAGCAGAGGTGAAGAAGATCAATCATAAGTCCTTTTATTAAACATGGTAAAACAAAGTAAACTCAGGTAATCAAGAACATAAACGAAACAGCATGTGGAACAGACAAAGGACTGAATGTAATGAGGAACTTAAATACACAGGGTGAATGAACTCAATGACAAGCAGGTAACAACTAAATCGAAAACCATGAGAACAAATGAAAAGAAAATGGTACAAATGAAAACAGGTACCTGAGTGAAAAAAATGAAAGTGAAAACAAGCCAGACTCCCCCCAGGAAGGTGCGACCTTGCTCCGTAACAGTTCAACTGAGTGAGGGAGGGTGAGGGCTCTGGAGGTGGATGAGGAGCTGGTGTAGAGCTCGAAACAGGCAGGGATGATTCCCGGAGAAACCAGGGTGGAGTAAATGGTAGGAGGAGCCAAGGAGGAGCAGATGGTGAAAGGGCCAATGAAGGAGTGGACAGTGGAAGGATCCATGGAGAAGCGGACAGTGGAAGGATCTATAGAGGAGTGGAAGGATCCATGAAGGAGCGGACAGTGGGAGGAACAATGGAGGAGCGAACAGCGGAAGGATCCATGGAGGAGCGGACAGTGGAAGGATCTATGGAGGAGCGGACAGTGGAAGAAACAATGGAGGAGCGAACAGCGGAAGGATCCATGAAGGAGCGGACAGTGGAAGGAACAATGGAGGAGCGGACAGTGGAAGGATCTATGGAGGAGCGGACAGTGGAAGGAACTATGGAGGAGCGGACAGTGGAAGGATCTATGGAGGAGTGGAAGGATCCATGAAGTAGCGGACAGTGGAAGGATCCATGGAGGAGCGGACAGTGGAAGGAACAATGGAGGAGCGAACAGCGGAAGGATCCATGAAGGAGCGGACAGTGGAAGGATCCATGAAGGAGCGGACAGTGGAAGGATCTTTGGAGGAGTGGAAGGATCCATGAAGTAGCGGACAGTGGAAGGATCCATGGAGGAGCAGACAGCCGACAAGAGTCCAGAGCGACCCAGGAGGCAGCCAGGATGAAGGTGACCCACGGTGGAACTGATGGAGGGTGTATGAGGTGATGCAGGGAGATGGTGAGGCACAGGCAAAGTCTGATGGACCAAGAGACCTAGGCGGAGTCCCAGCGTCAAGCGGCCGAGGTGGAGCCAGGGGGCGGGAGGACTGAGGTGACGCCAGTGTAAGTGAGGACTGCGGAGGAGCCTGAGGGATGGAGGAGCCCGAGGGATGGAGGAGCCCAACAGAGCAGTAGGGGTGTGGAAAGATGGAGCTCAGCAGAGAGCCCGGACGTTTGAGGTGATGGTAGAGCGACGACTGACCAAGGTGAAGCCGATGGGAAGAGGGAGCCTGGTGGAGCCGAGGGGGTGAGGGAGCCAGGGTGGAGCCGACTGGTCGACGGTCCGAGGTGAAGCTGAGGGCTCGGAGGGTAAATGAACTCAGTGACACAAAGGAAAACAGGTAACTGAGAGAAACAAACAAAAAGTTCATGAAACGAAAACAAAACAGGCTGTCCATGACAATCATATAGGTTGGACATATTTTTCATTTTTGGGTGAAAAATTCATTTAATGTAAAATACTGTATATCTGTTCATTAATCTTCAGATCATAAGAGGTTTAGCATAACAGAATAACAGAATTAGTTTATGTTGACATTTGTGTGCATTTTACATACAGATTACACACTGCTAACTCAGAATATTGTGGAGGACCAAACAAATAGGGTAAATGTTTTTTAACTAGTTATTTTATTTATATAACTTGGGTGACACAACATGTTCATGAAATTTGTTTTCAATCAAGTTATTTATGGATTTAAGTTGACATTGCATTATTAGTGCTGCAACTGGTGACCTTGTCTTTTAAACTTTTCGCTTTTTGTCTTCTCTGTTCATTTGGAAATAATAATAATAAAAAAAATACTAGTCATTAAACCTTAATGGTTTGGTCAATCAGAGAAGAGAGGCCAGTTTTATGATTTTTTTGGGCAAACCATTCAGAAGTTATAAGCAAAAAGAGCCATTTTTCATATCTCCTGACCAGTAGGTGGCGCTATGCTGCAACTCTGCATGTAGCCTCAGGTCACACTTGTGATAACATGCACCAATATTCATCTCAATATGCTAAAGCGTTGCGAAGATATTGCCTCACATCAAATTTGGCATGTTCTTCGCCTAATTCGTTTGCACGTTATTCGAGAACGGTTGGGTTTATCAAAAAGCTTTTATTAACTTTTTGCCAGCATGGTCTGAAGATGATCTGAGCCCATTTTGGTGAAAATTTGACAAACTGTCTCAAAATAGTAGGTTTTTCAGGAAATTCAAAATGGCAGAAAACATTTCATCATGACGGAAAATGGAATGCAATCAAATCATCTTGAGCAAAGGAATCAGAGGAAAAACGAATTTTCCTGAATAAAATGTATTTGTTGTGTCCTGGTGCATTCAGCAGTGGCTGTGTCAGTGGACAGTGTGTCCATTTGAACTAATTCTGCAAATAAACAGCTCACCAGAAACCATGATGTTCCTGTGCTTACAGTGACTGCCAGCATGTGCTATTTTATCCTGCACAGCTGGAGCAGGACTGGCCCGTTACTGTAGACCGAGCCCCAGTGGAGTTACTGCATCGCCCCTGAGGAAACCCTCAGACTAGATCAGAAATCACTGGAAATAATTAGCCAACACATGTCTGAATGTGTGGACATGATAACAGAGATTGATTCCTGTCAGTGTGCGTTTCATAGTTAGGATGTTATTCTTCTGATGATTTATGGCATTAAGTGATGTTTCTTTGAAAATGTTTTTTGAAAGTTGTTTTTTTTTTTTTTTTTTTTAGGGTTTAGGGGTAGGGTTAGGGGAGAGAATATATAGTTTGTACAGTCAAAAATCATTATATCTATGGAATGTCCCCATAAAACATTGGATTAGTACAGTGTGTGTTTTCACCAGCATTCTTAAATGTTGATTTGCTCTTTCTGCAGCCTGCGGGACAGCGAATGCGGGTGCGGAGGACGATGGGGAAGCAGAGGCCGGTTGGATCGAGGGGGCTGCCATCTTACTCTCAGTGGTCTGTGTTGTTCTGGTCACGGCCTTCAACGACTGGAGCAAAGAGAAACAGTTCAGGGGTTTACAGAGCCGCATCGAACAGGAGCAGAAATTCCAGGTGGTGCGTGGAGGACAGGTCATCCAGCTCCCTGTGTCAGATATTGTCGTTGGCGATATTGCACAAATCAAGTATGGTATGTGTCCCCAGGCTTATTTTCTTTTTAACACTTACACCCCTTGTATTTATAATTGGATTTACATGCAGTCTGAATGCAATCACATCATTTACTACGTGCCACAAGCTGATTGGCCTCTGCTGATTCTGCAGCCAATAAGTTTGCTTGCTCAATTTTTAAATGGTCAGATTCAGTATTTTTTGTAAGATGAACCCCTCCACTTCCCCAGCTCTACCTGCCTAGAAGTTTATACCTATTCATGCAGCAGCAGCATATCTTACATGCTCCAAAGCATCAGCAGCTACATAGCAGATATAGTCCACCAAGACCAAATACATTAGGGTCATTGTGTGTCAAATCAAACAAATTTCGGAAAATTGCCCGGCTCATATTTTTGATATTTTTTCTCATTTTTTATTTTTATTTTTTTTGAAGAAAGACAATCATAAATAGTGATGAAAGCCAAAATATTAAATGTCATGGATGAATATTTATTGAATAATCCACTATTTCGTAGAGGGGAGTCAGAGAAATGACAAAAAACTTTACCTGAGATTTGGAGCCAAATTACAGGAGGATAAAAATGACATTAGAAAGATGGCAGCATTATTACTTTATTTTCACACAGAGATTGGTATCTCTATTAGTTAAATCTGCTGACTTTAGCAATCTTTGTATATTATATGCCAATGGCGACAGTTCAGTTAGTTGTTGGTTTGTTCTTCAGACTTTGTTCTTTCAATACAGTTTGTACCAGCTGTATGCAAAGTCAAACACATTTGGTTTTCCAGCATTGAATATGGGTAAAATTCAATTTGCACATAGAGCCACATTGAGATCTCCATATCTCTGGGAATAAACCATATAGGTCCTTAAAAATGAACATACCAAAAGAAAAGTTTGTTAAGAACCAGAGTCTAAAAGGATATTGAAATATATTTAATACTTTTTGAGTTACAGTCACACAAACACTGGAAAAAGAATATTTTTGGTACTCAGACATGTATGCTCTATACAATGATTTTGATAGAGGGAAACAAGATAGTAGTTTTAACATTATGTGTTCTTCAGACATTGCTCTTTAAAAGAAAAAAGTATCAGCTGTATGCAAAGTGAGCTACATTTGGTTTTTGACCACTGAAAATGTGTACAATTTAACAGTTTACTCATGGAGCCACATTGAGTTTCCCATATCTCTGGGATTAAACCATATAGATCATTAAAAATTAAGATACAAAAAGAAAATTTTGTTAAGAACCAGAATCTAAAAGCATATTGAGATATCTTTATTACTTTTTGAGTTACAGGCATGCCAGTTTTTTTAAAAAAAACAAAACCTTCTGCCCATTTTTGAACTGTCTCCATTGGCATATGATGCAAAAGGACTGCTAAAGACAACAGAATTTACTAAAAAACCTACCAATCTCTGTGTAAAAATAAAATAATGATGCTGCCATCTTTATAAAGTCATTTTCTCCTCCCTGTAATTTGGCTTTAAATTTCAGGTGAAAATCCTCTACAAAATATATGGGGTCAGGGTGATCCTTCAATTAGGGGAACTTTTCTGTCTTCTAGGATAATTTTAAAGAAAAATAAAAGATTAATTCTAGATTATTAAGGACCAATTAGGAGCATCTTTGATATTTATTGTTTCTCTCTAATTACTTTTGTTCACTCCAGTTTGAAGGATAAATGTGGATGTTGTGCTTGTCCATTATACAGACTTTTTAACTTCCCCAATATAATAAATTTATTAAAGTGTTAAAATTAGGGGAATTTTATTTTGCACTTTGTAATATTGCAAATGATTTGGTATTCGGTACCAAATATTTGAAATATTTGGCATTTGTAAATAGTGTTTGTGGACAAATAATTTTTTTTTTTTTTACAGTTTATAATGTAATAAGTAATAAATAATATGTTTGACATTGAATATTTTGAGAAGTTGACATTTCCCACAGTGTGAGATGCTAAACTCCATCTAAAACTACTTGAAACAGTATTGAGCTCATTTATAATTATCATTCATGTAACTTTTATGAACTCATATTATTTGAGACAACAATACATGGAATATATATGTACTACAATTAATATTTCATGCTATAGAACCATTTAAAATGAATTATTTAATACATAAAGGTAAAGAAAACTGGTGTAAAAACTTTCTAAGAAATGCTGATCAGTTACATAATCTACAACACATTCATATATATGTTATCCTTAAATTGTGTTTGAAATATAATTATAAATGTATAATATGCATTAACATAGATGAAATTTAGTTTTTTCAAGGTTTGTAATGGAAGGTTCACCCATATATAATCTGAAATCTATTAATTAAGTGGAGCATTACCAAGAGAGCTTTAAAGCATGACCGGACATCATTGCTGTGCGATGAAGCAAGACTGATCTGTGTCATTAATTTACAGTTTGATTATAAGAGTTGGTCAGGCTGATCAACACTTTCTAGTCTGGAGATTTTATCAGACTAAAGGGCTGTGCTGGTTCTGCAGTGTTGGAAAGGTTCCGGTTGTTATTTCGGATCTCCTGAACAAGTGGGAGGCAGATAATGTAGCTGTTGACAGTGACGGAGCGATCCTGTGGGTGAGAGCGTTTGGCAGGCTGGAAGAGGGGTTCCATCTCCTTGACTAGTACAGCGGTGGTTAGAAGTCCCAGGCTTACCGTTATTTTAGAATATGTGTGGGAGTTGATATGATGCATTGCAAAGATGGAAAATGAAAGCAAAATTATCTCTGAACAAAAATACCTTTTTTGATATATATAAAACAGCAGAAGGGCCAAATACCGAACCCTGTGGAACACCTACAATATAGTGTTGCCTATTGTTGCACAACGTACTGCCAGCCTTGTCATTTTGATATTGACTCAGTTAGGGCTGTAAACTCAGAAAAATTGGAGAGAGATTCTGTTGTGAAATGCTTGACAAGTGCCATCTTAGAGGATCAACTTTGGAATTCTTTGGAGACAGCAATATTGATCCCGACTTGTTGTTTGGAGAAACTGAAGGGATTATTGGAAGGAACACAAAGGCACTAAGAAGAGCTTTGGAGATTAGATTCTGAAATATGCTCCATTGCTGAGTGGCTGCCTGTGTTCAGAAACAGTTTTGTCCCTGTTGTGCTCTTGACCGTTGGATTTAACGAATTAAGCTGAAGACCCAGTTGTGCTTGCTATAAGTCACTTTAAATATCATGGTTTTTTTGGGGTTTTTTTTAAACATATCGCACCATGTGTGCTGAACCTTTAAGATAGCTCCTCTTTTATTTTGTGCTGTTCCTTTTGTGTGGTTTGGTGAGGCATTTTTTTTTTTTCTTATTAATTCTACTAAGTTTACATGTTAAATTGACAGCCCTTAATGTGTTCAGGTGACCTGCTCCCAGCTGACGGGGTCTTGATACAAGGCAACGATCTGAAGATTGATGAGAGTTCTCTGACGGGAGAATCCGACCACGTGCGCAAATCTGCAGATAAAGACCCCATGCTTCTCTCTGGTGAATCCCTCTTTACTAATATATTTTACTTTCACAGCGTTCATTTTGTTGTGCTCTTTTGCACATAATGCATATTGAAGTTCTTAAATGTTATATTATTTACTTATTTTCCCATCATGCCGTAGAAAGGACAAAAAAAGCACTTCTTTGATGTCATAGTTTTGAGGAATTTAACTTTTTTTTTTATTTAGTATTTCCAACGTGGTAACAATGTTGTGTGCGAAATGTGGGCCACAGTTAAAACACATTAATTAAAGGTGCAGTGTGTAAATTTTAGCGCCATCTAGCGGTGAGGTTGAGAACCTCTCCCTTTCGAAGCACATATAGAAGCTACGGTGGCCAACACAGGACAAAGATGTTGTCGTCTTAAGCCTTGTTTACACTGCACGCATCTGTGGCGCATTACGGCTGCAACACGGCTACCGGAGCTGATTCGCGGCCACTCTAGTCAATGCTTGTGTTTACACCAGCCGCGGCACGTTTCAGAAGCGTCGCAGAAGCGGCTCGCCGCGCCGCTTCGCTAAAGATAGGCGCCTCGCCTATTTTTGACAGACACAGCGTCAAAGCTGCGCAGTAATACAAAATAAAAGATCAAAAACCTGTCAATTTCAAAATAAACACCCAGTGCAGACTCATGTTGGATAGCAAAAACCCAACAATAAACAGAATGAAACTGGACAAAACAAACATTTAACTTACCCATTTTAGAACACAAAAAAATCGAGAAAAACAACGTAGGACAGGTCCGTGATCTCAAATCACGTGGTCTTCGCTCCTAAAATGCTCCTGGTGTAAGTTGGCACCGCCTAGAGGACGGAACAAAACCTTGCCAGAGCCGTGATGCGCCGCAGACGTGTGCAGCGTAAACAAGGCTTTAGACAGCAGAGAGTAGCCAGTCAAGCAAACGCGCTCTGTGGAGCAGTTTGTCCGTTTAGGGCTACTGTAGAAACATGGCGGCGCAAAATGGTGAATTTGATGCAAGGGGACCCGCGGTGTATGTAGATTGAAATGGCTCATTTTAAGGTAATAAAACATAATGGTTCATCATGTAAGGTCTTTATACACCACTGAAAACATAGTTATGTATATTATATTGTGTTTCTGTCAATACATCCTCCTAAATATTACGAAATGGACCTTTAAATAACAAATTAGGTAATTAATTAACAAAAAAACTTACATTATAGTGAGTTGAATATCAGTCCAACAGATTATGTCAGAATGAAGACATTGTATGATTTTGTTTGTTTGATACGGGTTAAGATTGGACAGATGGAAATCTGTTATTTGATGAAACTAGAAACTAGCTTCATGTTAGCTGATAGGCTAACACTTTACAATAAGGTTTCATTTGTTAAAATGAGAAATTAGTTAAAATGAACTAACAATTAACAATAATTCTACAGCAGTCCTATTTAATCATCTTTGTTAATGTTAATTTCAACATTTAATAATTTTTCAAATCAAAAGGTGATGCACTGTGCACTAACATGAACTACTACTTTTTTAACTAACATTAATAAATGTTGTAAAAATACATTGCTTAGTTTATGTAATGCATTAACTAATGTTAATAAATGGGATCTTGATGTAAAGTGTTACCGTTAATAATTTAAACATATTTATTAGTTATAATAAAAAAAAAATGTATAAGGTTTAACTTACCCTATTCAGTGGCGACTACATAATTTATTGTCGTGCACTCTTTTAAGAGAACACTTTTAATGTATGGTAATTTAATTCTACAATTTTATATTGAAAAGGACAATAATGACAAACTAGTGCAGTTGTCTGTTCGGTGTTGAGAACATAAACTCTTTTAATTAGCTTTCAGGTTATCACTTCTCTGTGTTTATTGTTCATAAGAGTACAGTCAGGTGTGTGTGAGGGATCGGTGTTGTCAGACAGGAGTCATGTATGAGATCACACATTTGTGCTGAGGTCAGAGCGTCAGGCCTGCTATTACTTACAGTTTCTCCATGACTTACTGCACTGTTAACTGAATCTCCAGGCACCCATGTGATGGAGGGCTCGGGTCGGATGGTGGTCATGGCTGTCGGGGTGAACTCTCAGACCGGGATCATCTTCACTTTGCTCGGTGCTGGCGGAGAGGAGGAGGAGAAAAAAGAGAAGAAAGGTACGTAACTAAAGCTCAGCCTGGCAAAACTTCAGCAGAGCTGCCCAGAACACTTCTGTACGGGGATCTACATTCATTCCTGCCAGTTGATATTGTTATAGCAATTATTATCATATAAACCGTTTTCTTATATCGGCAGATCTTTGATTGTAAACCTCAAAAACAGGACACGGAGCGAAAAGAACATTATAAAGCACACTGAAAACGAAAACGGTTTGTAGTTGACATTTAAAGTCAAAAGTAAATGTACATTACACTTCGGAATAATTAACATCCTAACCCTAACCCAAAGTATTAAAGTCCCCCTGTAGAAAATAAACTCACGTTTGATCACCAAAATGACATATTTAAACTTTTTTTTTATGTGAAAATAATTTCTTCATGCCTTAAAATAGCTTGAATGTGATTCTACACCCTTGCCTCATTTAGTATACGCGGTACCATAAATATGCAAATTAGCCCCGCCTCCACTCAATCACACCAGCTCAGCGATCCACTCAGTCAACTTTATTGTAGTAAACAGCAATGACAAACTGAAATACTGGTTTAATTTAGCCATATGTGTTTGAACCAGAAACTAATTCAGAAGAAGTGAAAGAGTGAATTATACAGGCTCGATGTTTCAGAATGGTAATGAGTTTTATGTATCGTTCTCTACAGCGTCGGACACATAACGGTAATTAATATGATTAGCCTTTTGCTTGACTATGTTATTAAACAGCTAGATAACCTGGCTTCTCTTGAGACTCCCCTGCTTTGCAGCATAGTTAACAAACCGCGTTTTTCAGTTCACGGCAGTTTTAAACACTCAGCAATGGTGTTGACTTGCTCATGGTTTGTCTTAAAGCATATTAAAAACACCACATAGACATATAAACAACATTAAACACTTGATTTTCACCACAGGGGGTCTTTAAACTATGGTGCGTAACTCATCCCACAGGTTTGATATCTGAAATCTCGCGTGTTGTCGAGGAGCGGTGTGTGCTGTTACGTTTGGTCTCCAGCAGCACCCTGCCAATCACCCACACGCTGATGAGTTTTGCACAGCAAATAAAGTATCATGACAAAAAAAAGCAAAAAACGTGCAGCTCATTTTCCCTCAATCAGAGATTCAGCTTTTGGCTAGAACGTGCACGGTTGTTTTCCCAGTTTTGTGTGCGCACAGCGGCTACTTCAAGTGCTTTTTCTGGTTGGGTAGTATGTGCTGCCCACAGTGTTTGTCAGCATAAGGCCTTATGTGTTTGTTATTCTGCAAACTGCCACACAGGTCAGGCTCTGGAGGACGGCCATCAGCTGGCAGGTAGAGTATGCATCTCTGTACCCGAGGATATCCGCAGTAACGGTCATTTATTACCACACTAAACCTGCTCTTCCCTCCCGAACCCTGCTTTAGCAACCGTGATCTTTCACTTAAAAAGAAGCTCTTTTTAAGTATTCAAAGAAATGCATTTCATCCCACATAGATGACGATATGGGGGTTGTGATGGACGGCCGATTCCCGGATAGATTGATATCAGATTGATCACGGTTTCGTAGTCTCGTAGTCTGACACCCTACAGCTTGTAGACTGTTGTGATTGAAGCACTTGGATTTGATTTCGAAGCATGTTTTGTTTAATTTTTTGAATCACCTGTTCATATTTACTTACCGTAATTGGTAGTGCACATAGCAATTGGAACTCTTTCTTTTCTAGCATATAAATGACGGACATCTGTCAAAGCTAGCTATTTGTGCCATTGATCATCGTGTCGTTTTGTGCCTCGACTTTTTGTCTGCCATATTATGTGTAACCTGTCTTATGTTGCAATGTTTTTTCCCATTGATGTCATTCTTTCAGTTGACAGCAGTGTATTGAGAGAATACTAATCGTGATAACCATGCTACTTTTGTTCATTATTACTGGCTAGACTGCTCCCATCCCTCCTCACACCCCATCGCGACTATAGCTACCGATGGTGCGGCAAGCGCAAATGCCCCTGGTAATACCAGCCTAGTCAATGGTAGGTTGAGCAGACCTCCGCTGTCCGTCACTCACTGGCTCCGCCTCTCCTTCTCCAATTGTCTTGATCTTCCTTTCCTGTCCTCTCAGTGCATGACACCTCTGATCGCCAACTCCTTTCCCTCTTCTACCCTTCCCATTCTTTTATTTTTACGTGTGCCAACAGCAGTTACACAATGTGGATCGTCCCATTGGTTGAAATAAGCCATGTGACTATAACCGGAACTTAAGCATAAACTAAATAAGAACTGCACTGCAACTGATTTAAGTTTTAGTGGGTATATTTCACATTTCGAAAAGAAAATCGTGACTTATTGTGTAGTCTTTGGTATGGTGGAATACAGTTTATGATACAAGGGTAAATTTGAATATGATTTTATGTGAAATATAATTGAAATTTGTGATTTTATAACACGTTCCTATTAGTATTTGTTTGTTAAATTGTAGCATGCATATACTACTGTTCGTTGTTTCTTTTTTTTTCTAAAGAAATTAATACTTTTTTCAGCAAGGACACATGTTTTCAATAATCATAAATGTTTCTTGAGCAGCAAATCATCATATCAGAATGATTTCTGAAGCATCATGTGACACTGAAGACTGGAGTAATGATGCTGAAAATTCAGCTTTGATCACAGAAATAAATTACACTTTACTATATGTTCACATAGAAAACAGCTGTTTTAAATTGTTTTTACTGTATTTTTGGTCAAATAAATGCAAAGTGAATGTAAAACGCAAGTTAATGTTATTTGTAGGATATATTTTGTACATGAGTTAAGTTAAATTCCACCATACAATGAATGCAAATGACTTTCCTTCAAAGCAAAGCAAACGATAGGAAATTAATTTGGTTTAAGTATTTTATTTATTTATTTTCCTTATGAAACCAGTTCTTGACTCCGAACCCTAGACTGATTTCCTGAAAATTTCACCCGTATTTAAGACAAAAGTGCCATATAGTTCCCACACTACAGTATTTTTAATTTGTTTTGGCTCTTTCCGTTCCTCCTGTTCCTTTAACCAACCCTCTGCAGTGGTGAAGTGGCTTTCCTCCCGTGCCGTTGCATGGCTGTTCTGTAGCAGTTCTTCTTCCTGCATGTCCAGTAGAGTTGTGCTGTTTCTCTTGTCCTCATTGTGTTGAGTGTTTCTCTTCCATTTATCCTCCATGGAATATCTTCTGAACAACTACTTCCCAATTCTTCCTCTATGACAAATCATAGTGACAAACCAATTTCATGATTTATACATATTAGATATTCCATGGCACTCCTGTCAAAATGACATGAAAACACACAACAGAACATCCATTTATGTTGGAACAAACACACATACTGCATACACTTCAAATATCAACACAGTGCATCTAAACACATGCAAGTAATCAAGATTTATTTGGATGGTAGCTTTTGCTGCATCTGATATTGATGCGCTTTTTACCAAAGCCATAATACATCTCAAAACTTCATTATGAAACAACTCTATGTTATGTATGTGACTCACAATGATGTTGATAAATTACTCATTCTCTGTCTTCCTTTTTAATTTGATTTCACTGTAATGTCCATGTGATGAATGTTTTATCGTCTGCTTTCTGTTATTTTTGTCCTGTGTCTGTGGATGCCTTCATCTTAGGTAAAATGCAGGATGGAAATATGGAGAACAACCAGACCAAAGGTAACCTGCTTTCACTTTACCGCTGGTTTGAGCGCTCACCATGATTTTATTCCTTCGTTCCTTTCGAGGCGGTTCAGATGTCAGCTCGTCTGTTTGTGCCGCTTCTCATGTGTGCGTCAGGGTCTCTCGATAACCTCACACTTCCTGTCCTTGTCGAATTCTCGAATCATTTTAATGATGAACTGTATATTTCACTGAGTTTTTAGCTATCTGTAGTCTAATGGTTTTCTGTGGTTACTCACGCTTTTGCTGACATCGACAAAAATATCCAGAGGTTTTCAAATAATAGTGAAAGTTCAGTAAGTGTATTCAAATATTGACAACAGAAATGTATTTGCTGCCTCATATTTTGCAAATGACTTTACTTGTATTTATAAATACATTTATTAATACATTTATTAATAAGTTTTGTTCACATGATAGAGTCTGGCTATGGCATTGTTGTGTGTTCAATATTGAACTCAGTCACCTGTGGTGATCCCATCAAGTTTTGAATATATGCAAAAGGTTTTATGTTTACAACTCTATTAGTAGATATATTGATAATACATATCAGTGCCAATCAAAACATGAAAAATAGACAGTGGCAAAAATTACACAAGAAACATTAAGTAGTGTAAAACTGCGTCTTTTGTCTTAAAGGAAAACTTCATCCAAAAGTAAAAATAAGCAAGTCATTATTTCATGACATGATTTACTCACCCTTGTGTCATTTCAAACCTGTTTGACTTTCTTTCTTCTGTGGAACACAAAAGATGATATTGTGAAGAATGTGTCGGTCGCTCTTTTCCATTCACTTACAATGAATGAGGACTGAAGCATTCAAACTTCAAAAAGCACACAGAAGCAGTATAAAAGGATCCTAAAGGCATTAAAATGACTCATAATTTTTAAAACCTTTAAAAGTCATACGAGTCTGCTTCTCACACAAAGCATCGCATGACTTCAGAAGACTTTTATTGATGCTTTCCCAGCTAACAAAAATATGTTCTGAGAACGTTTTTCTAATGTTCCTGTAAAGTTATGAAAACATTATTTCTGAATGTTCTCTGAATGTAGATACACATTTATGAGCAATATCACATGAGTAGCCGTGCGATATGGCTGTATATCAGTAAGGCTGTTATTCGGCCGTAGGTATAGGAACGTTGAGTCGCTTTATTGAAACTCACTGTAATATGTAAAGTATTATGAGAGAGAGATCGTCTGAGTGAGTGTATTACCTGCATCTAGCTGATATTCTTCAGGTCAATCTTATATTCATAATCACTAAATCAGTTTGAATGTCCGCTGAGGAAAGCGATATCTTTGTCCTTTTAACATGTAAGAGGATTTCCCATGACAGCGCTAGTCAATGCATTTGTCAGTTGCATCTCGTAAGATGTTGTTTAAAGTAAAAACAACGTCCTTGTTTCCTTGTTTCAGTCCATTTCAATATAAAAGTCTTTGCAACTGACTGACTCACTCATAAAGACAGTCTTTGTCGCCATCTCAAGGCGTATTAATGTAACTTTCACTGAAGTCGAAATCACTAATGGACTCTTTCTGAATACCAAAAAATACAGCATGTTATTTATATAAAATATTTATTGAGCAATAATATTTAAATTAACAACAATAGCTATTATAACAGTATAAGAAGTAAAATAGGAAATAAACACAACCAAACAGTTAAGTCAAACATCCAAAAGCAGCGCTCTAGTTAGTACAGGATTTAATTTCAATGTAAATATAAAGTTATGAAACTTAATATAGCCTTTAAGCCAAATCTATTCACTCTGGAACAAGTAATAGATTAATAAGGCCAAAGAATGCCTGTTTGATATATCCAAAACGAATGATACCTCATGTTTAAACACTATCTACATAAGAGCCAGCGGCAAATTCCCAAAAGACTGGCCGAGATGAAGCTGTTCTCTGCGGGTACATGAGCGCTGAACGGCCGCTGACGGCCTGAAGCTCACATCTCCGAAAGTGTCCACGTTATTTTCAAATAGGCGCTATATGTTTACATATAAATCGCATATCTAAAGTGTAAACAACCATATTCTTGCCTAAAAAACTCTTAAAACTACATCATACATAAAAAAATATTGTGGGTTTGCTCGTCCGCCATGACACTTTCTCTGTTTGTGTACTACAGCAGAAAGAAAGTCATACAGGTTTGAAACAAAATGAAAGTGAATGTTAACAGACCTTAAATTTTTGGGTGAACTTTCCCTTTAAACAAGACTTCAAGATGTTTTGTCCCATATAACTTGACACCCAGCTTCTGTCATCAGATCCCATGAAAAGGTTTTGCAGTAGAGCCGATGTCTCTCAACCATGTAATGTTACCAGGATTACGGTTTAATTAAGTTCCAGGATAAATGTAAAATTCATTCACCGCCTCATGTTTCCTATTCAAAATGACTAATTTGGTGGTTTGCTGATTTTGTTGCCTAAAGATTAATGGTCTTCTTGAAATGTTGACTTCTGTTGGAATTTTAAGTGCACCTGGTGGCTAGTAGCACATAACGGGCATTCAGTCATTACATTTAGTAGCCAACATGTCTGAGTTACTATTTATATACAAACAAACATAAATAAACCCAAGAGTAGAGTTCAAACTCTGGTTTATTCTTATTTTGTGATTCCCTCACAACAAGGTCCAGCATTAGTAGGTCAGACGGCCCATAACCAACATGTGTGTTCCTGTGATCGTTACAGTGAAAAAGCAGGATGGTGCTGCGGCAATGGAGATGCAGCCCTTGAAGAGCGCGGAGGGTGGAGAAACCGATGACAAAGAGAAGAAGAAGGCCAATGTCTCCAAGAAAGAGAAGTCCGTTCTGCAAGGAAAACTGACAAAGCTGGCTGTGCAAATCGGCAAAGCAGGTGCTACGTGTTTGAAGGATTAGGTTTTGTATTTTGCAGTGTTTTATTATACCAGTGGAGAACTAATGCAGTGTTTGATGTGATCTGCTCCTCAGGTTTGGTGATGTCTGCCATTACAGTCATCATCCTGGTGCTTTACTTTGCGATCGATAACTTTGTGCTTCAGAAAAGGCCGTGGCTGCCGGAGTGCACTCCGGTCTACATTCAGTATTTTGTCAAATTCTTCATCATTGGTGTTACAGTCCTGGTGGTGGCTGTTCCTGAAGGCCTTCCGCTGGCTGTGACCATCTCTCTGGCTTACTCTGTGAAGGTACACTTGTTCATCATGAAGAATGCACCATATTTAGATCTAGTTTAATACTTTGACATTAAATGAACCTAATGAGCTGATTACCCAGAGAGCATCATAGGAACACTTTTAATACCAACACTGTTTCAGAGTATATGCTGTTCACATCCATTATTCATTATATATGTCAAGTATTGGATGATTCAGCTGTAGGCGCCATCTTCTGGTCAGACATTTGGCATGCGATTCTCACAGTGCATTATGGGTATTCTCTAGCTGTTGAGCGTACATCGGTTGTACACTCGTTATTGCGGTGCATTATGGGATTGAACGAGTGCACTCGATAACGTCCACTATGGTTTCGGACACCACCACAAATGGCTGTCCCTTCAAATAGTGGCCTATTTAAGGGTACAGGGGGCGATTTCAGACACAGCCTGAGAGATTTTTCTCATTTCCGCTCGCCTCCAGTAGAAATCGACTCCCACGTTCTTTGGATCCTGGGCATGCTCTCTTTAAAGTTGAAATGAAAATGTATTTTATTGTGAACGATTCATCCATGCATTTATTTTATTTTATTTTTTATTTTTTAAGTTTGACCTCATAATTTGTAATCAAAATGGCTTAACTTGATCTTCCAGTGAAACGGCAGTCTTCATTGAGAATGCAATGGTAAAAAAACCCAATCAATAACCAATGGATCGAAGCAACTGTGAGCGATATGCTGTGTTTATGCCATGTTGAAATTACCACAATTTCGTGTTTTGTGAATTCACATTCATGTCAAACTCATTATTACAAATGGGAAACACTGAATTTCATGAAAGCTCTGAACTTTCTCACTTGATCTTTGTGGTGTTGCCTAAAAACAACCAAAATGGCATACAGTGTACAGTGCATCACAGTTTTTAGACATATCCAGAATGTACTCTTCCACAAGATGTTATGTTATCTAATTATCTGTATCAGTCATGTGGTTTCGCAAATATGACTAATACTTTTTTTTGTCTGTGCTGATAGAAAATGATGAAGGATAACAATTTGGTGCGCCATCTGGACGCTTGCGAGACCATGGGCAATGCCACAGCTATCTGCTCAGACAAGACTGGGACGCTGACCACCAACCGAATGACAGCAGTGCAGTGCTTTGTGGCTGATGTCCATTACAAGGAGATACCAGATCCCAGCTCCATCCCCGCCAAAACTCTGGAAACACTGGTCAACGCTATATCCCTCAACAGCGCCTACACTACTAAAATACTGGTGAGAAATAAAACCCTTTAGCTATTTGGCTAACTCCAGTGTTATTTCAGCTACAACTGCTTTGCAACAATATAGACTTTAATGTTAATAATGTATACACACAAGCTATTACTTATATACACTCACTGTAAAAAGTAATACACTCTATCTACTCAATAAAATTGTGGCAACAGATTACAAGCAATTTTGTTAATTAAATTCAACATATAAGAATTAGTTTTTGTGTTATTATTGTGATTGTCATTATGGAGTAGTGTTGTTCTTTTGTTGTTTTTATTTTTGTAGCGCCTTGAGTGTAAGAAAGGCACAATACAAATAAAATTTATTATTATTATTAATATTAAGAATTGAGTTAGAATGAATCAAATTAATTCCTTACAAGTCAACCATTTAAAATGTGTAAAATTAGCAAACACCATTACAAAAACCACAAACTGACATAAAAAGCAGAGTCAAACTGCCCAACTAAAAGAAACACTGATCACCATAATGGTGATCAAACATTTTCAATAAAATCAACACCAACATCTAAACCTCTGTTAATTCATGTGTTTCTCTTTCCTTCAGTGATTCTGCTTGTTATCATCAGGTGTCTTCAATGTTGGCAATAAAAAATAAAGAGTTCTTAATTCATCTTTGACATCTGTCTATTCAGATATTTTTGTTTAAATTTTACTCGTTTTAAATGGTTGACATTTAAGGAATTAATTCGATTAATTCTAACTTAATTCTAATTGTTAAATTTAATTAATAATATTGCTTGTAATCTGTTGCCAAAATTTTATTGAGTAGATATAGCGTATTACTTTTTACAGTGCTGCCTAGCCCCCAAAAATTTGCACACTCTTATATTTTGTTGGACTTATATTTTTCTAGATTACAGTGTGCATTTGTCATAGCATTGTTTCAACATCCTTATGCAACATCACAACATTTATTACCATCAAGATTTGCATTAATTTTTGGCCGAGATCTTGTATTTAAAATGAGTCAAACCACTAATCCTAGACTCTTAAGTATTTCTTATTTAAATCCAAATGGCGACTTTACATTATACATTAAAGCCAAAAGCTAGCACAGGGTCAGCAGAAATATATGAAACATCACACTCATGTCAGTCAAACCCTCTAAAAGCCTGTTCACACCAAGAACAATAACTATAAAGATAACTAAAGATAATATATTAGCGTAAACACCAGCAGTCGATATTGTCCTGTTTATTCTGAGCATGCTAAGTCTGCCGCTTTAAATGCTTGAGCTCTTTAAAGCAGGATGGATTCTGATTAGCTGTTTTTAATCTTTCATCAGCTAAAAAAAAACAAAAAAAAAACAAATCGTTCTGAAAGTGATTCCAATGATATCGTTTCTGTGTGTCATTATCGTTATATTTGTTTATCGTTATATTTCTCACACTAAGAAAAAATGGTTCTTGTAAGAACTGATCACTGAAAGGTCCTTTGGTTCTTCTAAGACATAATCCTCCTTCTATGGCAAAAGTGTACTGTATGTATTCCAAATAAGGAATATGCTCACAAATGTTCAGTGTTGTAATAGCTCAAGAGAGAATGTTTGCTTCAAATAAACAGAAAACACTGAAGGTGTCCTACATAGAGTAACACACAGATGAAATCCTAGTTTATAGGAATTAGGACTGTGTTTACATATTTATGTGTATGTTTCCAAATGTGCTGTATGTTCTTTGACAATCAAGAGCGCTGCAGAATAATCGCTGTGTATTTTGGAGCACCAGATTGGGTTGGTTTCCAAAAAAGAACAGTCTGCAAGGAAACAGTTGAGACAATAGTCACAACATGTGAGTTCCTCTTGGTTCTGGGAGCTGGAATCAGATCTGTTCTGTACCTCGCTTTAAGATGCCTAGGAGCTGAAAGCAGGCCTTGTGAACGCCCCCTCTCAGCAGACTAGCACACCGTACAGAACCCGTCCCTGGAGACCAGGACTAAGAGCTTTCATAACCATACAAAGCAAGACTCGGATAAGCATATCATTTCACATAGACTGAAATGAGCAGAACTCTTTATCCCTGGAGAGATATACCAAGCTACAATGTTTAACTGCTACATTATGTAATTAACGCATGACCTTCTCCTCACCCAAGACTCAGAAGCTGCTTCAGCAAACTTTCCAAAGTCTCCTTCCCAACTCAAACTGCTAAAAATTCCAGCATTTCTGGTCACCAGCATAAGGAATGTTTTGCATGCTGGGACCAGCATGGGGTTGCTGGTGGACCAGCTAAACCAGCTCAGTTTTGCTTGAGAACATGGCTGTTTTAGACCATCAGCTCTAACCAACATAAACCAGCCTGGACCAACAAGGAATTCAACAGGGCAGACATTCTAGATTTACGTTTAACCCTTGAAAATCATTTACCTAACTTGGTGTTCCCGATCAAAAAATCTCTCGTTATGCTATATTATCATCAAATACTGGGTTCAATCTTTTTGTCAACTTGTTTTCTTTCAGTCAGCACAGATCGAAGGCCTCATCTGAGCACATGCACCTCAGGTTTTGAGTGAATAAAGTTCACTCAAACTTATTCACCTCAAAAAAAAAAAAAATGGAGGTGCATAAACTTAGATCAATGAGGTCTATGATCAATCAGTTCCAAAAAGAAATACAAAACCTGTGCTTATTGAAAGAAAACAAGTTGACAAAAAGGTTGAATCCAATATTTGGAAACAACATAGCATAACAAGAGATTTATAAGCAGTTTTTTGTAGGCCAGTCATTTTTGAACAGGAACACAAAGCAAGGGGGAACCAAAAAAAAAAGTTGTTATGCCCTGTGTGAGTAAAGTCAGTAAGTTTTAGTCCAATGTGAAAACATTAACTAGCATTGTCGGGAAAAAGAATAACCTTTCCGGGCCAAATGACTGGAACATAACCAGAGGGTTAAGGGAATTTCATGCTATCAGGCGCAACGGCTGCCCACCTAATTTGAAGCAGCTGTGCAGTGTTAAATTAAACTTTTACCTGTAGCTACTTGATACAGATTTAGCATTCATAATTTAGAGTGGTTATGTAGCATGTCTCACCGGTATGACCGGTCGGCGGTATGCAGCCACGAAAGAGTTAGTGGAATCCTGAAATCGGAGTAGGACACATGGTACAGGTGATGCTGTTGGCATGTACACTGATACTTCAGCCGGTAGTCTGAGCTCTGCGGAGACTTCCTGTCGCACTGATCTCAGGTTGCTTCTACCACCTGCTCCGTCAGACCTTCTGGCCCTCTGATTTGAGAGGTCAGGTCTGACACTGATGTCATGTTCCCGGGCTCCCATCAATTCTTGATTGGAGGTTACATGTCCGAATGCGGCCGTGTGTGTGTGTGTTTCAGGACTGTTCTGTAGGTCACCGGCTGCGGTGTGTTTTTGTAAACTCTGGATTCTTATTTACACCAAAGACAGATGCAGTTGGCCCTTCTTGCATCTTTTTCAAAGGTGTGTTTGAGCACAAAGTATCAGTTAGGGGTTTACATGTTGTTGCATGTGTTTTATTCATGCTCGATGTGATTTTAATTGGCTTCTTTCTGGGAATCTGGGAACAGGTCCATTACCTTTAACAAAATGGTGAATGTTCATTCAGTGACTCCACACAGGCACTCATCTAGATAATGAACGACTCTATGAATAAGATTCCATTCAAATGCCTGTTACCTGCAATAAAAAAGATACACATGAATATCATTCAGTACCTGGATCAACATTGTAACAATGTTCAAGTTCAGGGAAGAAGGAGGTGAAAACAAGCAAACCATCAACGTAACTTAAATGACAAAATAAACATAAACAACAAAACGGAAGTAAGCGGCAGCCCCTCACGGACGACTGCCACATATAAACATAATAAAATGACAACATCCTCTCTCGTCTTTCACTGTTGTCACTCATCCCTTGATCCTTCCTGAGCACCTCCGTGGGACTCGAGACCGATGTGACTCACACGTGTCGCTCATTAACACTCGCTCCACCGGCCTCGCTCGGCTCCCATGGCTCTCGGCCCCACCCTGTTTGTCACATATACCCCCATCGCCCTTTGCAGGCTTGGGTGGCACCACCCAAACCACCCCTCCACCAGGGGGCGTCACAGCGGCCGCAGCACTTTGGGGTAAGGACAGGCGAGGCAAGAGAATAGGAGATGGAAGCACGAGGAGAGACAGAGGCGAGAGACAAAAGAAAAGGAAAACAAATAGTCCGGCTCCCATAACGCACTGCCATCCGGTCCTCCACCAGCTGGGTGAACTCCTCCACGATGCCTGGCGGTGGTTTTTATTTCCCTGTCTCCTGACGCTGACTATAGGCTATGGCTCCTTCCATGACGGTGCCCGGCCGCGAGCCCCGTCCCGTTCCCTTGCTCTGCCTGCTCTTCCCCATACGGCGGATGGCAACAGGCCCTGCTGAATGATTTTGGCACAAATGTAACAATTTTCAACTTCAGGGAAGAAGGAGGCTTTACAGAAAATGCATGTGTCTACATTGCAATTTAGAGTGATCTGTTATCAGAGGTGACTGTGTCCAAGTAACGGATTTCAGAAATATACATATACAAATCACGAAGTTAGCTAACATTCTGTATTTATTTTAGGCAGAAACAATGAGCTCAATGAAGTAATTATTACATGTTGTGAACATAATGATTACAATATATAGAAAATTTAGCACTGGTGCATGTTGATTTAGAGTTTGCATGATCTGAAGTCCTCGCTGGAGTTGGAGTCATCTCTTGATAGGTACTGAGTCATCTCTTCACAAGTGTTGGGTCATCTGAAGTCTTCGTAAGAAGCTGGATCCAAACTTGAGCTGGCGTAGTTGCTAGTTACCTCGGTACGGGCATCCCAAGGTAACTAGCTCATTATGCCACAGCCATATCTCCCTGTAGCCCAAGACTGGTTCCCCACTAAGGCTAAGTAGGGTTGAGCTTGGTCAGTACCTGGATGGGAGATCTCCTGGGAAAACCAGGTTGCTGCTGGAAGAGGTGTTATTGAGGCCAGTAGGGGGTGCTCACCCTGTGGTCTGTGTGGGTCCTAATGCTCCATTATGGTGATGGGGACACAACACTTTAACAAGCACCGTCCTTCGGGTGAGACATCAAACATCAAACATCAAAATTGGAAAAAGTTGGTCAAAAAAGTACATTTACACACAAACTGACATCCAACTGCAACTTTCAGATGCTATATTTATTTTTAGCTCAACTGACATGGAATGAAATGCACAGGATTGTGGGATATCATATGCTGCTTCAAACATCGATCAGATGAAGGTATCTCAGTAGGCAGCATGCGACAAGATCATTGGATTTGGACGTGCCTTGTTGCTTTCCTACATCTGTAGGGAAGCATTTTTCAGCTTTCAGATGCAACTTTAGGTTAGATTTTTCAGATGTGTTGCCCATCATGCAGAACCTGATTTCGCCAAGTACAACATGTTCCTGGATCAACATCTTTGTGATCCTGGACCAACATTCTATTCAACCAATCAGATTTAAGGGACAAGTTTACAGTATATGTCCAGTTTAGGCTTACAACCAGGGTTAGGTGCTTCTACATCAGTGTTATTCACCTACCATTTCCCTATGATTTCAGGGATAACTTATGGGCACAGTGAGGTTTAGGGGTAGGGATAGGGTTAGGACTAAATTTTCAGACAGGAACGTTGTTCCAGGATCAACAAAAATGTGTTGACCTAAGAACGAGGTGCTGTCCATTCCTGGTGTATATCATCATGATATTTCCAATCTGACACCATCGCTGAACCATGTTTTTTTCTTCTTTTATGTAGCGTTATGTAGTGTTATACTTAGACAAAATGTCTGATACTGGTCACATGCTGGAAAAAATACTGCCCTTTTAAGCTCCTTTGTAAAACTAAACGCTATTTTGGGAGCAGTTTTTTCATCGTGCCCATGACAAGGTGAAGTATCTTGCTGTCTCGTGTTTGATAAGTTGTGACTCATTTTGGGCAAAGTCGTTTGTCCGGCTGCAGCCACTCCATGTGGCTCAGGGACTCTGCCAAAGCCTCTCTGCGATGCCTCGGCCTGCCACTCATTCATTTAAGCCAATCAGCTTTGGCAAAGCACTCCCCTCACGGCCTGAGGCAGGGGCTGTCACAGTCAGTGCAGGTAACTCTGTGAAATCAAAGAGGTGCTATAAAAATGACCTTCTAGGGGACACCAGAGGGCCTCCGCGGCCCCTGCAGTGAGAAGAAGAATAGAGCGAGGGCCCGTGTGGAGCGCAGGAGCCGAATAGGTCCGTAAAGAGGAAGTAGTGCTGCCAGTGCATGTTTTGCCATATGCCGTGGTTCGTAGGAGTGCGTGCTGACCAGGGAGAAGACAGCTGTTCAGGAGAGCGTTGTGTGCCAGCGCCTCTCTGAAGGGTGCTATGAAATCCGCATCAAATGCATGAGCAGTTTTGAATGACCCAGGTGAGCAAATATGAGATACTTAAAGGGGTCATATCAAACATTTTTAATGTAATTTTTCACCTTTAGGCACACTTAGTAAAGTTAGTAAAGTTCTTGTGGCAAAAACATAGGAAAGGTTCTAGAACAAAAAGAAAAGGTTCTAGAACCTTATAGAACCTTAAAGGGTTCCGTCAGGCACTTCATATATAGAACCGTTTAGGGGTTTCCATCGTGGGATCATTCTATGGATTTAGTTTTAATTAATTCATATAAAAAAAAATTAATTAAATAATTAATTTTTCTATTTTGATTAAATTTTCTGAACAGCTTGTAAACATACTTTATCACTAGAACAAATCTAAATCCCCTAATCCCATTTAACATGAAAGTATTATGCAATCATTTTAACCTTTTGGCATAAAGCGTTCTTTAAAATGAGTCAAGAACCCTAAAGTTTTATATAGAACCACACTGAAGCTTTTTTAAGAGCGTGCAGTGATCCATGCTGGATATCGTCAAGCCTGGATATTAAAAATTACTGGAAAAGTAAATCAGTAAAGTTAATACAACATTAATGGTCTCTATGGGCATTTCATCATTTCTTCTCATCAATAAACAGATAATAAAATTGAATTGCCTGAAGTAATTCTAGCAGGATATTATTTGCAGAAATGTTTGATCAAACTGCAGATAATGAGATTTGAATAGGTTTTGTGATCTGAAATTATTACCGTATGAAACTTTGGTTTATTTGTTTTTGAGGCATTTTCAGGCATTCATATGTAAGAGATATTATTGGCTTGACTAGATGATCCAGAACAATGAGGCTTGACGAAGATGACCAATGAAATATCATTTAATAAGCTCACAAAAACGGTGTGTTTTTGCTCACACCCAAGTAGGGGCAAATTTGACAAGCTATAATAAATGATCTGTGGGGTATTTTGAGCTGAAACTTCACAGACACATTCTGGAGACACCAGAGACTTATATTACAACTTGTGAAAAGGAGCATTATATAGGTCCTCTTTAACACAAGACAATAACTGAAGAACCTGAAGTGCTTAAATACACAGGATGATGAACATAATATACAACAGGTGAGCTCTAATCAGTTAAACAATGAAACAATGAATAACTACGACAACCAAGAAAACAGGAATTAAACACACTGGAACTGAACACAGGCAAAATAAGACAAAAGAATATACAAATAAAAGTCCATGGACACAGACACAGAAAACCTGTTTAATTTTTAATCTGTTTAAAGAAGGCTCTTTTCCTTTGAAAGACATTCGGATCACATGTAGAGGTGTTTGAAGAACAGTAAAGTGACTTGCCGATCTCCAGCGATTTAAACTTTGTCAGTGCAAACGGCTCCTTGTTATAAATGTACTGTAAGTAACTTTGGACGCAATGCACGATTCAACCACATAATGCATCTTTGCAGTGTAAAGGAGGTTATAAATGTAGGTAAGAAGAAAAAAAAAAAACACAATTCAGCATGCAAATGCATGAAAAGATTAATTTCAGTATGTATGCACACCTAAGAATGATTTCTACAAATCAAAGTCTGTATGTAAAGTGGTTCCTGTTGAAGTTTAATACTTTGTGTGTGAGATTCATTACAAATCTAAACCAGAATGACTGAGGAAAATTAATACAGAGCTGCTGGGCAAAACTCTGTAAAAAAAAAAAAAATCACCTGTTCTCCTTCTGTTAGGCACCCAAGCTGTTGATAAGGCTGTGATGAATTGAAAAGAAACTTTATAAACTACCTCAGCAAACTTGCAGCAGGTATCTGAATTCTCTCTGGCTTTCTGTCGTTCCAGCCTGCAGATAAGGATGGAGGTCTTCCCAAACAAGTGGGCAACAAAACCGAGTGCGGCCTGCTGGGACTGGTCCTTGACCTGAAACGAGACTACCAGACCGTTCGGAACCAGATCCCAGAGGAGAAACTCTACAAGGTGTACACGTTCAACTCTGTGAGGAAGTCAATGAGCACCGTCATCAAGCTTCCAGACGGCAACTTCAGAATGTACAGCAAAGGAGCGTCAGAAATCGTCCTTAAAAAGTGAGTGCCTTTCATCAGCTCTCGGATGGCTAGCTACAATTTTTCATAAAAGCATTTCAATAGCAAATGGGGGACATTATGTTGAATTACTATAGCTTCGTGTGCCTGGAATCATTTAGATATGCTCTTTGCAGAATTACATAATGAGGACATGTCCTCAGAAATAGCTGTAATGAAAGGAATGTGCATATCGCAGCAGTGATACGACTTTGCTTCATGTTAATGTGTGACTTTGGTGTGTTCGGTTCAGGTGTTCTTACATTCTGAACGAGGTGGGCGAACCTCGCGTTTTCAGGCCGAGGGACAGGGACGAGATGGTGAAGAAAGTGATCGAACCCATGGCCTGCAGCGGACTCAGAACCATCTGCGTGGCCTACCGGGACTTTTCCGGAGACCCTGAGCCCAACTGGGATGACGAAAACAACATCTTGACCGAGCTGACCGCAATATGTGTTGTTGGAATTGAGGATCCTGTCAGACCCGAGGTAAGAACTTTCTTCACATTTGATCATGTCATATTAGATGAATTTTATTTGAAATGTTTTGCATTTTATGCATGAGAACACGCCTGTGATGTGACCTCTGCCTCTAAGGATGTGCAAAGCCATATATTTTTAAATATACTGTACTGTATAATTTACTGTAAATAGTGTAAATAGACACTCCCGTTTTTTTTTTTTTTTTTATTGACCTTTTTTGAACCTGTAGAGAAAATATAAAATAAAAATAAAAACTGCAATAGTACGGTGACCGGGAGGGGACATGTTCGGTTCACTTAGTTTTGTCATGGGAATGTGATGATAAGTCGTAGCCACAAGATTATTTGGTTGAGGTAACAACATCCTTATGTTGTGGCCATACGATGTATATTATATATATATATATATATATATATATATATATTCTGTTTCATTATTTCTTTACCCAATTAATGTTATGTATTATATATAGCCTGCTTACAGTACCATAGTAAATACTGTAAATGCCCGACAGTCATGCCAATAAAGTGTTGATTATATGACTTTAATTCTGTAGGCGCACTGGAATTTTACGGGAAGTTCACTTTATGAAAATTTAACATATTCATTTTATTTAGGTTTAGGAAAAATAAATGAAGATTATATTGGCCTATATTATTTTGTGTTTTTACATATTATTTTATCATTTATTGCTAATAACTAACTTCATTTGAATGCTGTCTATAGGCAACATCATGCGCAATATAATAGGCTATAATAATATAATCATTTCTTAATTCCGCCCTTATTTTGTCATTCTTAATTAAAATAAATATTATTATAGGCCTATCCATATCTGATAATTCCAGGTTGCTATGTTCGCACGGGTTGTTTACGCATTTAACTTGTGGCCACGAGAAAAATATGTTGTTCCTTCAACATAGAATCTCGAGGCCACGACTTTACATCGCATGGCTCGGACATAAGGATGTTGTTACCTTGACAAAATGATCTTGTGGCCATGACTTATTATCAGCTTCCCATGACAAAACTAAGTGAACCGAACATGTCCCCTCCCAGTCACCGTACATAAGTGTTTGCCTATTGTATCATATTTGATACAACAGTTTTTTATGGCTCATGTAGTATGATATAGTGAGAACATGGAAGAAAAAAACAGCTCAGTTTTATTCAGTGGCCCAAACTGAGCAAAAATATGCAATTTAGTGCAGATGCTGATATTTATATGGACAAAAAGTGATGAAATTCTGATGATTGTAATGTAAATCAATGAGCAGATACTCAAAATACATATAAATATCAGTCGTCACTCTGTATCTGCCAAACAATATGACTTATTATTAAACTTGACCCAGATGTATAAAAGCAATAATGGTTCTGGATGATAAGGTGTTTTGGTCTTGCACTTGCGGAAACAATGTCTATGTTCTTTGAGGTTGCAGGAAAATATTGGGAATTAATGGAGATTTTGTATCAGATGCGATTTGAGATCATGTCCTGAAACGATCGTACATCTTCACACACGGGGACTGAAGAAGTGTCTATACTGCTGCATTATTTAACCTCCTCTTTTTATCCCGCTGTTTCTTTGCTCTCGTTCTCCGTCTCTACAGCCACGCTCAGTAATTGTCAGTTTGTTGAAGGCTTCTTACAGAAAGTAACATCTGCGGTAAAACAGAATGAATGAAGGAACACTGATGAATTTTGACTGCAAAATTAACCCTCTGTTGTCCTGCTTTGGATTTTGAAAACTGAGTCGGTTTGTGTAATAACACTTTGAAAACTCAGTTACGATGGTGACAGATTTGGTGCGTTCTGTTACCTGACGGGACACGTGAGCCATTCCTTTCCCTAATAAACAGCCGAAACTTAAGAATCCGTAAACAAATCCATTAGTCTTAAATGTCTAATGTTACCACGTCACCTTCCTCTGCCGTTGTGTTTTATTGATGAGGCTCTTCCTCTACTCTTGATGAGTTAAGCAGGACCGGGTTGTCTTTAGGTTTCTCAGAAATACTTGGACGTCTAGTCGAGCAGATATCATCTCTCGATTTAGTGTCTAGACCAGCCCCGTTCCCAGAACCTCTGTGATTGTTCTGTGTCGGATTCACATTCGTGCAAAACAATTATATGTCATTTTTGTTATGGTCTTTTGGCTGGATTTAGGGGGCTTGTAAGACTGAACCTGGTCAGATTTTTCAGCAGGGAAATGTGTAATTTTGTCTTTTGTTGCATGAGAAATCACCTCCAGCACTGCATAATTAGTGCAGGAGCAATTTGAATTCCTCCTAATGAGCGCTCACTTGTATCATTGGCGCATCTGAAAGCGGAATCAGGAGAGCTGACTGGATCCTGGGTGTTTTGTGGTGGTGTTCTCATTTACTGCTGCACTGGGCTCTAGGCGTGGGCTTGCGGTTTGCAGAGGCCTCTGCGCTAACCTTTCCTCTGGAGCGGAGCGAGGCGGTGTGTCTGGAATTAATGCCCGCTGCTCAAACTTGTGCCTGCAGGTGCCCGACGCCATCCTGAAATGCCAGCGTGCTGGAATCACTGTGCGTATGGTGACAGGAGACAACATCAACACGGCACGAGCTATCGCTATTAAATGTGGCATCATCCAGCCCGGAGAAGACTTCCTGTGCATCGACGGGAAAGAGTTCAACAGGAGGATCAGAAATGAGAAGGGAGAGGTACTGCATATCAGGACACTACACATCTACATCAAACATCACCAATCAAGCTCTATGGACGGCATTTGTGGCATAATATCAAATACCACAGAAAATAAGTTTGACTGGTCCCTTGTATAAAAACTTAAAGTGAGGCACTTATAATGGAAGTAAATGGTGCAGCACAATAAATGAAACATGATTTGCTACATCTACAGTCATTGGCAGCTGGTATTCAAGGGAGGGACATTAGCATTCTGAGGCAAAGATCTGTGTAGTGCAGGATGAGTCATCAATATTTTTCATGTGTTTTTCTAGAAGAAAAATGTTGTATGCATTTAATTTAGATAAAGCCCCTCGCATCTGCATACCCAACTACAGTACATTACGAATGAACGCGTGAGTGAGTGGGTGAAATCTCACCATTTATATTTGTTGCTGATTAAATTTACATTCCCTCTTTAAGAGCCTGGCAGCTGCGATTTGGACTAATTGAAGACGGGAGAGAGAAGAATGGGAGATTCCAAAATACAGAGAGTTACAATAATCGAGACGTGACAAAACAAAGACATTAAATTTGCTCATGGACAGGAAGGGCTTAACTTTCGTCAGTAGACGAAGATGATAAAAGCACAGATTTTCAGCATTTTTTTGTTATACAAGGTCCTAAGCATTTTAATTACAAATCACAATGATGGTGATATCAGTAAGCAGTAAGAGATACAGTTGAGTATTGTCACATTTGAAATCAACTAATTTCAACTTCAAAATAAACAAACTTTAAGGGTTTTGAAAAGATAAAATGATTATGACAAAATGAAGCAGAGATATTTAGGAAGTTTGTGAGAGATATGGCCAGTGTTCAGGAAACTTACTTTTAAAAGTAATGCATTACAATATTGCGTTACTCCCCAAAAAAGTAACTTATCGCATTACATAATTACTTTTTTGGTTACTTTTTTGAAAAAAGTAACAGATATTTTCTTGTAAATTTTAAAAAAGTAATGTGTTACTTTACTAATTACTTGAAAATGTAATCTGATTACATAATGTGCGTTACTTTAGAAGATTGCACTATTTGTGAGAGAAATGGCCAGTGTTGGGGAAAGTTACTTTTAAAAGTAATGCATTACAATATTGTGTTACTCCCCCAAAAAGTAACTAATTGCGTTACTTAGTAACTTTTTATGAAAAGTAACTTGTGTTATTTGAAAAAGTAACTCAGATATTTTGTTGTATTTTTTTTTTTTTAAAGTAATGTGTTACTTTACTAGTTACTTGAAAAAGTAATCTAATTACATAACTTGCGTTACTTGTAATTTAAGAAATTGCACTATTTGTGAGAGAAATGGCCAGTGTTGGGGAAAGTTACTTTTAAAAGTAATGCATTACAATATTGCATTACTCCCCAAAAAAGTAACTTATCGCATTACATAATTACTTTTTTTGTTACTTTTTTGAAAAAAGTAACAGATATTTTCTTGTAAATTTTAAAAAAAGTAATGTGTTACTTTACTAATTACTTGTAAATGTAATCTGATTACATAATGTGGTTACTTTAGAAAATTGCACTATTTGTGAGAGAAATGGCCAGTGTTGGGGAAAGTTACTTTTAAAAGTAATGCATTACAATATTGCGTTACTCCCCAAAAAAGTAAGTTATCGCATTACATAATTACTTTTTTTGTTACTTTTTTGAAAAAAGTAACAGATATTTTCTTGTAAATTTTAAAAAAAGTAATGTGTTACTTTACTAGCTACTTGAAAAAGTAATCTGATTACATAACTTACGTTACTTGTAATTTAAGAAATTGCACTATTTGTGAGAGATATGGCCAGTGTTGGGGAAAGTTACTTTTAAAAGTAATGCATTGCAATATTGCGTTACTCCCCAAAAAGTAACTAATTGCATTAGTTTCTTTTTATGGAAAGTAACTTGTTACCTTTTTGAAAAAGTAACTCAGATATTTTGTTGTAAAGTACATTACTTAGTTTCTTTTTATGAAAATTAACTTGTGTTACTTGTTTGAAAAAGTAACTTAGATATTTTGTTGTTAATTTTTTTTTAAAAAAGTAATGCATTGCTTTACTAGTTACTTGAAAAAGTAATCTGATTACAAAACTTGCATTACTTGTAATTTAAGAAATTGCACTATTTGTGACAGAAATGGCCAGTGTTGGGGAAAGTTACTTTTAAAAGTAATACAATATTGCGTTACTCTCCAAAAAAAGTAACTAATTGTGTTAGTTACTTTTTATGGAAAGTAACTTTTAATGAAAAAGTAACTCAGATGTTTTGTTGTAAAGTACATTACTTAGTTACTTTTTATGGAAAGTAACTTGTTTTGCTTATTTGAAAAAGTAACTCAGATATTTTGTTGTAAATCTAAAAAAAAAAAAAATGCATTGCTTTACTAGTTACTTGAAAAAGTAATCTGATAACATAAGTTGCGTTACTTTTAATCCGTTACCCCATTGGTGTAGCACAAATCCGTGGGCATTACCTACAGGAATCATGGTGTGTTAGTAAGCTTCACATTTCTGCTTTTAAAGCCTTAGGAACTCTGGCCTCATAGACTTTTTAATTGTAAGTGCATTACTATAGACATGATTTTTGCATTGAAAAACACTAAGGAACGAGTTGAAATGACTGTCTGTGCTAATCAGTGTCACTGCACAAATGCTGTCGAGAGAGCTTTATGTGTATTGAACCCAGAGCTGTGGCCCTGATGCTGTTGTGTTCCAGGACTCTGATAATTTATGGGGCTTTTTTCATTATGTTGTGATTACATTAGTTGCATTTGTACCCTCTGCACTGCAGTTATTGATGTAGACAGTTATTGAACACATTTGATTGGTGGCCATTCCAACAAACAACCCACTTGTGAATGATTTAATACACAGTCAAATCATTTATATGTAAATGCAGTGAGTTCTCTGATAAATGTTTACACTCATTACAACAAGAAATGGCATGTTTCATGTTATATACTATTGGCTGTTCTATGTATCTCATTCGACGGGTGTATAGGCACTGTTTAGATCTCGGTTTCTGTCTCTCGCAGGTTGAGCAGGAGCGCATTGATAAAGTCTGGCCTAAACTGCGAGTGCTTGCCAGATCCTCCCCGACGGACAAACACACACTGGTCAAAGGTGAGTGATCGTGCACCAAACAAAAGACGTAACGGTCCCATTCAGAGCCTTAAACACCCTTGTCTTTTTTGTGTCCATATCATCTGAAACCATTACAAAATGGTTCTGATGAACAAGGAATAACATTGTTAGATTAATAATCTACTTGAGTTCATGAACATTGGCATTTACACACAAGTGTGTTAGTAAAGCGGTCTGGAATCAGATCTGTGAGATGTGATGGTTACATAAGACAACATCATGGCTGAAGTTACAGGATAATTAACATACTGTAAGTAAATGTTGTGCTGTAATTACATCACTGGTGTATTTAATTTCTAGGCGTAATCGCTTGATTGTCCCTGATGTTTTCACATCACAGAGCTTTAATGCGGGCAACATATGGCTGTTCATTATAAGTGTTAAATGTAATTTATTCCAGTAAACGAGTAGCATTTGTGTTGACAACATCTGATGTTGATTTTTTTTAAAAGAAATTAATATTTCTATTCAACAAGGATGCATTAGAAGTGATAAAGTTAATTATAATAATTATATTTTATATCAAATTAAATAAATTCTATAATAAATACTTAATAATATATATTAAATAAATGTATTATGACCAGAACATTGCCATAATAAAATACGCATTGGTTTTTACACCAGAACACTGACATTTATATAAAACTAGTTTTTATTTACCTCAAAATCAGTGATGAAGAGAAAGTGGTTTCATTAGAGTTTTAAGAGAAGTCATATTATGTTTAATGTTAATGATACACTGCAAAAAGTGGTAACCTGCAATTATTACCTTAAAGAGCCATTTCTACCTGATTTAACCTAATAAAAATTAGATTTGTTGGTATAAATTGATGTATATAAGTTGGTTCAGTGATGTTAAGTAATATTTTTGTCTTATAAAATAAAACTAGTTACTTTAGATGTTACCATCTGTGTTTTTTCAGTGTAGGTAACAGCCATTTTGGTTCCATTCCATCACATTCACCCTGTCATTTGTTCATTTTATTAATTTGCACATTTAAGCAATGCTTTGTCTGATCACGTTTCAGATCAAATGTCCTTTTTTTCATAGACTGACTCAAATCATCTCTGATCTTATTGTCTGGCAGGTATTATTGACAGCACTCTGGTGGACCAGCGGCAGGTGGTTGCTGTAACCGGCGATGGAACCAATGACGGTCCGGCCCTTAAGAAGGCAGATGTCGGTTTTGCCATGGTGAGAACCGATCAAACCACACAAGTCTTGTTCTTCCCGAGCTGCTCAAACACAGGCTGTCCTCATTTTCACAATGCACAATCACGCCACCTCAGAGGCTTAGAAAACACAAGCCCGGAGCGCCCCCTAGTGTGAGACATTGCTTTTACTCCTGTTTTTTGACAGATGTCAATTGACTTGCATAAGCTGTAAAAACAGCTTGTGTCAGCACCGCCCCGCTATTTCTATTTTCATAAGTTTAGAGGAGAGCATATTCTTGTGTTCCTGCTCATCAAACTGACAGCAGCTGCCCGCGGGCGGCTTCCTCTCTGTGGTATTTACCATGATTTTACTGTCAGCCGTGTCTTAGGAGAGAACAGTCCCTCAGGCTAGTCTTTACAAAACACAAACACATTGTGTGGAGAAACATCTTTTCTCTTTACCTAGACACCAATCAGATTTTACCATTCATCATCACACACTGTCCACATCAGGGTTTGATCTCACTTCAGTGTCTTTTTATACAATTTTAGATTCATTGGTGTTCTAAATAAAACTCTCGGGTTCTTGACTCAGTTTTAAAGAACACTTAATGCCAAAAAGGTTCTATATAAGGAGAATGTCTCAAATGACTGCATAATATGTTCATGTTTAACTTTTTTTTAAACATTTTTTCTGTATATTTGCGTGTTGTTTAATTCATAAAAATTAATTTAAAATTAAATTAAAACAAAACACACTAAATCCATAAAATGACCCCATGATGGGACGCCTAAAAGGTTCTAAGAAGCACCTGACAGAACCCTTTAAGATTCTAAATAGAACCTTTTCTTCTAAGAGTGTAGAGAACGAATGGGAATGTGCTTAATTGTCATGAAAATAATGTCACAATGCAAAAAAAACTCAAACAAACAAACAAACAAAAAAAGGCCCAAAAATATAATTTCTTATTATTTCCTTTTGACGTTGCAGTTGCCAGTTGCATAACCTTAGCTACTATGTTTAGACTGTGACTAAAACACTAGTTATGATTATGGTTGATTATGATTTGACTTTTTTAACTTTAGTTAGTGTGTAATGTTGCTGTTTGATCATAAACAACATCTGCAAAGTTACGACACTCAAAGTTCAATGCAAAGGGAGATATTTTCTTTTTACAGAAATTGCTTTTTAAAAACTACAACAAACAGCTGGTAGGGACTACAGCGAGCCTCTTCCTGGGTTGGTGACATCACAAACCCCAAAATTTACATAAACCCCGCCCCCGAGAACACGCAACAAAGGGGGCGAGGCCATGTTGGGCTGCTTTAGAGAAGAAGAAAAGTTGTTGTAGTAGAGTGTTGATGACATGCCGTCATTTTACGCCGGACTGCTTCACAAATTCAACGCTGGATTTGCACAAAAGATTAACATGACGGCACATGCTAGTGGATGAGTTGAATCAACTCCACAGCAACTACATAAATTTATCCACTAACCATTCAGAAACGTCTAAAAGTTGTAACTTCTTCCTGAGTCTCTCCATCAGTGTCGACTCCGGTTTGAACAATGTAAGGCTGAACACCGTTACTGACAATCCTCATTTTGGCTGCGTGAGATTCTCCAGCTTTGTTGTTGTTGAGCGACCGAAGCACGAGCTGTTAAAGCTCCGCCCTCTTCTGGAAAGGGGCGGGAGCAGCAGCTCATTTGCATTTAAAGGGACACACACAAAAACGGCGTGTTTTTTCTCACACCCAAATAGGGGCAAATTTGACAAGCTATAATAAATGATCTGTGGGGTATTTTGAGCTGAAACTTCACAGACACATTCTGGGGACACCACTGGCCAATGGACATGTTCTTGACCTGTTTTATGAAATGTAATGCTAATAGTGCATATTGTATATGGTTGAGCATTTCCTGTTCATGGTAACATTAATTAATGAATAAATGATTTTGATGTCATTTTTGGCACTTTGAAGCAAAAGAACAATGTGAAATGACAGAGCTTCTGTCTCGACAGGGAATCGCAGGGACAGATGTGGCTAAAGAGGCGTCTGACATCATCCTGACAGATGACAACTTCTCCAGCATCGTGAAGGCCGTGATGTGGGGACGCAACGTCTACGACAGCATCTCAAAGTTCCTCCAGTTCCAGCTGACCGTTAATGTGGTGGCCGTGATCGTTGCCTTTACCGGAGCCTGTATCACACAGGTTTGTGCCTCTGGATGCTCACATGTGTTTATGGGATAGTGTACTTTTATTAGCAGTGTAAGCTATGGTAAGTATCACTATTATTTTGCACAAACTTGGCTTTAATACCCCATCTTAAACTTCAGCACATATATTACCCTTCAAAAGTTTGGGGTCAGTAAGATTTCTTTTTTAAAGGAATATGCATTAAATTGATCAAAAATCAATTTATAATTTTACAAAGGATTTTCATTTCAAATAAATGCTGTTCTTTTTCTTTCTATTCATCAAAGAATCCTGAAAAATAAAATGCATCACTGTTTCCACAATAATTATGAAGCAGCACAACTGTTTTCAACATTGATAATAATCATAAATGTTTCTTGAGCAGCAAATCATCATATCAGAATGATTTCTGAAGGATCATGTGACACTGAAGACTGGAGTAATGATGCTGAAAATTCAGCTTTGATCACAGGAATAAATTATAGTTCACTATATATTCACATAGAAAACAGCTGATTTACATTGTAATAAAATTTCACTGTTTTTACTGTATTTTTGATCAAATAAATGCAGCCTTGGTGAGACTTAAAAATCTTACTGACCTCAAACTTTTGAACGGTAGTATAACTCATCCTGCGCCATTTGTGTTATACGGACATGAATAATCCATCAAAGCGTCTTACATGCAACCTCAGAGTAACGCCCTGGCAAACATCCAACACACTGGCATTGCAGCAGAGAGTTTTGTACAAGCAAACACATCTTCTTCATACTTTAAAACCACTGCTACCACATATGAGATGCCTTTGACAAGAAGATAGATCTGACCTACTATGAAATCTCAAATTAGACTATGCAGAGACATAGGGCACTGGCAAAGAAACCATATTACTAGGACAAGGCCAAAGACTTCATCCCTATGATCTAAAATAGCATTGTTTAATTTCCTAGAGGATCGCTAACCTAATAAATGATGCAGCACTTCTAAGAGAAAGAGGCTAGACTGTGTGAAGTTACCGTGATGAGAAATGAATGTCCAGAGAGCTTTAGATGAACAAGGACACTCAATCATGCACTGAGATAATGAGGAAGATCTTCTTACCAATATTATTATGCACAATGATGATATCTTGTGCTAGTAACAATAATCAAGCTCAGTTTGTTGCTATAAACATTGCATTTTAAGCAGATTGTATGTTCTTCCAGGATTCTCCTCTTAAAGCAGTGCAGATGTTGTGGGTAAACCTGATCATGGACACGTTTGCATCTCTGGCTTTGGCCACCGAACCGCCCACTGAGTCTCTGTTGATGAGGAAACCCTACGGCCGAAACAAACCCCTGATCTCCAGTACCATGACCAAGAACATCCTGGGCCACGGCGTGTACCAGCTCATCATCATCTTCACACTGCTGTTTGCGGGTGAGTTACCTCGTAGGTCTGCAGAGCATGTGAAGGAAACACATTTATGCCTGGAAATTGCTTAATAAATCAATTGTTTGAAGATATACCTAAGTGATAGACATGTAGTTGAAGAAACACTTTTCACATGCCGCGTTCACACCATGTCATAGTTACCGTAATTATGAGATGACAACCCGTGATGTTCTACAATTTGGAATTGTGTTTCTTTGGCAGCAATATCAACGCCAAAATAAATCAGGTGGTGCAAGTCGGATAGTTGTGATTAAGAGTTCTATGAGGATGTAAACACTTTTTACGAATCAGACTCTCGTAATTACGGTCATTCCAACATGGCGTGATCGCACCTACATTCATAAAGGATGTGCACTAGTGTCTTATGCTGTGTCCAGGTGAGCAGATCTTTGACATCGACAGTGGCAGGAACGCCCCGTTGCATTCTCCCCCGTCTGAGCACTACACCATTATCTTCAACACCTTCGTCATGATGCAGCTCTTCAACGAGATCAACGCCCGCAAGATCCACGGGGAGAGAAACGTGTTTGAAGGCATTTTCAGAAATCCCATCTTCTGCTCCATTGTCCTGGGCACTTTCGCCATTCAGGTACCAAAAACTTGTTTGTTCAAACAGGTTGGTCAGACATATTTCCATTGATTGTGCCAGTGTTTCTAAGAACGTTTTGTTAATGCTCCCATTAAGTTACGAGAATGTTTGGCCCTGTTTCCACCTGGTATTAAGATGCGTTTTGGTCGATCGGATCACAAGTAAACGAGGGAGACTCATTCCCGTTTACACCTGGTGTTTAAAACCATCACTTTTGTCCACTTTCAACCACTTCTGTCCTGATTTCTTTGAGGGGAAGGTCTATGGGTGGGTAATTGTATGGGTTTTTTTAGATCATTCGATGTAATGGATGAAATAAGATCGTGCAATTTACATATGAACGCGCCCAGAGATGACAAAAAAACATACGGAGATCAGCAGCTTTCGTTTCTGCTCTGAAAACCGCAAGACCAGCCGAACGCTGTGAGTGTGTGTTAGAAATCAGGAATGGAGAGAGAACATTGTGCTTGGTACGTTTTTCATCTTCAAACCAAACTTGGGTCTTCAGCCGACAAAGTTTAAATCCCGTCTGGCTAGAGCGCTTCCCATAATGTTTGTGCATTAGATCAGAAGGTGGAGAGTAGACAGTCTTTAGTGGCTGTTTGAACACATTCGACCACATGAGCATCTACACTTCGAAAGCAATCCGGTCGAATGTGTTTCCGATTACCTTTAGAAGTGGTCGAAAGTGGACAATCTCAAAACGTTTTACGCCCCGTTTACACCTGTATTTAGAGTCGTCCACTTGGGGACTGATCGACCAAAAGGCATCTTAATACCAGGTGTGAACAGGGCCTTTATGTTCTCTGGACGTTCAAAACGTCCCATTTTTAAAAGTTCAAAAAAAAAATTTCTTGGTTATGTGAACGTTAAGGGAACATTCCATTTGATCATTCTCCAAACATCATGGAAACGTTACTTTTGAATGTTCTCTGAACATTGTGAAACAAGTCGAAGCATTTAAAAAATGTTAGACGAACGTCCAACGAAAACGTTTTAGGCATGTTCGATGTAACATTTTTGTGCTAACATTTTGAGAACATCATTAAAGTCCAGATAACTTTAAACTAACATTCCAGTAACGTAACTGAAAGAATGTTTGTTCATAACTTTGAGAGAACCTTGCCAGAACGTTCCCTGTTAGCTGGGGGTGCATTTCCAAAGAGTATGATTTGAGAAAAGTACAGTTATAAATATACTTCACCTGCTTCATCAGTTCCTCACCTTCTGACATTTGGTTTCAGATTGTGATTATTCAGTTTGGAGGAAAGCCATTCAGTTGTTCTCCTCTGGACCTGGAGAAGTGGATGTGGTGTGTGTTCCTGGGGCTGGGAGAGCTGGTCTGGGGACAGGTAATACAACCACTTCCATCTGATATTCTTTTGAAACAACAATTCATTCAACAATCATACATTAAACCTGCTGTGCTGTATTCATTCATTTCTCTTCATCCTCAGGGATAGTTCACCCAGAACTGTAAATTATATCATCATTTACTTACCCTCATTTCGTTCCAAACTGACTTTCTTCCATTAAACACACACACACACAAAAAATTTCAGGGTTTTTCTTTTATCCATACAATGAGAGTCAATAGTGTCTAATGTTGTTTTGGACCCTTTTGATTTTCAATTAATGGACAAAAACAGTTGCAAATTTCTTCTAAATATCATCTCTTGTGTTCCACTGAAGAAAGAAAGCCATACAAGTTTGGAAGGACGTGAGAGTGATTAAATTATGACAGAATTGACATTTTTCAGTGAAAGGTCACACTTTAGGGGTCCAGTTCTCACTATTAACTACGACTTTTGCCTTAATAAACTCCTAATTACTGCTTATTAATAGTAAGGTAGTAGTTGTTAAGTTTAGGTATTGGGTATGATTAAGGGATGTAGAATATGGTCATGCAGAATAATGCATTAATATGTGCTTAATAAGTACTAATAAACAGCCAATATTCTAGTAATATGCATGCTAATTAGCAACTAGTTAATAGTGAGAATTGGACCCTAAACTAACGTGTTACCTCATTTTAATAACTGACATTGCAAATGTGTGTTTATATTTTCATTTAAAAAAATAAATAATAATGTACACTATACTTTTATTTCCTTGGTTGAAGGAGTGTTTGACATCTTTGTCTCTTCTGACCAACACAATCCATCAGTATTCCTCTTTTTTAAATTAATAGAAATGCTAACATTTTTATTTTGCTATTGGAGCAAATGGGAATGCAAAATGATATTTATTGTAGTTTCCATTCACCACTATAGAAGTTTACCCAAAAATGACTGCTTCTGACAAACCCGCAAATGTGAAAAGGGTCCATTGGCAATACACAGCACACCAGGGTTTCATTTAAAGATTTGCATATTTTTCATGGATGAAAAAAGTAACATGGAAAACAACATCAAGTAGTTATATAACCCAGAGACAGCTACTGTATCTCATTAGCAGTTGCTCGAATATGGCAGGCAACCCTGGAAGTACCCGTCCTAGTAAGATGCCATCTTTGCTCTCAAGCACTTAGTTTTCCTGCCATGTTTATTGACATAATCACCCAATCATGTGACTGCCCACTCTGTTGTCATGTCAACACTGGTTGTCTGATGGCACCACAAGAACACACAGTCTCGAACCTTAGTGACCTGAGCTGTGATAAAAACAGCAGACAAGAAAAATATTTCACATTTTTCAGAGCCTCCAAAATTGTAAACTGTACATTATAGAGCAGTGAGAAAAAGTTGTACAATTAATAAGACTGTTTATATTCTCCCATGTTGCAAGTGTTTTTAAAGAGGATCTATCATGCTTTTCCATGTTCATCTTTCTTTAGTTAATGTCGCTGTAGCATGAAAAAGGTCTGAAAAGTTAGTAGTGTGTTAAAACTGGTGGTTATGGTAAGGGGCGGGACATTTCCCAAACACCAATTACAGCACACCGCTCCAGCCGACCAATCAGAGCACATTGTGCTTTTCAGAAGGAGGGGCTTCATAGAGACAGGAACTAAACAGAGCGTTACTGACAGACTGGGAAGAGAGGAGTTGAACAATGGAGAATATGAGGAAAATAATCAACATTCAAGCAGGAAAACCTGTTCTAGTAGAGCCCAAAAACAAAGACAATATGGCCTCTTCAAACATGTTTTTCAATAGAAATCATATTTTTTATTAATAGTATCTGCCTCCACAGCTGTACGGTTACCCAGGTGTTCCCATAAACTTGTTCCTCACCTGGAGCTTTGAAGATCTGAAATCTTTTTTTTGTGCTACCATGTTCTAAAATCTGTCATGCACCTCCTCACTCTGGGTCAGGTTATATCAACAATCCCAAACAGCAAGCTGAGGTTCCTCAGAGGGGCTGGTCGGCTGACGCAAAAGGATGAAATGACGGCCGAGGAGGAGATGAACGAGGACCAGGAGGAGATCGATCACGCGGAGAGAGAGTTGCGGCGAGGGCAGATCCTCTGGTTCAGAGGCCTCAACAGAATCCAGACTCAGGTTAGAAACGTTGTGAAAAGTTACGACTGCTTGAAATATTCAGCATGAATTGTGCACTGAAATGGCATCTGTAGGAAGTAGCCATACTTATGCTTGTACATCAGTTGTGTTTGTAATTATGTACTTGAGATTGGACCATCTGCACGGCTGGCAGTGTGTTTTACAGCCGGATTTAGAACAGTGCGGAGGTTGAACCGCAGCTCAGCTCTGCCAAACGGCATTACTGGCACAAACATCAGCGCTGATCGCAAGACTTTTATACTGTTGCATTAATCATGTGCTGTCGGAACACCTTTCATGAAAAACGCTTTCATTTTCCAACCGAATAGTCATTTATTGAATAGTGTCCCACAGTATTAGATCTAAATAGCAGTGAAAATCTCAATATAAAAATATTTTATCTTACCTAACATCTGCCAGTTAGAAATACTTTTTCATTTAATGAATATTCACGAGCAAAGCCAATACGTTTATTTTGCCCCCTCCTCCCACTCAGGTCATTCCCACGCCCCTGATAATATTGATTTTCTCACAAGAATGTACTCAGCGCTTCTATAAACTTTGAAAGTCTAAAATGGTTTCATTGAGCAATATCACACTCACAAGTGTGCTGTCGTTCTGAATAACATCACAAGACCAGCAGCACCATTAAGAGTGTCATGTTGCTTTTATACAACAGTTCAATAAAACACAAGCTTGAGACAAAAGGATCCCAAGCATCATGTCATCAAGCGTACATGAGTGGAGCGGATCATTCCTACAGTTTGCTGGATTTTGTGTCCTTATGAAACAGTACTGCATATTTTACATTAAATGTTCCTTTCATGCCACGTGGTTTTCCGTGCATACTCCAACTAACACAAATTCATAATGATTAGTACCTAAGCAACATTTTTTTTTAAAAAAAGCACTTCACAGGTTACATGTATGTTTCTAAATTAGCAATTCTGAGTATTAGTACATACATTTACTTACTTAGACATTATTGTGATATATTTTTTAATGAATAAAACCATTTTATACATATTAACCCTGCTACTTTCCCTTTAAAATCTTAAGCGTATGCCATAAATCACATGACCTGCTAGATGTGACATCATTTCCTTGGAAGGAAAGCAAAAAAATTAAGTCCGTGTGTCCACCAAAGTGTTTTTTTCCAGCGGCTAGCGTGCTTTTCCAATTGTTTTCAATGGGAGCGCCGCATTTTTTAAACACCAGGAGCACAACGAGGAGCTGAGCATCTTTTTCACGCTCCAGCGCTGATCGCTCGGTGTTTTTTACCGGTCGCCTCAAGTTGAAGAATGTTCAACTTTGAGTAAAACGCAGTGCTCATCACTGTCACTTTTTAGCCAGCCGTCCAATCAGAGTGGAGGAAGGGTGGGACAAATACAACACCGACCAACCACCACATTCTACTTGTACAATGTCAAGAGACGACAACAAGCATTAACACGGAACAAAATAATTTAAAATGAGCCAGAGCAAATACTTTACATTGTATTGACATTTTATATAGAAACAGTACAGAAACAAACTATCTGTGAAATGAGATACTAGTAACACTTCCGCGGATAGCATAAAACATAACATGTCCACCCTGTTGTGTCAATTTATACTGGTCATTAAACATATTTATTATCTATTAAAATTCTTCCTAAATGATAATCTTCTGTACTTAGCCAGTAATGGGCTTTATTAGCTTAAAACATCCACCCTTTTACATATTGCACTGTAAAAATGTCATGTAACAGGGTGGACAAATTTCCTAAAATGAGAAATATTTGGTCAGGATTATTAAGTTATACTAACCTGAGCTTGACCAGTGTGTTTTGATAGTTGTGTGTATGATTTCTTCCTCTGACAAGACTTTAATAATGTAATTATTTTTTTAAAAAAAAGTTTTCAACAAACATGCTCAGTCCAAAAATCCACCAAACTGTAGGAATGACCCAACCTGTTGAATGTATTTTGTAACTTCACATCAGCTTCACTCCGGGTTTTCCAAACCTGCTCCTTACAGGCAAACAAACAAACAAAAAAATGCACAACTACTCCGAACTCTATGAACACAGACAATCAGCAAACCAGTGAACAGAAAAACTTCCTTATTCTAAATATCAGCACTACCGGAATGACATTTGTCCGATTGGATTAGAAGACCAGAACTAGCTGTTGTATAATGCACCGCATGTGACAACTTGCATGCTGGAGTTTAGTAGTGGCATGCAGATCATTGACAGTGAATTGTATTGCCTGTTTGTATGTGATATGATAACAGTGCTCTCCTAGGCGTAATGATGCAGTCCTGCGGCAAGGCTCGTGAAGGTGTCTGGGCGTTCATCACGACTGCTGTCAAAGCTACAGCAGCAAGGAGGAGGACTTTTCTAAAGCCATCAAAGCCTCAGTGCTAATTTAAGATGAAGTGTTTAATGTGTTATGAGGGTCTGTCATAGTCTTCTAAACCATGTCCATGTGATGAAGCATTGGTCACGTCTTTGACGCGCTGTGCTCCATGTATTTCTCTCCCCCTTCCTGCAGATCGAGGTAGTGAACACCTTCAAGAGTGGGACTTCCTTTCAGGGGGCTCTGAGACGCCAGTCCTCCACCACCAGTCAAAATCAGGATGTAACCAATGTTTCTAGTCCTAGTCACGTGTCCTTGTGCAATGCTCTTTCCTCTCCTACCAGCACTGCTGCTGCTCCCTCTGGGCGTGAGTGACACTCTTCTTTGGGTGTTTGTCAGGGATGCCCTTTGACCCCAGACCTCCAATCACAGCAACGAGCACAGAACTGTCAATCAAAACGAGAAAAACAAACAAAACAATCAAAAACAATGCCAAGATATTTGAAACGGTGGCAACAGTGGGTAAGATGCCGCAAAATACGAGACGTGGCCCCTACATACATATCTTAATGTAGGTCAGTAAAAACCAAAAAGCAAAGTGATACCTTTTAAACCAGTGGTGCCCAATCCTGTTCTCGGGCTGCGTTTAACTCCACTTTTAGACATACACTCGTGAACTTCCCTAAGCACTTCTCCTCCATTCTGAAGTGCATTCAACTCCATCAAGTTTATTTGGACAGACCCTCGATTTTGACAGAGGGAGTGAGTCTACTCAATATGCTCACTTCAGACAGATCCATTGACCACAATGCAACACGACTGTGACATCACAGATTGTGCTTAAAAAAATGTAAATAATAAATCAGCTCCATATCGGATTCCAAGTGGTCAAAGGCTTAGGGTGTTCCATTTAAACACATTGCAAGGTTTCCGCCAGTAGCGGGCGCTCGTGCAATTTAAGCAACGATGTACATCCGAGTGAACAAGACGGAGGGAAGTGCACAAAAAAATAGGACTTAAATGCAGCCCCGGAGATTTAGTGTTTTCAACTAAAAACAGAAATCTTTTCATGCATTTTGGTTGTTCATTTACACGACAGCAGCGTTTTGGTGGCCTGAAAAAGCAACTTTTGAAAACAGTTTTCAAAGTGCAAGTTTTTGAAAAATATACTATTATTGCCTCCATGTAATCTACAAAAATGTGGATCTGTGAAAATGGTGATCAGTCTATAGACACGCAGTCTTTCTTTACAAAGTGACATCGCTAACTACTGGCCTGGCATGCATAATACAGAGTTTTTAGTCATTTTTGTGGATCTGTATCTTTTTGATAACATTGCCATCTGTACAACTTTCACATTTTTAGTACATCGTTGTCGTGTAAACATACCCCTACTTACCTGCAGAGTTCACACCGATCTGTAATTGTCAAGTGCTCCTGAAGATCTTAATTAGCTGGTTCAGGTGTGTTTGATCAGGGTTGGAGCTGAACTTTGTGGGAAGGTAGATCTCTCAGGAATATGGGCACCCCTGTTTTAGACTTCATTAAACAGTAAATGTTATGGAAAAAGACATCACAGGGAAGCAACTCTGCAGCAGTTTCTAGAAACAAGCTTTGTTCTACAATCTGTTGCAAATATTATGCTGCATTAATGTTGTGTCAGGGTTACCATAATTATGAGAAAACAGCTACTCAGAGCTGTTCACATTCACTGACTCAGAAATGATTTGTTTCTATAGCAACACCAAAATGGAACCATGTACGGCTTTGTTATTGACAACAAAATCCTTCATCACTACATTATAGTTCATCTCTGTATGCTCTCACAAAATAAATTAAATAAAAAACAAAGAAAGCACACACCATGTTATGAGTTGTAATAAGACAGCATAAAATTCCCAGTTTCCAAAATTTTCAATGCACAAGCTTGATAAAGACATGATTTGGCATGAATGCAGCATTACTTGGCCTTGGACAAAAATTATGGACTCTTTTGCTTGCAGTATGAAGACCTTTAGTAGACCATTTAGTGTGCTGTTTCCTTTTATTCATTAAAATTAGTATAGTATAAATGATACTTGATACTCGATGTTTTACTAGCTTATACATTATTTTTTGGATGATCTTAAAAGTGTGACTCTTTACCGAAGGTGTCCAAACCTGCTCCTGGAGGACCACTGTCCTGCAGAGTTTACCTCCAACTTGCCGCAACACACCTGTCTGGAAGTTTCTAGTATGCCTAACAAGAGCTTGATTAGTTGGTTCAGGTGTGTTTAATTGGGGTTGAAGCTCAACTCTGCAGGACAGTGGCCCTCCAGGAGCAGGATTTGACACCTCTGCTCTAGACTCTAGATCGGTTACATGGCATTTATGGCTCAGATGATTGGCTCAAAATGTTCTGTGATTGCATAAACATCAGATTTCAAATACTACACGTGTAGATTTCAAGTTGCAGACCTATAGCTTTGTCCAGGATGATTAGGCCTCTAAACTAAACGCTGTTATATTTTTGGGCTTTTCACCTTTATCCCATAGGACAGTATAGGGAGAGACAGGAGGCAATGTGGGAAGTGAGAGGGTTACAGGACAAGGAGAGGACGTTGAAATCTGGTCACCCAAGGCACAGTTGCACCATATGTTGGTGCACAAGTCTGGCTCTCACAGCTACAGCAAGATGACCTGACAGACATTTCTGATCAGGCATTACAAACAGAAAACATTAGGCTTAGAATTAGCTCTAACAGTTTCTTATTAGACATAGACGATTAGCGTAATTGTCAAAGGGCATCCCTGAAAATCTGCTTTGCTTCTTATTTCCTCTTACTCTTCATGTCACAGTTTATCAGATCATCTTTAACCCACTTCTCAGAAGAACATATGTTTCAATGTACCATGTGTTTGTTTTCCCCAGAGTGCTAAGAGCCCTGGACTAAGGGTGCAGCCTACGAAGTGAATTTCAGGTTGTGAGTCCCTCCATTGTCCGTCGCAAAATTGTTGTGAACTAATATTCCACCAACAAACTCACCAGGCTGGGTAAACATTCAAGTATAGCCAACTGTACCATTCCCCACTCAGCTGTAGCCTGACATGTTCTCCAAAATGCTCTAGGTTGCATTGTTGAAGTTACTCTATTGATCACGGGAGGCTGTTTTTTTTTTTTTTTTTGTCCCTTTTTACTTTTTTGTCCCTTTTTACTTTTTCTCTCCACACAGATACGGAGACGTGTGAAGAGAGTGGCGCTTCCTCCCCATAGTCTTGTCTTATTTGTCGTCTGTGTGATGTAGATCCGAGGCCCACAGCGACCCATTATGTCTCATGGCTTTACTCTGTTGGTCATGTACTGTAGTCTGCTGTGTGATGCTCACAGTTGCAGAATCTCACTAAACGTTAGGCCAGTCTTCATCTATGTGATTCCTTCTGACATTTGTTTTCATCTGTCATTCAGACCAGTTTGTGTTGGCTTTGTAAGTTTGCTCTTAGCTAGGTTGAAAATGTGCTATTCTCTTCAGGAAAGAAGGTTAGAATCGAGTTTGTTGGTAGTTTGATGTAGGATTTTGGTCATTTTAGTCCAGCAATCATTTCATGGTGGGGCCAATGTAGGCATGATATGGGCTTCAGGCATGGGCCCTACATGGGTTTGTCCATGGACAAACCCATGTAGGGCCTATACCTTAAGCCAGGGGTGTCCAAACTCGGTCCTGGAGGCCCGCTGTCCTGCAGAGTTTAGCTCCAACCAACTCCAAAACACCTGCATTAAGTTTCTAGTATGCCTAGTTAGTCCTTGATTAGCTGGTTCAGGTGTGTTTAATTGGGGTTGGAGCTAAACTCTGCAGGACAGTGGCCCTCCAGGACTGAGTTTGGACACCCCTGCCTTAAGCCCATATTGTGCCTACATTGGCCCACCGTGAAATGTTGGCTGGTATGCTTAGCATGTCAGTAGTTGGTAGTATCATAGAGGCTCTGTTCCAAACCCTAGCGAGCCCCTCTCCATTCGTTTGTTTGGGCAGCTTCCTTCTAAAGGGAGGTTCACATGGACAGTGAATAAAAGCCATTTTCAATTGGGAGGTGATGGGAGGCATCAAGAGCACAGTGACTGATATCAGTTCAAAGATGCAGGGATATAGTTTGAGTAGGAGCGTACTAACCAACAGTACAGAGAATTAGAGACCTATATTTTTTTACTGTCCTTAGGGGCTTTCGCACCGGGTAGTTATAGGAACTCAGTTATAGGAACTAGCCACCCCGAGAAGTAAATTATCCCCTCGGATGACTGGCGTATATAAACAAAATAAAACAACAACATAAATAGTCCAGGCCTGGTCCTCTATCGCATTCATTGTAGTCACTTCTCCTTTTATGCTCCCGGAGCTCCTCCGTAAGAACTCGAAGCCGGTGCGGTGCGTAGTTATTAGATAGACAGAACTGTTAAACAAAGATAGTAAATGGTATTCGAAAATGTATTATAGCATTTGTCATGTGGTTGATGCCTAATGTCGCTAGCTGAGCAGAAATACATAATTATGTTTCGCTTGGTCCCTTCAAAGTTGGATTTCCTCCTTAGCGTAAAGGTTGAGAAGTGCCTGGACTTTGGCTTCAGTTCATCTATCGCTGTTTTCTTGTAGTTAGTTTGTGCAGTAAACACTTTGCTGGTTGTTCCTTTTGTGCAGTGTTAGACCCTACTCTGAAGTAGGAGCTAATTTAGTCTCCCCAAAAGGCGTTCCTATAACTAAAATCGTTCCCAGTTCCTGCGGTGTGAACACACCATAGGAACTATTAAAACATTCCTCCAGTGTGAAAGTCCCTCTTATAAACACCCCTAAACCCAGGGATGTCCCAACCTGCTCCTGGAGGGCCAATGCCCTGGAAAGTTTAGGTCCAACTTGCCCCAACACACTTGACTGGAAGTTTCTAGTCTTCCTGAAGACCTTGAAGAGCTGTGTTTTAATTGGGGTTAGAGCTCAGCTCTGCAGGACAGTGGCCCTCCAGGAGCAGGACTGGACATCCCTGCCTCAAGGCAGCATCCTAAACCAGATAGAACCTCATACGTGATTGATATGACACACTCAACAGTGAACACTGATTCCTCACTTGAATCGAAGAATAGATCACAGTGCTAGTCTGATGTTAGCATGTTGCTAAGCTAACAGATAGAAACGATCTATTTTAATTAGACTGAACTTTTTATTGATGTTTTGCAGAATGGACTATCATACAAAAATAATAAGAATAAATCTTAACCCCGTCCAATGAGATTGTTGCAGTGCATTCTGGGGTTGCTTTATCTGTGAAGGACACATGCAATGCTGCCTTAGAATTTGGCCAGAATGAGTTAACTTTGAACATCTTGCTGTTTAGGTAGGCTGCTCACTAGGTTGTGGAACAGGACCATAGACTTTATTCATAATTAGTTTACTGTGAGAATTATGATTAGATTATTGTACTGTGTTTTTCTGAAAGCTTATTCGTAATTGTAAACCTTTGAAGTGGAATATTAGCTACTCCCAACTATATTAAAGTACTTCTACAAAGTTTTAATTCCACAGTAATAACTTATTAAGGGATTCTTTTATTTTTTAGTTCTGTGAACCTCAACAAAACTTTTCGGCCTATACTTGAGTGTTTACACAGAGACGCATGGAGTTGTTAAAAGAACAGACTTTTGTTTGTTCTCGTCTTTTCTTATTCCACAGTCTGTGTGCCTGTGTTCATCTCTACATGGTGTTGTCCCGAGTTGCATGTGTGTAGTCGTTGAGTTGGCTTGTCAAGCTTTTGGTTTGCTTCCATCATCGTGTTGTGACTCTATGCTCTTGAAGCATAGGATCTCCTGTCCCTGTCATTCTCGATTGAGTCTTTGTAGACTTCTCTCTTCTCTTTTTTGTTTTTTTGGCTTTGACTTTGTGTTTACCTTAAAACTCATCCTGGAACTATCTAATCTATTCCTCTTACCAATTTCCCACGAGATGTTTTCAACTTGCATGACATTTTGTTTTTCCTTTGTTTTTAATTTTTTTTATTTTTGTTGAATTAACAATGCTTGTCTCTAGGTATACAACACTTTGGACCTTACACTCTATACTGTATTGTGTACTGAACGGGACATAAGAGCATTGCCTATGTTTCCTTTATCATGAGTTTGAGTTGCGTTCTTTTCCTTAAAACGTCTCAGTGCACGGTAGAATAAGTGAATTACAGATGTTTTCCAAATGTTTTTTGAATTTGTGGTGGCTCCACGGGTGTCCCTCCTCCTATTGTCACTGGGGGGTCTTCCAACTCACGTTACAACCCTTTGACACTGATCTCTTTCCTCACACAGATACGTGTTGTGAACGCATTTCGTAGCTCGCTCTACGAAGGCTTGGAAAAACCCGAATCCAGAACCTCCATCCACAATTTCATGACTCATCCTGAGTTTAGAATAGAGGACTCCACACCTCACATTCCTCTTATAGACGACACCGACATTGACGACGAGGCGGCCAGGAAGAACTCCAGTCAGCCCACGTCTCCAAACAAGAACAACAACGCCATCGATAGCGGTATAAACCTGACAACCGACACGAGTAAATCTGCTGCTTCCTCCAGTCCCGGGAGCCCGCTTCATAGTCTGGAGACATCACTTTAGCCACATCCCGTGGGAGATCACTCCATAATCATCTTAAACTCTACATTTAAAAGCACTCCGGAGCGCATGCGAACTGTTGACTGAACGTGTGGTCGCGCCACTTTCTTTTATCGAACGCACGAACGACGACTGACTCGGATGATCGCGGAGTGACTCGAGAAACTATACAAGAAACCACGAGCGCAAGCACGGCGCTCCCATTTCCTGAGGAAACGAAAGACTATTACGAGTAATTTAAATCAAATTCTGCTATTATCGTTGCTCCTGCATGAATGTACATTACCCAGGTTTTTATTTGGAAACCTTTATTTTTATTTAAACGGTTTGATTTGATTTGGTGGGACGTGCGGTGGACTGCTATTTTAAGACAGCTTCTCTGATTCACTGATCTGTGAGTATTGTGTGTGGCATGTATCTAATTGTATAGATTTATTTGGTTATTGATTAAGGTGTATCCAGGTCGCAGGGCTCAACTTGCACAGTAGATTTGCACCTGTCGGAAAAGAGAAACCCATGGAAATTAGAATTTATTAAGCGTACATATATATTTATAGACATATTATAAATATATATTTACAGAGTTTATCTTTATTTGTTGGCATGTTGCCTTGTTCTGCTTCAATAACTACTTTAACTTATTTATGTCCTAAAGAGAATGTAATTTGTTTACAAAACCTGTAGATACGTCCTGGTTTCTTTGTAGGGTTCAAAACCACGCAGCAGACGTAGATGGAACAGCTCACGTTGTTCAGTACTCCTGTAATATCGGACTCTAGATGTTTTATTACCAATTGTGCGCTGGACTTGCCTGCTATTTTGTCAAATAATGTAGATATTTTTAGAAGATAACAAAAGAAACCAAAATATAGTGGGATATATCATTAATGTGGCGTCGTAGTATTAAACGAGTGTCGGGGTCGACGGCTCTGAGCAGCCCCCGAGAAAATCCGATCGGTTTTGCTGGATTTGAAGGTTTCGTCGAAGTCAACGCTTGCAATGAACTTGTGGTCGGCCTCAAATGTGAGCATAATATATATATCAGGTTGGGTTTAAATATCTTCTTTAGAAGTACATACTATTTAACATAAAATAGTTTCAGTTCCGTGTGACCATCGAAAGCTGCGATGGGTTTTATGTTGGAAACATGTAAACTAAGTTATATTTGGCATCTCTGTATGGAAATCAAAATTGTGTTCAAATATTGTGATCTATTGTGTTGATTCTTCTTTTTGACATTTAATTTGTAGATTTCTTTTGGTTGAAGGAAATGAACCCAGCTCCTGAGCTGACGACACTTTGAACAACTGAATTATGTAATGTAACGAAACAAAACCAAGAAGGAATGTTGCTTTTGACTCTTTTCTTAAGAAAAAAAAAGGAAAACCCAAACCAACAACAACAAAAAAATGACACACACACACACACACACACACACACACACACATTTATGATCCTTTTCTGCACTATCCGGATATGAATGAATTTCTGTGGTGTAAATTTAGATGTGCTTCTGTGTTCAAATCAAGCTTGTCTTCCTGCAGTCAGTAAATATACTCTAGCATCTCAACAGTATTCACTAGTCGTTAACTATTTATTGTACTTTAGAAGTAAAAGGACAAATGGGAGTCTGTCAGAAGGCACACTTATAAAGTCACCCATGTATTCATTAATATTCTTTGCAATTATTAGCATTTGGAAAGGCATGATGTCATACACTTAATATGCAACTCATGTTTCGCCATCATTCTTAAATTTTACTTGTTTTTTGACAATTTTCCTCATCAAGATAAGGTGCACAAGCTTTAACTGTTAGCTCAGGCATACTCAATGAGAGAAATATACAAAAACTTCTGTTTTTTCCCCAGAAATCTTTTACCCTGTATATCATGTTAAAGGGACAGCTCACCTAAAAATGACAATTCTGTCTTCATTTACTCCGTTTGGTCTGCACGACTTCTGCACTATACTCCTAGTCTTCTGAAGTCAAACGACACAGAAGATTGAAATTGAAGTCAGTATTTACTGAAAATCTTCACACATCACCCATAGGTCTCCTTAGCATGTTCAAGTAATGATAAACAAGTAAGATATGTTCAATTTAATTCGAAAACAGATGCAGTTCTCGAGTCAGTAAATGAGAACTCTTCGTTTTTGGGTGAACCACTGTATCCCTTTAACACGTTTCAAACCCTCATTCACAATCATTCTCACAACTGTTGTACACCGACCAAAAGAATCGCCTCTGACACGTTGAAAGGCGACGCGAGGGAGTTTGTCTGAAATGTGTGTGGACTGCAATGACTCCAGACGAGATCTTTTACGGTATGACTGGCCACTTCCGTTCAATTCAGTTTCGTTTTGTTCTGCGCCCTGTGTTGACGGGCCAAATAACGGATGCAGTTTAAAATGTTTAACCAATAAATCGGAAGGATGACAGCATTCTAATAATAATCACGAATAATAATATTTCTTGCAATACATCAGCTTCTATGTACTGTACTTAGCAGCATGCGTTTTGTGGAACAAAGAGCATACGACGCCACAGGTACTTTTGGCGCACTAGCAATTTATGGGTAAATGAAAAGTGTTCATCCATCTTGTTTTTATGAATTTTATAATCTATACAATAATTGTAAATAAAAAAACTCAATGTCTTTGTTCATTTAATACTATGCAAAAAGTCAAGCTTTCTGATTGTTTCTCATCTACCCTTAGAGTGTGTTGCTGGAATGTTTGTGGTCTCAAAGTCAGTAAAACAAACAAACAAAAAAATTGTGATGTAAATGATTTTCTAGCCTGAGAACATGAACTGACTCTTGTTGCTTCCCTGTCCATACCACGATTCCAGACAGGAGCGCAAGTGATACAAATGAAATGGAAGAAAAAATGAAAAACAAGCACTTAATAAATTCCCCGAGGAGCATGAACCAGTGTGTCCCGTGAGCAGTGTGTGTGATGTTTCATCTGTGGCACGAGTAGATGTACTGGGTTTGGCTCAGATGAGCACTACATAAAACTTAAAGCTATATGATGTGCTTTAGTCTGTCTGTCTGCTTTAATTCATTGCAACATTTCTTGATAATATCATGTGGTCTCCAAACGCTGTGTAGCCATATGCAGGCCTGTCACGATCATGAATTTTGTGCTGATTAATGATTTTATCACTTACAGTGCGGGGTTCAGACTACACAATATCAACCCGATTTTGGCACGATCTGTTTGACGTAGAGTGTCGTGGTGATTCCTAAACGACGATGGCCTTCAGGACGTAAGAATCGGTTGTTTTATATTGTGTCATAGTGGACGACAACCGATGTCGAAAGTCATGACAGAAATGCTAGCATGTTTAATTTTTTTTTCCGAACCCTCCACAACGGTGGATCTGTGACACTGACCAATAGGAGCACAGAAGCTCTTCTGTATACTTTCAAACATGGCGAAACGAAAGCGAGATTATGGTATTGGTGCTGCTAGGTACAATGAAGGAAAGGCTCATGGAGCTTTGGCAACAACACTATGATGTTTACTTTATGATGTTTCCCCGAGGGTCTACCGTCACAGAGTGAAAAAGATAAATGCTGGCGAACGATAACGGAGGCACTTCAGTAGCCCGGTGAGTACCGAAATTAGCATTAAGCTAACACGACGCTTCGGTAGCCATTGTTTGTTTACGCTTTTTTGTTTCCGGAAGTCATTCGCTAGTTCCGCCTTTTCAATGACATCATGAACGTCGTTAAAGATGGAAAGCGATGATTGGTCAAGAAGCAACAAATAGTCATGTTTTTTTGTCCACGACACGACAAGAATTTAGGAGTCAAAACTGACACAGTGACTATCATAACAGACAAAAATATTGTGTAGTCTGAACCTGGCAAAAGCGTAATATAATATAATATAATATAATATAATATAATATAATATAATATAATATAATATAAAAAATAAAAAATATGCCCAAATGCTGTGAAAATTAATAATATAATATAATATAATATAATATAATATAATATAATATAATATAATATAATATAATATAATATAATAAATGCAGTCTGATTAAACCCACAAAAATATATTCTTTGGCAAAATGTGATTAAAATGCACAGTTATTGCTGTTATCTCAAACAATTGTGATTAGATCGAATAACCAGGAACAGACAATTAATAAATAATTGCGTCAGGCCTAGATATGTGGAGCCGCTGTGGTTTCATGGAGCTTCTGCTGGAAACAGTTGCAATTCTAGTCAGTTTGAGAACCAAAGCTAAGGTATTTTGGGTACTACTACTTACAACAATAAATTCATAACAAAAAGAACAAATTCCTTAATAAGACATATTATGAAATCATAGTTGAACAGATGGATATAAAAAATAACATTTAGCAATCATTGGGAAACCTTGAGCGTGACTCCGAAATGGCCTTAAATGCAAATTTGGACAGATAGAAAACTTGATAAAGGTTTTGGCACTTGCTATGTGAACAAAAAAATAAAAAATAAAATAAAATAAAAAATTCAGTGACATGATTCAAAAAGGTTAAATAGTCTTAAAAAGTCTGACTTGTGCTCCTTGTGTCCTCCTTGTGCTCAGAAAGTGAATAAATGGATTATAACTACTGCATAAATATAATTTAGACCCATAAAATCCCCTAAAAATACAAAATATTAAATAAAAAAACAAACAAAAAAACATAATTGAACTTAAATATTCTACATTCATTTCATTGTAATTAAAAAATAAAAAATAAAAATGAAGTCATTTTTGACCAACACAGGAACACCAGAGGGTTAAATATATGAATGTTATTAAATTTAAAAAATGCATTATTTAATGCATTATTAATTAGTTTGGCTTTATTTCTTTCATATGGTACATGTACAAAGGTTGTTAAAGTCTGTTCAAAGTCACCATTATGGTGATCAGTGTTCCCTTTAGTTGGGCACTTGGCCATTGCAACTTTCATTATCAAGTTGTTATTAACTGTCCCAGTGAAAGAGCTCTTCTCATAACCCCTGTTATTGAACAAACCCCTTATGATTATGCTTTTATTAGGCATTTGTCTTGGTTTTGATGTCTCTAAACATTTTTGTCATGCAATGTACGCAAGCTCTTTTTAACTGATTTTAACTGATTTGTGTACAGATCTTTTGAAACAGGAGACCATTGATGCTTTGAAACACTTTACCAATTCACCAGAGACACTGATTAATAATGTAATCATAACTAAAACATTTAAAATGCTCAGTTCTACTTTCAGCAGAGGGAGCAACAGATAAAAGTTATAATCATGTAATTTAATAAATCATTTGTTTTTCCTTTACATCATTAATGTGTTAAATATAGAAATATGCAAGCAAAAACAATGCTTGTTCCTAAAACACTGCTTGCATACAGACAGCTGTCCTATTCACACTGGTGAACCAGCTTCACCAGCTCCGTTTTGCTTGAGAATAGCATGAATATGCTGGTCCACCAGCTAGACCAGCACTAAACCAGCATGGAATCCATGTTGGTTTATGCTGGATTTTTCAGCAGGTTTGGCAGGTAGAATGAAAAGAAAAGGTCAGCCCCCCATCAGATGGTTTTAAATATTCTGCAATCTCTGTAGATAAAATTTCATCATGATGATAAAATCCCTTATGCCTTAGGTTTCTCACTGAAAGTAATGGAGTAACTGCACATCGAAAAATGATGCTAAAGGGGAACTCTGTGCATTAAAAAGTGACGCAGAGGGGTCCTGACCATGTGTCAATATGTGACGACTTGGGAGTAACCAACCAGATCAGCCAGAAACCTACAGAACAGCACCGTACCCTCCTTCTTCCATTCTCTCGTACGACTCTACATCTCCTCCAGAACCCTGCGGTCAGTGAGTGATACCATCACACAAAATCATTCTCGTTCACTGTTCCTCACTGGTGGAATGATCTTCTAACCCTATCCGTACAGTCAAATCCCTGACAGTATTTAAGAAACAGCTGAAAACTCATCTCTTCGGTGAACACTTAATTTCATCCTGCTGACTAAAAACACAACTTCTTTTATGCTTTCACTATTTATTAAATTAAATTTCTCCCTGTTCTAGCCTGTACTATTCTAGACGATATTTGAAACTTCTCGAAACTTAAGATGAATCACTTTGTTGTATTCCTCATTTGTAAGTTGCTTTGAATAAAAGCATCTCATGAATAAATAAATTGTAACATATTTGTCATCAGTAGTCAGTCTTGTAGTGTGACATGCTCAGCTCATCAATGGCTCTCTTTGCAATGAATTTTAGCCTCTGACGAAGTTCTAAGCATGTGACTGCTGCTACAAAAGCCATCTAATGAAGAACCGATAAGAGAACAGTGTGTGCATGTGTGTGTGAGAGAAATGTTCAGTTTAACATGTTCACACTATGTTTATAACACAACGTAATGTAACACAACTAGTAATTTATGATTGTACTATAAAAATGACCTCGAGTATGCTCTCAAAAAGGAGCTGGAGACCAATTTACAACATTAATGCAAGGGCTTGTTTGGTTTGTGTGCTTACATTCATATTTCATGTGTAAATGAGGATAAACAGACACAGATTGTGCAGTCAGCACTGTCAATCATGACCAAAGTCTGAACTAAGATGCATATCGTACAGTTTGACATTGTCCATTGATGTCATGCAGTCTGTCTTGATCCCTCCAAAATGAATCTCTTCCATTCTGATATTTTGACAATCTGACCATTTTCTCACTGTGTGCACTTTAAGTGCAACCATTTCTGTTCATCTAGATAATCTAAATAATGATATTATTACATAAATTATTAGTGTAAGTTATATTCATATGATAAAGAGTATCTAAGGAGAATTATTTTTTTCTTTATACTAACATATTTCCCATTTCACATCATATGACCATGTCTGTTGGTATTCACATAGAGAACACAAGAGAGCAGTGTTGAGTATTAAACAACGACACTAACAGTGACTTTTCACAGCAAAGATGATTAAGATGCAGGCATGGTGCAGAGCCAATCTGAGGGCTGAAAATACAACAACAACAACAACAACAACAAATGATGGAGTGATGGTGACCACCTCTGGAAGTGTGTATCCACTGTAAATGTCTCTGTCTGTCAAATGCATGATGTTAGCATGAAGATATATACATGTGCTTTACTCATAAAGTAAAGCCATGAAGATGTCTTTATGATATTAATGAAACCACAATAAAGTTGTGCTGGCGCTCACAGTTTCTTTGTAGCCCTCAACAAAAGCCATAGAACATCATGATTATGATCACTAGTTTCAGGCTAAAACAGGAACCCATGCAGCTCTCAGGACTCAGCAATATCCTGACACTCTGCTTTAGTGCAGCACTGCCTCTTGAGAAGATATCAGCTTGATTATCTGATAATGTAAATTTTACACTCAGGAATTACCGTGTGTCATCATTTAAAGGTAATATTCATGGTCTGTTTGTGCTTGCTGTGATTTATAAGCATCTGTCATAACATAATCTTTTCTAATCATTTCTAAATAGAGATGCACCGATACTAAATTTCTCCACCGATATGATAACCGATTATTCAGAATGACATCTGCCGATATCAATAGTTTGATTTTCTTTAGGAAAAAAAAAAAAAAAAAAATCTCTCCAACTAATGCTGTAAACTATACAGGAACCCTCTCATTTGGTACATTACTATAATATTAGAAGTTAAAATGAACAACTGAGCCCAAACTACTATATTCAACTGCTGTTTATATTCAGATATAATAGATAAACACTCAATTAAAAACTGAAATGTTTGTTGGCTTATATAACCCCTTTGCACATGAGGTAGTTTTCATTAACATGTTTTTATGACAAATTTATTTAAATATACATATATAATTAACAGTAAATAAGCTCCTCTCTAGTGTTTTAGAGCTAACTAACGAACTGTGGACACTGGATAACTTTCCTGAGGTAAATACAACGTTAAATGACATTGTTCACAAGCAATGTCACTTTGCTGTGAAAAGTCACTAACAGTGACTTTTCACAGCAAAGATGATTAAGATGCAGGCATGGTGCAGAGCCAATCTGAGGGCTGAAAATACAACAACAACAACAACAACAACAAATGATGGAGTGATGGTGACCACCTCTGGAAGTGTGTATCCACTGTAAATGTCTCTGTCTGTCAAATGCATGATGTTAGCATGAAGATATATACATGTGCTTTACTCATAAAGTAAAGCCATGAAGATGTCTTTATGATATTAATGAAACCACAATAAAGTTGTGCTGGCGCTCACAGTTTCTTTGTAGCCCTCAACAAAAGCCATAGAACATCATGATTATGATCACTAGTTTCAGGCTAAAACAGGAACCCATGCAGCTCTCAGGACTCAGCAATATCCTGACACTCTGCTTTAGTGCAGCACTGCCTCTTGAGAAGATATCAGCTTGATTATCTGATAATGTAAATTTTACACTCAGGAATTACCGTGTGTCATCATTTAAAGGTAATATTCATGGTCTGTTTGTGCTTGCTGTGATTTATAAGCATCTGTCATAACATAATCTTTTCTAATCATTTCTAAATAGAGATGCACCGATACTAAATTTCTCCACCGATATGATAACCGATTATTCAGAATGACATCTGCCGATATCAATAGTTTGATTTTCTTTAGGAAAAAAAAAAAAAAAAAAATCTCTCCAACTAATGCTGTAAACTATACAGGAACCCTCTCATTTGGTACATTACTATAATATTAGAAGTTAAAATGAACAACTGAGCCCAAACTACTATATTCAACTGCTGTTTATATTCAGATATAATAGATAAACACTCAATTAAAAAATGAAATGTTTGTTGGCTTATATAACTCCTTTGCACATGAGGTAGTTTTCATAAACATGTTTTTATGACAAATTTATTTAAATATACATATATAATTAACAGTAAATAAGCTCCTCTCTAGTGTTTTAGAGCTAACTAACGAACTGTGGACACTGGATAACTTTCCTGAGGTAAATACAACGTTAAATGACATTGTTCACAAGCTGTTTCATTGACGTCTTTTCACGGTTGAAACACTGATTGAGTGATTGTTACATGATACATTTCTATAAGTTGTATCTTTCAACATTCCTTCTGGTGTTCACTCATGTTTTTTGTTCTTAGGTCACTTTTTCAAATCTCTTCACAGAGTGATCACAACAGCAGTCTATGTAGCTAAACTGTGGATCATTTATCATTGCTTTGGCACAAAATGCATTCAGTGACTACTTTCAATTACATGAATTCCTTTCTCACTTCAACACCACCAGAACTCTATGAACCTGCTGGACGATTTGCATGTTTACATGCTCTTTTCAAAATATTAAAAACATAATACAAAATTGAATAAGACGGTAATTTACTAATATATTCTAGATCTAAAAAAAATTAAATACTATCAATGCAATTAGATGTAGCTTAACACCTACACAGGTGTATGTCTAAATTTCATTACTATCTATACAAAAGGGGAAACTATAGAATAAATTTGTACTGTAATGTAAACATGGACCATGTAACATGTACTGCAGTGAATTATAAACAATAGAGAATGCCTTAGGTTACACATGTAACCATGGTTCCCTGAGAAGAGGAACGAGACGCTGCGTCCCCTAGTGGGCTCTATGGGGAATGCTTCTGCCAGACCAGTGTCTGAAGCATGAGTCTAAACATTGGTCTTGACATTGGCAGGCAGCAGCCCATGATGTCACAGCAAGTGCGGCCAAGGGTATAAAAGGGCACCTGTGAAGTAGGTCATCCACTTCTTGTCTGAAGGAGACGTGCAGGAATACCTGAAGCATGGCAAGGGGACGCAGCGTCTCATTCCCCTTCTCAGGGAACCATGGTTACATGCGTAACCTGAGACATTCCCTTTCGAACTTGCGCTGCATCCCCTAGAGGGCTCAACGTGTTCACTGAGTGTAGCTGATATATGACGTGTATACCTTATGGTGTTAGACGCTCACGCTAAGCAAGGCACGCTGACCAAGGCACAGGTGTGCGGTTGATTTATGGAAAGGTCTTAAGGATTCTACAACTTTATAAGCTTAGCTCCTGGTTTAAAGGGGAACAAGGTAACAATCATCCTTTTTTAATGTTTATTTTGTTGCTTTGTCTGTTTGGTTTATTTTGTTCCTTGTTTAAATTTTTTCAGTATTTTTTTCAGGTTGGTTCATGGTATGTTGTTGTGTGATGACCCTACGGAATGTAAACAATAAACAAACTGTGAATCATCAGTGAAAGAGTCGACCGTTTATTAACCAGGATGCTTCAGGGAGTACGAGAGGCGGTGCTCGCCTTCTGGTCTCGTCTCCAGCCCTCAGACTGGGGTGGACCAGCCCCCTTCGTGGCTTGAGGCGTGGACCTGGACCGGCATGGTATGCAGGTTTTAAAAGCTGCGGAGAGTGCCTCCACCTCCCAAAGCTTCCCGACCACCCTCTCAACGGATGTGCCGAACAGCTCGGAAGGTGAAACGGGCGCATCAAGGAGAACATTTCTGTCTTTCTCCCCAATGTCAGTCAGGTTTACCCAGAGATGCCCCTTCGTAACCACCATGGTAGATGGACCGATCGTGGTGGCAGTCTGTTTGATGGCATGGAGAGCCAAATCCGTAGAACGGTGGATATGAGCAGAATATGGCACCGTTTTCACAGATTCGCGTTTTTGCAGTTTACATGGAGATGACAACGGTATCATTTTCAAAAACTTGCACTTTGAAACCCATTTTCAAAAGTTTGCGTTTTCAGGCCACCAATACACTGTTGTCGTGCAAATGAACGGCCAAAACACCAAAAGATTTTAGTTGAAAACGGTGTCGTGTAAATGGCCCCATAGTTGGTTGTTCACTCCTTTCACTCATCTTTATTTTGCAACCGAAGCGTGACAGCTACCTGTTTTTAGGTCATTGTTTTATGAGTGATAAAGTGTTATAAAGTGAAATGAAGTGAAACGTATAATATGTTTTAATACTGTGAACTCTTATATGTCAGAAGATAAAGCAAAATTTAATTCGTTATATAAAAATGTTATGCTTAGAGCTGATTTCAGTAAAAAAAAGGTGCACATGTTATATGTTCTGGAACACATAATTTCACTAGCAGTTTCCTTTGGAATCATTCTCTCCATCCAGACAATGTGGTTCGGAAAAGGTTAAAGGCATGTTGTACTAAAGTTTAGTCTTGGAAGACTATTAGCTTTCCCATCATGCCATGCAGCTGATCTCTTAATTAAACAGCTTTTATCGTAGATCTTGAGGTGACCTACAAACTGCATCTAGTTTTTGTATAATTGAAGGTGGTGGTAGTAAAACTCTCAGAATGCCAAAGCAGTAAGAACTTAAGAAGTGTCTGAAACAGAGAGAGGGAGATGGAGTACTCAAGGAAGAGGGAGAAAACTGAAGTATCTCCACGTCAGGAATGCTCCATTTGCATGCAGGGATGTGCCTGGCACTGCTGATGAATATCTAGTGAGCTCCCACAGGCGGTCGCAGATTAATGCAGAATGAATTCAAGTCCATGCGCAGGCTTATTTCCCGAAAGAATGGGCCTTTATCTGGGCCTGGTTGAATCATGCTGCTTTCCTTTTGCAGAATGGAAGGAGAAGTAATTGACAGTCCTTTAGAAAGTGCCAACACTGGTGCTTTTTTGGAAGGGACTGATTTTGAAATTACATTGCCCTGGGGTCTTTAAAGGCTGGGCTGGAAAATGCAGGCCTTTAGTAATTGTTCTAATGAGATCAGCATACCTATGGTTCCTGTTAGGGAAGCCCGTTTGTAGGAATGACATGGGAAACGAAGAGAACGCCCCAACAACTCCCTCCCTCCCTCACTCTCCATCACACTCTACACCAACCAAAACTGAGAGGGTGAAAAACAAAGCCACAGTTTCAAGAATCCTGTTGCAATTTTGCATTCAGTTTTCATTGTAGTTTCTCTTTTTTTTTGTGGCTGTAGAGTTTTAAAACCTGTGCTCAAGCCCACTATTGCGCTAGAGGACGATAACTGAGTGAGGAGAGATTTCTAGCAAGTTAGTCGATTTTACAGAGGTGCTTCAGCTTTGCTTTTGAATTTTTAGGGGTTCAAGCTTGTAGCGCTGAAACCCTATTAACCCAAGGATCTGAATTCTCCCCTAAAAGTGATTGGGCAGACCAAACTGTAAGTTGTAGAGGCTTTTTTTTTTAACAGGGACCATGCACAACACAAATGTTGTGCCAGAGTTAGCTAGATAGCTCTTTTGCATCTGTAGTCCCTGGGCAGGATGTTGTTACATAAAATTACAGCACTCCATTACAATCCAGAAAAAAGAAGAAAATAATAACAAATGAAATTACATCACAATATCACAAATTACAATATCAAGTCACATAAAAAACTCCAAATTAATGATCACATGATTGATGACATGATTGATATTTTAAGTGTAGTTTTAAAAATACTAAAAACTTTGTAGACGGTGTGAGTACTACCATCCCTCAATGTCACCATGGCTCACCATGATCGGCCTGAGAGGGACACTACAGCAGTAAAAAGTATGAAATCGTTAAACCATTGAACTCCTAAACTTTTAGGCATAGACTCAAGTGTCTTATACGATGTTTATATAAAATCTAAACATCGTATAGATTTTAAAATCTTGCTAATTACTTACAAAGCACTAAATGGTTTAGCTCCCCAGTACCTGAGCGAGCTCTTAATTCATTATAGTCCTTCACGTCTATTGCGATCTCAGAATTCAGGCCAGCTGATAATACCTAGAATATCAAAATCAACCGCAGGCGGTAGATCCTTCTCCTATTTGGCACCTAAACTCTGGAACAATCTTCCTAGCATTGTTCGGGAAGCAGACACACTCTGTCAGTTTAAATCTAGACTAAAAACGCATTTCTTTAACCTGGCATACACATAACACATTACCAATTTATATTTTCAAATCCGTTAAAGGATTATTAGGCTGCATAAATTAGGTCAGCCGGAACCGGGAACACTTCCTATAACACATGATGTACTCGTTACATCAGAAGAAGAATGGCATCTACGCTAACATTAGTCTTTCTGGTTATCCCGAGGTTCACCGTAGTCAACCGGATCCGGGCCGTATCCAGGTGAGACCGAGGACCTGCGCCTTGACACGACCACAACGCAGCCCTGAAGTATCAGCAGAGATTGAGTCAACTAGATCATCCACTGTGAGGGCCTCATCGACACGACAGCCACGACACAGTTCCTCAACAACCGTCCATACCGGCGTGATGAATACGATCCTCAATTGGATGGAACTGGAATAAATACTTTGAATGCTGCGATCCTATTGGACTTACGATGGCAACCTGAATCGTAACAAAGCACTGTTGGCCAGAGGAGAACTGGCCCCCGACTAAGCCTGGTTTCTCCCAAGGTTTTTTTCTCCATTTAAACACCTATTTGCCACTTGTCTGCCACCTGATGTCACCTGATGGAGTTTGGGTTCCTTGCCGCTGTCGCCTGTTGGCTTGCTTAGTTGGGGACACTTGACATTTGACTTGACATTTGATATTCAACAGTGCTTTGATCTACCTGCATTGACACTATTCTTTAAGAGCTGCTGTGCAGCCAAATAATGTACCAGTTATCAATGTAAAGCTGCTTTGACACAATCTACATTGTAAAAAGCGCTATATAAATAAAGGTGACTTGACTTGACTTATATCGTTGGTATTTTGGATTGTTTGAAAAACCTACTTTTGCGAACTAGTCCTAGGTCTTTGGCCCGATCGGAACCAAACCAGTGCAGCAAGATTCTCGCGTTTTTCTTGTGCGTAAAGGATTGTATATCACACGTTTTTTCTCACACGCCCACGACATTCGTACCACATAGTAGAACTCCTCATTCTGAGCATCTTTGCCTCTAGGACCGCCGCTGTCCATCGATTCGTTTGTTAAATATTGGAGATTATTTCAAAAACCAACTTTGGTGAACGGATTGGATTCAGAATGATGATTAAAACACAAATGGAGTCCATCAGTGCCCTTAAAGCTTTACAGACGTTTGTGGGTTCGACATGAGTTCATTTGAAGAGTTTTGCTTAGCAGATATCTTCCATGCAACAAAATTCCTTAAATTTCAAAAAAATAAATAAATAAATAAAATAAAATCTCATTACAAATAACTGCTATCAGGTATCCACAATAGCCACTATTGACAAAGTCTGATCCAGACTGCAGCTTATTTTGGCCAAGAACTGCCCACAAGAACAGGAATAGGCTGTCTTACTGACACATAAAGTGACCAACAATAGTTTTTGTTTTTACGTGGGCTTTAGGTGATGGGTCATCTAAAATAGTAGATACAACAGTAATAGAATAATATGAAGTAATTGCACAGTACTGTCTGTCACATCCCAGCCACCGTCCTTTTATCCACTCAAGGACGGATAATCACTCACATCTGACGCTCATTATCTCATTCCTCAAGGACTGCATGAACACTCACCTCTCGCACAAAACACTTTAGGTGCTTGCCATTTATAATTTGTGCATCCTCATTTCCTTCCCTCTCTTCCTTTGCTCACGTTTCAGGGTATGTTTACACAACAACGATGTACTAAAAACTAAAAAGTTTTGACAACATTGCCAAAATGATCCCCATTCACACGTGTCCACGAAATCGACTAAAAGTGCTGTATTCTGCTGCCAGGCCAGTAGTTGGCGATGCCACTTTGTAAAGAAACACTATGTGCTTGTTGACTGAACACGTTATACGCATGCGCATGACATCACCATTTTCACAAATTTGTGTTTTTGTAGTTTAGACGATAACAGTATAATTTTCAATAACTTACATTTTAAAACCTTTTTTTTTAAGTTTGTGTTTTCATGCCCCCAAATCGTGTAAATAAACAGCCAAAACGCATAAAAATGTTTTTGTTTTTAGTTGAAAACAGTGTCATGTAAACGATCCCTCAGCTCCACCCCCTTAGGATGTGAGGGAAGAAAATGAGTATGGAGGAATTGAAGGAAATCTTATTCGTACATTGAAATATTCTTGATCACTTGTGCGTCACTTCAAGTTTGGTTAAGAAATGCATAGTAAAAAATAATAATGCAAGATGCCCTGTTGAAATATGTGAGATGTAGCAATAATCATAGTATCAGAGGTGTTTGGGGCTCCGAAGTGCAACCCCTAGTGTCAGTCCATCAACACAACGTCTCGTTTTCTCAATCAGGGAACAGAAGTTACGATAGTAAGCAAGACCTTACTTCATTTTCCTATTTATTGACTGACAGCTCTCCTGTCCCCATGTCAAGAGAAATCAGGAGTAAGTGCTGTGTGTGCTGTGTGAACATGATGGTTACTGTAGTTTTAAACTAAATGTGAGCAGGCATTTACTCACCTCACTTGCGCAAAAAGTATTCTTCAAAAATGAATAAAAACAGTGAAATGCAAACTCAGAATATTATGCAAACCTGCAATAATTAAATATGTTAAATATACTTTTGTGAAAAGGCCTGTTTACCTAGCCATGAACTCACACAACCAAACTTGCCTTGAACCACATCATCTTGCTTTATTGGAATGGATAATTCAAGATTTAAGTAAGTAAAATGCCCAATATATATATATTCTGAGTTTCAATCAAAATGTTATTATTATTTTTACTATTTAACTATTTCTATATTACTATTTAAAATGATTTATTAAGTTGAAATTTAGGAATCATTTATTTCTTTGAGAATTTAAAAGTATTTGTGTAGCAATATTTGAAACTATCTGTATCTTATCATTTATAAAATATAGTGTATTCTTTTCTGGACTTTGCTTGTTTGCCCAAATATCTGCTTGCTGCATGAGGGACAGGTGATAATGTTCTGGAGTGTGGGGAGTATAAATGCAATTAGCGTGATAAGTAGAGGGCACAATAAGCTAGCCAGACGGTATTGTGTGAATTCTGTGGAATGTGTGAATTCTTTAAAATGTGTGAGCATGATTGGGATTTTTCGTGTCAGGTATCTCTGGTTGAAAAATAAGGATTTTCAGCTCAGGATATCACTAATGATGCCGTCTCCCTTCATACACCACTGGAGTATTTCTGAAAGTTTGTGTCAGAAGATATCAACTGCCATCGAGAGGTTTCAGGAGGTGAAGCGGCAGTCAGCCGCATTTAAACAATTCATCCCCTGCCGTCATTCTAGATCTCGTGGGGCTGCTGCCAAGGAGCAGCCCCACACATCAACCGCCAGCTCCTCACACCTTCAACAGCAGAAGGAGAGTGTTGCTTTTCGCGCCACCCCTCAAAAAGCCTGGGGGTCGAAACAACACTCTCACCCGAAGTCTTCTAAGCCGAAGGCAGATCTGAGGACTGTCATTCAGGCAAGGAAGTCTTCTGGGAAGAGGTCCTGATGCTCTGCGCAGGCCTCTGAGGGCAGTCCCCCCTGTGGTGGAGTGACAATATCTCGCTCCTCCGCGGACCCCTCAGGAAATCGATGATTGATTCCCGCCGCCTCGTGCTCTTCGGGACGCATTGGTTTTCAGCGAACGCAAATCGAGGTGTTTGCCCGAAGTCGTTGCAGCCATGTCGAGTTCGCTCCCTAAGATGAGGCCTATAGAAAATCTCGTTTGGTTTTCCCCTGACGACCAGCCACTTCAGGGCACCAAACTTATTTCACACACAACACCCGAGGTCAGTCTCGAGAGACTGATCCCCCTAGTAGAGTATGTAGAAGCTTGGAGGAATCTTCACAATATATCTCAGTGGGTCCTGCGTACGGTCGAGAAGGGTTACAGAATTCAATTTAAGTACCGTCCGCCAAAGTTCAGTGGGGTGGTGCATACTATTGTCAGTCCCAAGCAGGGTTGGATAATGGAGCTAGAAGTTCAATCCCTCTTAGCGAGGCCATATAATGTATTCCTCTTTGCGAGAGGGAGGCCGGGTTCTACAGCCGGTACTTCATAGTTCCCAAGAAGGATGGAGGGTTGCGCCCCATCATAGATCTCAGGGTAATGAATCGTTCTCTGAGGTGATTCAGGTTCAAGATGTTAACTATCCCTATTATTGTGTGTCAAATCAGGTCCGAGGACTGGTTAGTCACCATAGATCTCAAGGAACCGTATTTCCAGATATCCATCCTTCCCCAACACAGGAAGTTCCTGAGGTTCATTTTTTTGGGAAAAGCGTACCAATACCATGTTCTTCTGTTCGGTCTGGCTTTATCCCCCTCGCACCTTCACGAAGATGCAGCGCTTGCTCCGCTGAGACTCCAGGGCATTCACATACTCAATTATATTGACGACTGGCTCATTCTAGCTCAGTTGGACGAGATGGAAGTTTGGCATCGAGATGTCGTTCTTCACCATATAAGGTGCTTGGGGTTGAGATGTCAAGAAGAGCTCGCTGTCTCCCCTGCAGAGAACTACATTTCTGGGGGTGGTCAAGTCAAGTCATCTTCGTTTATGTAGCGCTTTTCACAATACAGATTGTTCCAATGCAGCTTCACAGTGATAATAGGAAAATTAATGGAAAGAGATTGTTTTAGCTTTACAGCAGCTCTAAGAAAAAGTTATTATCGAGCTAAAGTAGGTTTTTGATTGAATCACTTCCGTTGTAAAAATGGTTAATTATTAACTTAGGGGCTGCTTCAATGACACCTTTTTAACTGAAAACAGAAGGCTTTAAATGTGTTCTTGCCATTCATTTATGTGTTTAGTCTATAGGTTTGTGCATTTGAATGTGTATGTGCGCAGACGCTTAGTCTTTTTTACAAAGTGACATTGCCAAATTACTTGTCCGCATAATACAGAAAAATTAGTCGTGTCCATGGATCAAATCGAACTGGAATCATTTTAATAACGTTTTATATATACATAGGGAAAGGAAAGGGAAGGAGGCCTTCGCAGGGGATAGTGTAGTTGACACTTCAGGGCTGCGTTGTCGTCGTGTCTAGGCGCAGGTCCTTCATCTCATCTGGATACGGCCTGGATCTGGCAGACCACGGCAAACCTCGGGATAAGCAGAGAGAGACTATTATTAGCGTAGACGCCATTCTTCTTATGATGTAGCGAGTACATCAGGTGGTTCCGACTGACCTAATTTATGCAGCCTAACACTTTACATGAATTATAGAAGTAGATAGAAGTAGATATTATTGAATTATAGAAGTAGATAATGTGTTATGTGTATGCCAGGTTAAAGAGATGTGTTTTTAGTCTAGATTTAGTCTAGATTATATCGTGACTATCGTCGTGTGCGACTCAACAACGATGCAGGCTCAGTTGTCTCCTGCTTTTATTGAGACTATCTTGACTACAGTCACCAACATCAAGCTAGGCCAAGCCATCACTGTCAAACACTTTTAGAGAGTGCTGGGGCTTCTGGCAGCAGCGTCCAACGTAATACCTTTTGGTCTGCTGTACATGAGACCCTTGCAGTGGTGGCTCAGGTCCAGGGGGTTTTCCCATGGGGAAACCCGTTTTGCATGATCAAAGTAATGTGCCGATGCCTTTGTTCTTTGGCTATGTGGAAGAAACCATGGTTCCTGTCCCAGGGTCCTGTGTTGGGAGCATCCTGTCAGTGGAAAATTGTGACTACGGATGCATCCCTCACAGGCTGGGGAGCAGTCATGAAAGGCTGCTTTACCAGAGGTCTGTGGAATGGGCATCATCTTCCATGGCACATCAATTGCCTAGAGATGATGTTTCTAGCCCTGAGGCACTTCCTCCCAGACCTCAGGGGCCATCATGTTCTGGTACGAACAGACAATACATCGGTGGTCTCCTATATAAATTGTCAGGGGGGCCTGAGGTTGCACCCTCTGTGCAGACTGGCACATCAGGTTCTTCTGTGGTCCCAGGGAAAGTTGCTCTCGCTCAGAGCAATGTATATTCCTGGGGACCAAAATTTGGGAGCAGACATCCTGTTGAGGCAGGAGCTGAGGCCCAGGGAATGGAGACTCCACCCCGTGATGGAGGAGTTGATTTGGAGGAAGTCCGGCCAAGCAGAAGTAGATCTGTTCACCTCTCACAAGAACACCCTGGCTCCACCGGGACGGGGTCAGTTTACTCCTAGTAGCCCGAGTCTGGTTCTCACACATCATAGTGCTCCTAGCCGGCACCCCATGAAAGATCCCCATCAGGAAGGACCTGCTCTCGCAAGCCGGGGGCCTAAATCACCACCCCTGGCTGAAGCTGTGGAAGCTATGGGTCTGGCCTCTGAGGGGGACCAGCTTCTGAGCACTGGTCTCTCAGCCGAGGTTGTTGAGACCATTCTAACCTCTAGAGCTCCCTCCACGAGGAAACTTTATGCCTTTAAGTGGAATGTGTTCGCTTTATGGTGCAGAGAACGTCAGTTGGATCCAGTTAACTGCCCAGTGGCTTCAGAGCTGGAGTTCCTCTAAAGCCATTTCTCTGATGGTCTTTCCCCGTCCACACTTAAGGTCTATGTGGCAGCCATAGCTGCCTTCCACACATCTTTAAGCGGTGGCCCTTTTGGGGAAACACCAACTAATCGTTTGTTTCCTTCGTGTTGCTCAGGGGATGAGGCCTGTCGCCCAAGCCAGGGTTCCTGTTTGGGACCTGGCAGTGGTTCTTGAAGGGTTATCCCTTGCCCCCTTCGAACCGATTTACAAGGTGTTGGAGAAGTTTCTCTCTTTCAAAGTGGCCTTCCTGCTAGCTATTTTGTCCCTTAAAAGAGTTGGGAATCTGCATGCTCTTTCTGTTGTTCCCTCTTGGCTTGAGTTTGCTCCTGGTAGGGTTAATGCCATTCTCCACCCTAGGGCGGGCTACGTGCCCAAAGTGACGTATAATGTGGCACGGTCGGTTATCCTGCACGCCTTTCATCCTCCACCACATGTGTCAGCACTCTCTTATTCATTTCACTTTAGGAAAGGGCCTTTGCATTTGCAAAAATAATATTACTTTTTTGTTGTTGTTATTAAAAAACAAACAAGCAAGCCCAGCCCAGGTGAGAAACAGTAACACAAAAGTAACATAACACATTACTTTACATAAAATTAAGTAATGCAGTTAGTTACTTTTTTTGGAGTAACACAATACTGTAATGCATTACTTTTAAAAGTAACTTTTCCCAACACTGATATCCACACAGTACTGAAGTTGAAGTAGCTCTTAAAAGTACGAGAAATTGTTTAGAAACATATTTTATATGTGTATGTTACTGAGTGTTCCTCGAGGAAAGCAATACGCTTCTGCCGAAACGTCATAATAAAAATACTCGAGTGAGTAAATACTTTACTATGTTATCGAGTGTACCTCTGCTGCCATCAAAAAACAATAATGACTAAAGCCCCTGGAGGGGTAATTAAATGATAATATCTGCAGGGTGAACGTCAGTCTCACGAGGGAAGAGAAACACGACAGCTGGTGCCCAGACTGCCTGCTGACCTCAAGCTGCCATTACCCACACATACCTCACAACAGTACTACAATATACAATATGGATAATATCTATTGACAGTCTTACGAAACTGCATACTTTACAGGGCCAAATCCTTACTGAACTAATCTTCAAAAGTGCTCTGCTTTGTAAATAGCACATGATGTTGGATACTGACAGAATTGTCTTCTTGCAATTTAGACCTCAGGAGAAGAGTTATAAGGTGAAAGAGCATAAAAGATTTTGACCCAAAAACCATGGACGGATGGATGGATGGAGCTTTTCATAAATAGGTTACTTTGGAAATTTCTACTCTAACATGTTTGCTGACTAACAGGACTAAACCTACAGAGTGCCCCTCAAACAGAACAAATTCTGTATATTGGAATAGTGAGGTCCCACTGAAATGATGGAGCGCAACACCAAAAACAAAGAAAAGTCATGGTGAATATGTCCAGAGCTGTTCATAAAAAAGAGAAATAACTTTTTTTTCCCATTGCCGGACATTGTTAGTGTACCAATTAATTATTTGTAGTAGTAAGCTCAAGTAATAAGATTGTAAACACAGTTAAGAGAGTGCCCTTTAGTAACACCAATAACAAGTCCTGTCATGAAACTCTAGATGGCACAGGCTGATAGGTGCCATCTAGAGTTTCAGATATATCATGTCAATGATATATCATATGATTTAATTATGATACTTGCTCAGGTGGTTTCTTATTATAATCTTGCTTGGTTTCATTTTCCGTAACCGTACCAGTGCCATAGACAACCATGCCGAGAATTCCAGGACAAGAACGGTTTGTACGTGCCGTGCCGTACCAGGCTCAAGTGGAAACACAACTGGAACCGTTCCTTACCATTCTAAGAATTGTTCGGCCCAATGGTGGAAAAGCGGTTAATGATTTATTAATAAATGACAAAGATCAGAGTACAATTTAGGAGCCATTTACTGAGTTACAAAAAATGTAATTTCTTGGTTCCCAGACAGTTGTTGTAATTCATATAAGCAAAAAAGTAATATATGTGTATCTGTTGACAATCCTATGGCCATACTGGATTACAACTGATCTCCACTCGCTGTGCATTTCTCCTCATATTCTATGACGGATAGGAAATTTGTCCCTACACCCATTATATAAACAAAGACCTTACTGTTTATTCATTAGCTTAAACCGGTTGCACATTGTACACTTTTTTTTTTTTTTTTAGGAATCATTAAAGATGGATTTGTGCTGCAGTGTGACTGATCTTACAAGAATGCACATCCATCCATCTTCCTATAGCATTATTCCCGGTCATTTGCAGGGTCTGCTTGACATACACATTTGATTTGGCACAGGTTTTACACCGATTGCCCTTTCTGGCCAATTTGGCATATCCAATCCACCTAACCTGCATGTGTTTGGACTGTGGGGGAAACCGGAGCACCCGGAGGAAACCCACTCTGACAACATGCACACACAGAAAGGGCTGCTGGCTCAGCCGGGCCGAACCTTCTTGTTGTGAGGCGACAGTGCTACCCACTGGGCCACCGTGCCGCACCTTTCAACAATGCACGTGTAAACTAATATTTAAGAATATCTTCCTCAGTATTCTTGTCTTGTGTAACAGTACAAATATCTAAACATTCTTAAATCAAGACACATTTACATTTACAAGATACATTGCATAAGATATTATGTCTTGTTCACTGATAAAATGTAGCAAAATTAAAGGTACGCTATGAAATGTTTGGCCCTCTAGTGGTTAAAAAACAAAACTGCATGCATTTTGCATAAGAGCATGGTTTTGGTTGTGCTTCAGCTCTGCATGCTGTGTGATGTGCAGATAAATATGTTTTTCCTACTGCTCATAAAACATTCACCACAAGGCTTAAGATATATAACCAGTTATATATATATATATATTTGGTGGGGCAGAGTAAAAGTGACTTTTCCTTTTGAGAATTAAAGTACATTTTGTTGACAAATTTGGTCCAGTTGTTGCAAGAAGACATCATTATCTCTAACTTTCTCCGCTGTGAGCACACACATCTCCCTGACATTTTACTTCCTTTTCTGCTCACCCCTCCACCCTTTAACAGCCTGGGAGAATGAGAGAACACAAGGGCTAGTTATTCTCCTCCCTGGAACCAACATTGCCATAGAGACTCACACTGTTTGTATTGCTCAACCTTGTTTTCAACTTTGTGTCTTTCCAAAGCCTTCAAAGGGGCTGTTTTGAATGCTTAGCAAGGGGCCACCTTTTATGCATCACGTCGCCGTGATATATGTGTGTTTCCTGTCCATCCTTTTCATGGGCTCGGTTACACAATGAAAGGAAGATACGTCCAAATTGTAATTGTCCCTAATTACATCTTATTGTGGGACAGAACTTTATGGCTGAGGATGTCCATTTCTCTGGCTCTCTATTCCAAAGTATCCCAGCGCTGGTCAGGCAGGGGCCCCCTCACAAATTATTATCCAAGTCCCTAACCATCTGTGCAAGTACTATGTAAAGGAAAGCCTATTGATCAGTCGTACACATCTGGGATTTTATAACTGGCATGCTTCATATGGTTTCTGCTTTATAGTACCAAAATTAACTTTGGATTATAGTCGTCGTGTGTATGTACAACTAAAGAAGAACAGGTATTGAATGATGCACATCATCCACTGCCCTGGTGTGTTCATTTATTACATATGTTGGCTAATTTGACCTGCTTTCAGCCACTAATGACAGCTCACAGCTCCATTAAATGCATTTTACAATGTTTAAATCCATTCCGCATGCAGATTATCCCCTGTAAATGGTGCAAAATTCCATGTGAGCTATAAAGATTTCATTTTTTTTTTTTTTTGGATTATGTCACTTTCCAAATGACTAAAATCTGAAACGACGGGCAATAAGGCTAAAAGTAATTTCCTTGACCTCATAGTGTAGTTTCAAACAGAATATTTGAATAAGGGGCTCTTTTTATCTCTCTTGCATGAGAGAGGAGTAGCCGTTCACACTGGGAAACACAAGTGCTTCTTGCACCAGGTCATGGACGCTACATGTATACAGCGCCTCCTGGAGGAGGAAAAGATGTGACGCTTCCCTGAGCCTTATCCAGGACCAGAAAAATTCATTCTGCTCCATCTAAATGCATTTCGTTACCAAATGTTTATCTGTGAATTATAACTGCACCACACACATTCATTAATAAGCAATGATAGTCCACAAGACAAGAAAGCAAGTCGACAAAATTTTTTATTCAAACAGTCTTGTGCTTTTCACAATGGACTGTTTCAAAGCAGATTTACAGGAAAATGTTACAGTAACAATGTCTTTAATTACAGGCCCTCATTTAGTAATTCAAGGGCAACGGTGGCAAGGAATAAAAAATGTTAATGTTACTGGGGGATGAAAAAAGTGCATTGCTTAGCTAACTACACTACCGGTCAAAAGCTTTTGCAACATTATAAATGTCTATACTGTCACTTTTGATCAATTTAATGCATCCTTGCTGAATAAAAGTATTAATTTCTTTAATTTCTTTTCAAAAAAAAAAAAAAAGTCTTACTGACCCCAAACTTTAGAACAGTAGTGATAATGTTACAAAAGCTTTATATTTCAGGTAAATGCTGTTCTTTTGAACTTCCTATTCATCAAATAATCCTGAAAAAAAAAAAAAAAAATTACACAACTTATTTTAAAAAATCTTACCGTTCAAAAACTTTGTAAGGCAGTGTAAATACTAGCAGGTAGTTTATACACAACATGCATAATTGTCAAATTAATTGCTCAAAAATGCTCTCTGTTCTGTACTGTATGTGAATGAATGGGGTTCTGCTGTAAAATACAAACCACACATTTTACAGTACATAAACTGTTAATGTCAATAATGTAATTCAGTTATATGCAACTCAACATGTTCTGTTCATTTCAGCAGCTTTTAAAACAGTGAAGGCAAACAAATAAAACATTATAGTTTGTATATAAAGTAATTGCCAGGCAAGATTTTTATGGCTTTTGGTATCATTCTTATTACTATACATTTCTATGTGTCATTAATATAAAACACTAAATCAACTGTTCTATTTAAAATTTAGTTGAAGAATTGAATAACTGATGACATGATATACAGTGCTGTGCAAAAGTCTTAGGCCACCATTAGATGTTGTTTTAGCAATAGTATAATGACCTTATATAATTATTTCTCAGTCTCTTTATTAGAATATAACCAGAAAATACAGGAAATTTGTATGCAGTAATAAAAAAACCAGAAAAAATAAAATAAGATGAAAAAAAACGACTTCTATAGGCTAAAGTGGCAAAAGTACTGTATATATTAGTCACACATGAAGTTCAAATATTCCATGAAGACTCTCAGTTACTATGAGCTAGTGTGTATGACAACTAGGAACAAATTATAAAAATGTTGTTAGAAATTCTTGATTAATGATTGCATGTCACACTGCTGGACACTGCTTGACATTTCATGTTAACTTTACATTCGAAGCATTCATGAGGATTGCATTAACAATCGCATTTTTGTATACAGTAGGTCCATTATATGTCTTTCCTGATACAAGAAAAGAAATCACAGTAAACAAAATTCGATATATGTTAGAATGTATATTGACATATTTGTGAATTGGTCTGAGTAAGATACATGTTACTTAAGTTTAGGTCTGGATTCATGGATATAGAAGCATATGAATGATTTGAAGAACCAAGGATTTTTGGAAAGCTATGATTGTCAGGTAATGATTTTGTCAGCAGCATGGAAAAGAGTTTTCTCTTTGTCATTATTTGTCTCTTAATTTTTTTTATAGGAACATCTGGATTGATTTTGTTGTTGTTATATAACCTCAAAAAAAGAATTATATTTGAATTATATGTTAGTTATGTTACAAAAATGCAAATATCAGCTAATAGAGTCTCAAGAGAGCTCTTGCCAGCATCTTTGGTGGCCTCTCTCTATGCAGCGTCCTGCTTCTTTCAAGTTAAAATGACAACTGCCCCTTAATTGAGGGGTGTATAGTGAGTGGGTCACTCTTTTCCATGCTGCTCAGAACACTAGGGGAGCTAAGAACTCCCGCCATCCAAGTGATTCGGCCGAGCAAAAAAAATCCATGAGACTCATTAAGCTGTGTGGAGAAAGCCTTTGTAGCGGTTTGCAGCTTGAGGCTAGTTGTTCTTGAGAATTACCAGACTATGTCAAGGCAGTGATAGTGATTGAGAAACACCATTTCAACTGTAGCAATTTAAGTGCCACAATATTTGTATGATAATATATAAAACACGAACACACGGAGCTAATAATATTCAAAATGACAGAGAAACAGCTAAAATGCAGCAGACCCCTTACTCATTCTTCCATAAGTGATTACAAGACATCTAAATTAGATTATCATGTTAAAAAGCGGGTTAGAATGAGAATAATGAGTCAAAATCCTTCTCATTTATATACTGAGACAAAAATAAAGATGATAATAACAATAATACATACACAACCAATAAATAATATTATCTTGAGTCCAAAAATTAAGAACGTTGACAGAATATAATTTAACAAATATTCATATTACAACCCACTGATGAACGGTAGTTTACAAACACACAGTTGGTGTGTGTGTGGTGTTTGAGGAGGTGTGAGCTGTACTGTGGACTCATGGCTCTCTTCCAGTGAGAGGCGGTGGAGATCAGATCTGAGCTCTGATCACAGCAGTAGTGAGCTGCTCACTGCCACAGTCACAACACTGTGACATCCATCAGGGATTTTCACTTTTCTTCTTTTTGTCTTGTTTTGTTTTCTATCAAACGGGTTCAGACTGAAGCAGCCCTCAAAGCAGGTGGTTATTGGGTGATCTCAGGAGGTTCACTGTGCCACCTATACCGGTAAGTGAGCTTCAGCTCAATCACAATGATGGGAGTGAGTGGGGTTTGCTCTGAGATGAAACTACATTATGTTTACCTAAATTAGCTGAATTACTTTCGGTGACACTGTGTACCTTTCCTGCAATTTAATCCAGTAATAGCCAAAACACACAGAACATATCAACAAAGACGCGACGCGACAATCTGGAACGCTTCCGTTATAATCAAGACGTGACGCGTCAACCCGGAACGCTCTACAATTACATTTTAGTGACATTTAACGAATCAATTATAATCAGTTGAGGAGCTGTTCACACAGTTGCACTCATTAACAATATAATGTTGAACAGAACGCAGTCTCCAGACGCGCGTTTAAACTTCGTTAACTTGACACGGCAAGACAAAATATAACGCAGGCTTGTTCCTTTTGTGGCATCGCTGAAATAAAAACGCGTCCCCATATGGCGCTCCTGCACTCGAACGCAAGAAGGCGTCCTGTGCGAACGGGCCCTGACGCGTCGGTGCTCGGCAACTTTGAAATGAAATGGTTCCAGTGGTGACATGTGATTCAGCTACAGGTGTAATCCATATGTTTCAGGCTGTAGAACGTCATGACAGCCGAAAAGACGATTCCCATAATAAATGGAAAAGCAGATGATACGATGGACCCCGAAGCGTCGAACCCGAGCGCAGTGCGCAGCAATGATAAGAAGGTAGTGAATGAGAGAGGGCAGTGGAATAATAAGATTGAGTTTGTGCTGTCAGTGGCTGGAGAGATTATCGGGCTTGGCAACGTTTGGAGGTTCCCATATCTGTGTTACAAGAACGGCGGAGGTAAGAGATTATGCATTCATTCCCATTCAATGACACACTTCACCAACTCCTGTCAAAGGCTGATGGAGTTTTTTTCTTTGCCATTCAGGCTTTCTATTTATGCAACTGACATTTCTTCTTGCCCTTTTTTTAAACCTAAATCTCTAAGGTCTTAGTCCATCCACATGCTTTGTCATGCATCCACAAGTTCTGCTAGATGGCACATTGGTTTAACTTCTGTGGTGTTAAATGAACTATAAGTAAACATTATAATAACTATGAAAATAAATGATAATGCCATGGTTGTAGTTGCTATGTGTTTTAAAATGGAAACTATAAGGCTGTAGATTATAACAACATGCAGCGTTTTTTTGTCGTGGCCATGTGATTTAGTACTCAGAATAGGCTGATACAGCTGATCCAACAGTGCAAAAGCAGTACAAGATAATTCATAGAAAGATATTAGCACACAATGCACGATTAAAACCACACAGCCTGCGAAACATCCAGCAACTAATGGAACCTCTCAGATATTTCTTAATTGAATATGACACCTCTCCTTGATTTGTCATTCTTAGAGTTGGAAAAACAAATGAAACGATTTTATGATTTCCTGTCAACAACACACACTGACTGTTTCTATAGGTTACTGTTAGTCAGCTTTGCATGAATTTGTTAAATGAATGTGATGGTTCTCATGGGTTGAGGGGTGTAACTGTATGTGTCTGTTTTAGGTGCTTTCTTTGTGCCTTATGTCATCTTCTTCGTCTGCTGTGGGATCCCAGTCTTCTTCTTGGAAACAGCACTAGGTCAGTTCACTAGTGAAGGGGGCATCACATGTTGGCGAAAAGTCTGCCCACTCTTTGAAGGTAAGGCCTAGTTCTTATTTTTCTCATGATTACATTCCTACTCATTACACTGAACATACATCAACAGTGATGTTAAACTGCATGGTTTCTTGTCTTTATTGGTTGCGTGTCCTCTTATAGGCATTGGTTATGCGACCCAAGTCATCGAAGCCCACCTGAATGTTTATTATGTGGTTATATTGGCTTGGGCCATTTTCTACCTGTTCAACTGCTTTACAACAGAGCTGCCCTGGGCGTCGTGTGGTCACTATTGGAACACGGGTTGGTACATTTGAGGATTCAAGAAAGCATTTCTAAGAATGAAGTAAAACATCTTAACGCATGAATGAAAAACTGACAAATTGTTATAACAATTGCCTTCTAGAAAACTGTGTGGATTTTAACAACGAAAGCATTGCCAACTTCACCAACGCATATTCCACATCACCAGTCATAGAGTTTTGGGAGTGAGTATGATACTGACTGTTTAGTAGCATTACATACATAGTACTGTACATATTTCTAGAAACATCAGCAGGAATTCAGGTTATGAATTCACCAGCAGTTCACAAATAATTAACATGCACAGTGACACACTGGCTTTCCAGGCAACTTTTGGCACAGTTCATCTGCAGAGCAGTCAACTACTGCTTATTATCCATGGAAATCCATAACCTTTTTCACTGATAATTTGTCATTCTTTTTGCTTTGCTGTTGTCAACAAGCATCAAAAGGGCACTTGCACAGCTAGGAATGGTATGGACACAAATTTGGCCATAGTTGGCTTGTTTTTTCCTCACAGTTTCATATTCAAGGCCAAATACAGAGGAAGCAGTCAGACAGTTCTCGCATGTTGCTGGCCTCAGTCTCACACATTGAGCATGCAGGCCTCTAGTACTGAGAGGCACAGAAGCTGTCAGTTCTGAGGTTGAATGGTGAAGGTTTGTTCAAAGGGGGCATGACTTAGGCAGTGGATGTCACCCAAGAACATGTCAAAGATGATAAATGGCAGTGCAAGAAAGAGAATTGTGGCAAACTTGCAATTCATTGCGTCACAACCAGTCAACGTTAAACAAAACTTTAGACCACCTTAAAGTTAGGACAAATAGTTGGGCATGTAGAGTTGGCTCTCCTGGAAGTCAGAGGTTCTTGGAAGTTTGATGGATATCATTGTACCTGGTTTGGGGTCATTGTACATTGTGCACATGAGAAAGTGTCTAATTTAGTCCAGTTTAGATATGAACTTGTGTTCATGTGTTGCTTGCCTGCTAGAAAAGTTGTTCATTTCAGAATGTTTTCCCTTCTAGACGCCGTGTTCTCAAGATATCCTCTGGAATTGAAGAAGTTGGCAGCCTTCGCTGGGAACTCGCTATCTGTCTACTTTTAGCCTGGATCATATGCTATTTCTGCATTTGGAAAGGTCCAAAATCAACTGGAAAGGTAAAAACAAAAGGTCCAGTGACCAGAAATGGTGTTGAATGTGTGTAGATGTTAACCAAAGAGTGAGAGGCCGAGTTGGAGATGTCTCAATGAGAGACTTGGATGAATAGGAGAACTTAGCGCCCTAATGTCATGCAGTCAATTCAGCACGGAAGCAAATGGGTGAGTGAGACATGCATCCTTGCAAATGATGTCATCAGTGCAACTCTGACATGTGGAGCGCTCATACGGTATGTGGGAATGCCCAGCTACAGTGTGGATCCAGTGATTTGCAAAGGCTCAAATGCAAACATTATCAGCACATAAAGTGTTAAATCTTTGAGGGCACAATTGCACTTTGAGGCTTTAGATATATATTGAGAGAATGTCAGCTGTCAAAACTACCGACTCGCATATCAGACAGGCAGGCATCAAAATGGCCATTGAACAGAAATCGGCAGCCTTCCAGAAACCGAACGGAAACGTAGGTGCACAAAGGTGCATCCTCACAATAACTAAATGGTTTATTGGTAAACTCAAACCAAACTACTGTGAAAAAGTGCCTTTGGAAAACAAACAGTTTGCATTATTCCTGTGTCTGGACAGCGAAAAGCAGCTCTGGCCTTCCTCTACCTTCGCCTTGTACCCACAATCCATTGCATTATGAGGGCCTGTGTCCCTCTGCCAATCTCTGCAACTCAGTCACTAGCCTTCCTCTGGATTCTATTCTTCCAGCAGCCTTTAAGAAAGTCTAACGGACTCAATGAGCCAGAAAGAAAGTGGAAAGAAAGGAAGAGGGATGTGTGGGGAAAAATAAATGGGTTCACATTGTACAGGTCCAGGAGAAAAGCTCGGCAGCAAGGCCTATATCTCCTGAAGTGGCTTTTGTTTGGCCGTGAAGCAAGGGGAAAGAATGCTCCTTCATGGTGAGGCTTTAGCAGCCTGTCCAAGATTGATTTCTGTATTCACAGGGGGAAAGTGGAGCGTTCATGAGGAGCATGCAGAGTTCCTCCACTCGCCTCTTCCCTTCTGTGAGGAATTATGTCTGGCGGATAGCAAACTGCTTTCTTCCTTTCCTTTGACTGCTATACAGATTGCAGCATTCAGAACATTTGCTAAGCTGTTCACCGCAGGTCTTTTGTGGCTGTTTGTGATTCTCCCATAAGCCAGCGGTAGATTTATGGCATGAGGCTGACCTGTGAATGTGGGGCTTAAATGTTTGACCTGGGAGAGTGGGAGAAAGTCAGCGTGCGTCAAAGTCTCATGGCGAGTTTAAACATTGGTCCATTCATTGAGAAAAACCACATGCATGCATCTGAAAGCCTAGTGGGGGATTCGCTCATTGCAGTGTCCATGGTTTTTGGATATGGATATGTAATCATTTTACAAGACTAATTGAAAAGAGTGTGAATTAGTGAGGTGGACAAGCTTTGCCATGCTCATACTGTGAGGTGCACTGGGATTAAAGGATATCCTTTGTCAAACTCTTACAGATCTCCGATTAACACAGTCGGTCTGTTTATTCCACCTGATTACTTGGTTAAGAAACGTTACGAAAACATACATTGATTCTCACATTGCAGTTCAATACATTTAGGCACAAATGAGAAAGGGTGATTGATTTTGTTAAAGAGGCATTTTAAAAGACAAAAACTTCCTGTCTCCAATTTATTAATTTTGAAGTGTCTCAAAGGGCGTCACATTTGTTAATTAACGTGAAGATGCGTTTGTTGTCGTTTGGTACAGTAAATTACCCAGGTCAGATTGAAGTCATCAGCAATTGTCAGTTTCTGTGCCACACATTTTCCCACACTGCCAACACAACCCAGTTGGGCTCCTTCTGGAGGGAAACAGGGTAGAAGCTTTTGTGTCCAAACCCTGTCTTGTCCTCGTATGGTCTTGACCGGGTGCCAGAGGAACAAGAACCTAGTGCCGCCCCCAAGGGTGGTTTTGTTCACGGGACTGAAAGAGCTTCAAAATGTTGAACTCATTTCTGTGGATCGTGAATGCTATTTTCCAAAAGCATTTTATGTTCTCGAACTTGAATGTATAGTGGAGAAGAATCATGCCGTGATCTTATAATGCTGTTGGTCTGATTGCGCTGAGGATTCGAGCCTCTGTGTGTCTTGGGAGACAAAGCTCTTACACTGCTTGGTTGAGACTTGGTAATAATTCAAGACTGTGAACATCATGTTGACAAGTCACAACATGATGGTGGCCTGGCTATTCTATTTTTGTCTTTTTGATGTGCTGTGTTGCTCTGTTGAGTGTTTTCTCCATCAAAACCTCTGGCTCAGACCTGCATCCCTTCCTCCCCCTGAGAGTAACTCTTTCAATCGGCACCCAATTAAGGCTTTGGGAGAGTACCTGCCCCCTCTGGCAGACCCTCAGAGCATTCCGTAACCCCTTCACGTTAAGTGCACTGCTTCATTCACTCACTCATTCATTCGCTCGAATCCTTTTCTTTGAAAGGTATACTAGTAAGACATCTGATTTGCACATGATAGCCCATCACAAAATAGGGTAAAAAATGTGTTTGGTCTTCAGATCACAGACAGTTTGCCCCATTAAATTATTTTTAAAGGAATAGTTCAAAAATGAAAAGTTTGTAGATGTGTATGCTACCACTTTTTTCACACAGTTTTCCATACCCTGACATTCACAGTGACCAAAAAAGGACAAAACACTATTCACAAACCATTTAAGCCATTTTCCAAAAGGTAACTAATTTTTACAGAAAAATAATTCAGATTAAAAAAATAATGCCACACTTCACTGGTTCTAATGTGCATCATAGTGAACACAATGCATGTGTTTGAATATGCAAAATGATTTGAAAACTACAAAGAACAACTTAATCTTCTAATTTGTCATCCAGTTTATTTGTACAGCACAATTCACAATATGCATAATTTCAAAGCAGCTTTAAAAATGTTATGTTTTCAACATAATATACAGTATAATGTTGATATAAATGAGGGATGTGCTGTAAAATTAATAACGCATTCTACAGAGCGCCTAAAGGGACATGGTTAGGCTCGCTGCGGTAGATGGTCACATTACAGTTCATCAGATTTCACTTATCACATGAAGATAGTAAGGAAAGATGACTGACAGGACGATTTGCTGCGCAACAGATCCTGAGTGTCATTGACAAATATCTTATCTTGTAAAATGTGTGGTCAGTATCTCCTCCCCTATACACAGAAAGTCCATACAAGTTCAATATGGAGTACCACAAGGCTCAGTACTAGGACCGTTGCTTTTCACCCTGTACATGCTACCCCTAGGAGATATCATTAGGAAGCATGGCATTAGTTTTCACTGTTACACTGATGATACTTCTTTATATCTTTATATTTCTTTGCCTGATAAAAATATACCAATTCACAAAACTAACGGAATGCACAGCTGATATAAAAAAATCGGATGACTAGTAATTTCCTATAACTAAATTCCGAAAAAATAGAGGTTTTGAAATATTGGACCAAAAACCTCCGCATGTAATAACCTAGAATACTCTTTAACACTTGATGGATGTTCTGTTACATCTTTATTTTCAGTTAGGAACCAGGGTGTGTTATTTGATAGCAATCTTTCATTTGAAAGCAACAATTCTAGTATTTGTAAAACTGCATTTTCCATCTTAAAAATATATCAAAATTACGACATATGCTTTCAATGTCAGATGCAGAAAAGTTGATTCATGCGTTCATGACCTCAGATTACTGTAATGCTCTACTGGGTGGTTGCCCTGCATGCTTAATAAACAAACTCCAGCTGGTCCAAAACGCAGCAGCTAGAGCTCTTACTAGAACCAGGAAGTATGACCATATTAGCCCAGTTCTGTCGACACTGCACTGGCTCCCTATTAAACATCATATACATTTTAAAATCTTGCTAATTGCTTAGCAAGCTCTAAATAGTTTAGCTCCTCAGTACTTGAGTGAGCTCTTAACGCATTATAGTCCTTTACATCTGTTGCGATCTCAAAATTCTGGCCAGTTGATAATACCTAGAATATCAAAATTGACTGCAGGTGGTAGATCCTTTTCCTATTTAGTGCCTAAATTCTGGAACAGCCTTGTATTTGACACAAACACGAGAACCCCCCGACTGAGCCTTTTTTTTTTTTTTTTTTTTTTATAGCCGAATTTAACTAATTTAATAACTGATGATCTTTTACAATGGAACTGAATCAACACTGAACTGAATTCAGCTGAACAACAACACTTTTTTTTAGAGCCACTTTTCAGACGAATTGAACTCTGTTTGCGTCATTGAATCATTATTTTCCTGTTGATCACTGTAAAGCTGCTTTGAAACAATCTGTATTGTATAAAGCGCTATAAAAATAAAGGTGGGAAAATAAAGGCGTGCATTCAAAAGCGATATTGAAAGCAGCTCCCCGATGCACATAAATTATATACAATATAATTACCCAAATATATAATTGCAAGAGAATGCAAAAGCATTGAATTCTTTTTTTCCTCCCATTTCATATTTTTTCCATCAACATGTCCTCTTTAGGGGCATTTCCTTTCCGAACATAATATTCGACTTTGGGCACATCCCTATAAATGAGCCTCCAGATCTAGCTATATTGTATTTATTTTGTGTCTCGGGCACACGCCTGAGTGTTCGAATGTAATTAAAGTTGTAATGAAATCGACACAGCGTCTGTTGTTTTCACTGGATCGAGATATGAAATTATGATTATAGTCAAGTGGTGTTTTTTGTCCTTTTTGGGAGTAGGTCAGATGTGGTCACTATAAACTGATGTTGTATGGAAAAGAGCTGCATGATGATTCTTCAAAATGTATTCTTTTTTGTTCTTTAATTTTTCTGGGTGTAAATATACACTTTTTGGTGATTTCTTGCACCAGTCTGGATAGATTCAGCGTCTCCAAGTACCTCAATTTTATCTAAATGTTTGTATGCAGTAGAATGTGAACGATTAGTTGGTGCAGCTTGATGACCATTATTAATGCCCATGGAAACTTGTTTTCCCTCTACAGGTGGTGTATGTCACTGCAACCTTTCCTTATTTCATGCTGTTGATCCTTCTTCTTCGAGGAATCACATTGCCAGGAGCTGCTAATGGAATTAAGTTCTACCTGTACCCTGATATCTCTCGTCTGTCAGACCCTCAGGTATGAACAGTATTATTCAGTGTCACTACACTTTTAATGGATTTAACACCCTTCTGTCTTTCTTTATAGTTAACGTTTTTCAGGCATTTTTTTATATGCACCTTCTTTAACAACAGTCAACCAGAAAGAGAATAGTGAATTTAAATTTGATTTCAAATCAAACATTTGAAATTGTTACTGTGTGTTTGTTTAGATAGGAATTACATCACACAGCTGAAACAAATAATTTCAGCGTTTCCATTAATACAATTATTTCAGTGCATCCCTGCTGTCCCGCCACATTTTCATAATGAACTCAAAATTTTTATACTTCTCATTGTTCATTATACTTCTGCTGCTTTGGCAAAGCATCTGTCAATCGAACTAAAACTGAAATCACAATATGGCTCAATGCACTTGTCAAATTGTGAAATGAATTGAATAAATATAGTCTGTTGCACTGGATGTTTCAGAGCGAAGCGCGGCACTGTGTTCTTGTGTACTTGCAGATCATGATCTGCCAATGTTTTCAGCATCTCAGAGCGGCTTGGTTCATAGTTTCTGCTGCTAACTCCATCTTTGCATGTGCTGCGAGTTTAACATGCATTTGGGAAAGCAACATGCGCCAGTTGCGCTTTTATTTTCACATTCAGATAATTTCCACCATCTTTGTGGATGATGATTACTGCATTTCACTGGATTTGTAATGAGAAGCGTTTGTAAACCTGCTGTCACAGTTTACGCCAAAATAAAAGCTTCTGGCAAGAAAAAAATAAGACATTAGTATTGTAGTTTTACTACTGTAAACAAAAATACTATACTCATTATGAAATATTTGTGCAGTTGTTTTACATTAGTAATGTATTTCTTCCTCAGAGATGCACATGTCCCCAGACCGCCCTAGTCTGAGGTCCAACCATCATACTCTTATAAAATCCCGTGAGAAACATGCAGACTTTGTGCTCAATTATATTATCAGATGTAGCAGGTTATGGCATTTATGAGAGAAATTTAGCGCCTGAAAGTTTAATTTACCTTAATGTATGACAATGAAACCAGAGATGGATAGATTTAATACAGCTGGAGATATAAGTAACACAAGTATAAACCTTTTAAATGGCATTAATTTTACTATTTTATGAAATGCATAAAATAACGGAATAGTTTACAAAAAAAAAAAAAAAAAAATGCAGGAACCTCTCAAGTGAAGATCTATCATTTAAAATAAATAAATAAATAAATAAATAAAGTAATTAATTAATGAGACTAAAAAAGATGCGGTTTGTGATTCAGATCGTCTCATTAAGCCAGCTATCATCAGTAAATCCTTTCAGATTGCTTTCTTTAGACTGTTGTCTCAACTGTGACTTTATTTGCTGATTCTCCTAAATGAGTGTGAAAATCTGCCTTGTATTTGAGCTGACATGTTTGTTTTGCTGAAGGTGAATTGAGGTGTTTTTGTCCCAGTTGATTGTTAGCTTTGTCCATGGCTCAGGATATTCCCTTTAGGTTACAAAAAATCACCACCAGATTTTAGGGTACCTTCAGAATCCAATTTCCCCTGATATAAACCTCCAGTGTGATACAAGGACCACTTTTGCTTTTCTATCACCCTGATGTGCTGTCTGTCACACTATAGACCCTTTTCACAGACTGTGATGACGCGTTTTAACGGTCATCGATATCGTAAATCCTGCAAAGTTTTTTATATTTTCATTTTTTAAAAAACGTATGTACATTTATAACACTATACTCAGTATTATATTACCTTTGCATTAAATTACAAAAAACTAGTTGACGCTGTTGTGAGGGTGTTTCTAATACAGCGGCTATGGGAGTGACGGTAAAAATGACATCTTTTTCTCTTCTGACTGCTGTTATCAATCGCTCTCTATTTTTTTCCTCTTTTTGAAAGTTGTGAAAACACTATTGTGAAGTTTTTGAGCAAATGGAAACACAAAAAATATATTTAATGTATTCTCTCATTCACCCAACTATGACGACTTCTGCTTCTGAGAAACCCGGAAATGTGAAAAGGGTCTATTTTGGGATAATCACCATCCGAATGTACATTTTCTCTTACATATATATAGAATGGGTTTTGCCTAGACCGAACTTACAAAAAAATACACAGATAACCACAACGTCTACAATTAAAACCTCCTAAAGTCCCCAAACTTGTTATCATGAAAAATGTAAAGAAATCTGGTAATTAAAAAATAAAAATGTTCAGAGAGTCTATTTACAAGTACAAATAGGAAGCCTTGTTGGCAGAGGCTCTTTACACTAACTCCGCCCACCAGATCCTGATTGAGCCAGAGACAATTTCAAAGGAAACCTGTCCGATAACAGGATCAGTGGTGTGGAGATTACCGGGCGGCCTTAGCTGTTGACGTGTCACATGACCGACCCAAGTTTGAATCTGTCTTTTACCAAACTCATTCTTCCCTCTTTTCCCATCGCATATCAGCTTGGAGTAACATTTATTTTTAAGAAAAATTAAGAAAATGTTCGAAAAGTGGAAATAAAGTGCCTAACGAGTGTTTAATAGTGGGAATAAAGGGTTTATTCTGAATATGTTGTTATTATTGCATACTGTTTTATAATATACTACAATACAATGAGGTGCAAATAGAATCTGCCATTATTTGCTCCAAGTATACAGTAAATAGCATCTAACAACTATTTACACTTTGCAAAGAAAATACTATCTATCATGCACCATCTTTTATGCCAAAAATTATTTTTCCTAATCTAACAGATTTAGAATGACATTTTAAAAAAAATGAGTTTGTTTTACAAATCTAACAGAAATGATGAACCTCAACGAATCAGTGTCAAGTTTTTCAGGAAGCAGGGAACTGTCAGGTCATTTGGTGGGATTACAGGATGCCCACACATGGCTGAACATCAGATGTGGAGATCAGTGTGTCATGCTCCACCGTTTCATCATCCCAGTGAACAGAAAGCAGGACCGAAGGAATGTATGTGAAGTAGCATCGATAGCCTGAGAGAGCGAGCGACATAAAGGAAACGTGGAGAAAGGGTGATAAAGGGCTGCTGTTTGGCGATGGGGGCGCCTCCGACACCAATGTTTAATTAGCTTTCATGCCACACAATAAGAGGTCTGTTCACATTCTCTATGCTCCGTTGTTTTATTCACCATCTTCCTTCACAATCTCACCACGCAATTCAGTTTTCTGTGCCAGAGAGTTTCCATCTCTGCATGTTTAGAGAACAAAGACTATGAAAGTATGCCTGATTTGGACAAAATCAACTTTTTGGTGTTTTGTGATTTCTGTGGTAATGTGGAGGACAGTTAGCATCATTGGAGTTGACTAATATTGTCATGAACTGCATAGACTCAACACTATGCAAAATACCAAACAACCTGTCCATGGTGGCGTCTGTGCGAATTGGCTTGATTCTAAGTGAGAGATGAATTTGCGCCAAAGTACCATAGTGTTTTTAAGTCATTTTACTGTCCTAACTAGTTGCATTTTATTAAATGCATTTAGCATTGTTTTCCCCCTCATTGATGACTGTCCAAGTGTTAGAATCGCAATGAACGACAAGAAGATTTGGAAATAATGACCAGAGACAAGTTTTGCAATCAAAATGTTTCTTGAGGATGCACTTCCTGGCTAAAACAAGACAAAACAAACCTCCAAATTAGCCACAACATCAATAAGCAGCTTTTAAAGAATGTAGCGTTGTGTCCGAGTAATGCCAAACCAGAGCATTCGCACCGGCCGAATGTTAAACAGAAAAGACGTAAATGACCGTCCCCATAGACTGGATGTTCTTGGAGGGAAGTTGCTCTGTGTTTGTGAGGTCAGAGGGGTTACCCTGGTTACCCACTGGAGGAAGCAAATACTGTGAGTTGTCAATTGTTTTCCCAGTAAAGGAGATTAGTGGCTCAATGGTTATGTGAGAGCGTTTTAAAGAGGTGCTGGCTTATTTTCCACCGACTCACATGGATCCCCTATGGCCACATTTTTACACTTCTCTCCCTCTATGGGGCAGAATGACTCTATTCAGAGCGTTCGAGCGCTACGAGAACATTTTAGCATGACTCTTCCTGTTGCCCATGAAAACCTAACTTAAATGTCATAAATGTATCTTTTGTTTTACTTTGTCCCAGAGATAACATTGCAATGCTTATCTTGTGTTTTAAAGGGGACCTATAATGCCCCTTTCACAAGATGTAATATAAGTCTCTGGTGTCCCCAGAATGTGTCTGTGAAGTTTCAGCTCAAAATACCCCACAGATCATTTATTATAGCTTGTCAAATTTGCCCCTAAAAACACGCCGTTTTTGTGTGTGTCCCTTTAAATGCAAATGAGCTGCTGCTCCCGCCCCTTTTCCAGAAGAGGGCGGAGCTTTAACAGCTCGCGCTTCGGTCGCTCAACAACAACAAAGCTGGAGAATCTCACGCAGCCAAAATGAGGATTGTCAGTAACGGTGTTCAGCCTTACATTGTTCAAACCGGAGTCGACACTGATGGAGAGACTCAGGAAGAAGTTACAACTTTTAGACGTTTCTGAATGGTTAGTGGATAAATTTATGTAGTTGCTGTGGAGTTGATTCAACTCATCCACTAGCATGTGCCGTCATGTTAATCTTTTGTGCAAAACCCGTATGTACGCCCACTATACATAGCGTACCTGTTTGCCAAACAGAGCCATACACACCAGGCTAACATTTATGATTGCTATCAAATGCTGTGAATGGTCTAATATTTTTCCAAAATATTGCTTGGGCAGAAACATTCCTCTTTTAGCAATCGAGCTTGCCAGGGTCAACTTGCAGGCTATCCAAGCTAAAGAGTCTCTAAATAGTGTTCTGTAATTCAATAATTTTGGTTAATTTGCATGTTGCATTTTTGTGTGCATACTCAAGTCAGCATGTCATGTGAGAATGTGTTTCATGTTGTGTAGTGTTTGGGCTTGTTTAAATGGGATCATCTGCTGTAAATAATGTTCCTTTTTTCATATTGTGCACACGATTTACTATTTTTCATATCGTGCACACGATTTACTATTTCGGTCCCTTGATTTATAAATCATGCACACGTGTTAGTAAATCGAGGGAACGAATTAGTAAGTAGTGCGCACGATTTAGCCTACTATTTTTTTCCCCTGCATGTTATGTCCAGGGCTCCGTAGTTTAGAGATCTACTATAAACTCCAGAATCAGACCAGGGTTAGTGAATAGTTGTTGGGGGAACTATCCCATTAACCAGCTAATTAGCTATCTGCTCCGGTTGAAAGGGTTAAGGTCGGCATGAAACAGAAGTTGCCCTGGTCTTTTATTCCCTATTGTGCCGTATATCCGAGTGAAATGGCTTCTGGAACAAGAACAAATGTAGGGCGGGGCTTGATTTTGTCCGTGGGGAATTGATTGGATGGTTGTGGTTTGCTATTGGTGGATCTCATGTGAGTGACAGGTTGCCCCGCCCTCATCATCAGAGAAGAGAAGAGATGCTGCAAGAGGGAGGAGAAGATATTCTGATTCAAGATTACCAGGAACATGAATAAAAATAATAATAATAATAATAAAGTGCACATACAGATTAATCATTTATAATAAATACTGCAATATTCCATAAAAAAAACAAAAAAAAAAAACAAGAATTATCTATTTTGATTTCATGGTGACTTTGCAAATGCAAGAAAAATAAAGATGGGTTGTAAGTGTCAGACAGAACTGATTATTAATCATTAATGAACTCACAATTAATAACTGACCACATCTTCTCATTCAGAGTAAATGACAACTGGAGCATGTGTTTGCAGTGACAGTATAATGAATAACAGCAGTTATGGTCGTGTTATTAATTTGTGATCGCTGCAGGTGTGGGTGGATGCAGGCACTCAGATCTTCTTCTCGTATGCGATATGTCTGGGTTGTCTGACGGCTCTCGGCAGCTACAACAGCTACAACAACAACTGCTACAGGTGAGAGTCCGTCATGTCAGTGTGTTTTGTCTAAACACGCTCTCTGTTTGGTGTCAAAGCTGAGATTTATCTGACACAAATCATTATTAGTAGGCTAATTACATATAAATGTATTTGTTGAAATAACACTAAGTTAGAGTTGTGCCTACAACCTCCTGTAAGTTTTACTCTATTTATTTTGTACGACCTATAACCTCCAGTTTTACTCAACAGAAATGTTTCTTTCATGTCAAAATGAAACTTCTACAAGTATTATTCAGTAATCATTCATCCTCTTCAAGTCTGCATGCATCTGTGCATCGATCAGGTCACCGCAATCATCTTACATTATCTCTGCAAAACTGCTCAAGCTCTCTCAGGTTACATGGAGATCTTTTTCTTGTCCACTCATAATTCCACTGAGATCTGAACTTGATAAACTTGGCTCTCATCAGACCATAGAAACCTACATATGACTTCTTGCAAACTTTTGCTGAGATATGAAATTTAATGGTGGTTTCTCATGAACTTTCCATTGAAGCTGTGACTGGTAAAGCAGCCGAGCAACTGTCTGTTCAGTCTCTGATTTTCTGGCAGCCCTCATGGGTCTCCTTCAGTCATCTAATGTGTAGATATTTATACTGGAAAACAAGACAAAAATACTGAGTAATAACATAGTTTTTTTGAAGTGTTCCAAATTCAAGAGGTGTATTTATACTAACTTCCAAAAACTATTGAGATGTTCATGTCTTTCTTTCTTCAGTGGAAAAGAAATGAAGGTTTTTGAGGAAAACATTCCAGGATTTTTCTTCATATAGTGGACTTCACTGGGGTTCAACGGGTTGAAGGTCCAAATGTCAGTTTCAGTGCAGCTTCAAAGAGCTCTACACGATCCCAGACGAGGAATAAGGGTCTTATCTAGAGAAACCATCGGCCATTTTCTAAAAAAATAAAAAATTATATACTTTTTAACCACAAATGCTCGTCTTGCACTGCTCTGTGATGCTCCACGCATTATGTAATCACGTTGGAAAGGTCACGCGTGACGGCGCAAGTACCGCGGTAGGGCGAACTTAAAAATCGTCCAACATCGTTGTTTTACCTTTTTTTTGTAAAGGACGTTTGACTTAGTCTTTGTATGTTCGCTTTGTAAACACTGGATCGATACTTCCGCCTACGTCACGTGTGACCTTTCCAATGTGATTACGTAATGCGTGGAGCATCACAGAGCAGTGCAAGACGAGCATTTGTGGTTAAAAAGTATATAATTTTTTATTTATTTTAGAAAATGTCCGATGGTTTCTCTAGATAAGTACCTTATTCCTTGTCTGGGATCGTGTAGAGCTCTTTGAAGCTGCACTGAAACTGACATTTGGACCTTCAACCCGTTGAACCCCAGTGAAGTCCACTATATGGAGAAAAATCCTGGAATGTTTTCCTCAAAAACCTTCATTTCTTTTTGACTGAAGAAAGAAAGACTTCTTGGAACATCTTGGATGACATGGGGGTGAGTGAATTATCAGGAAATTTTAATTCTGAAGTGAACTAATCCTTTAATATTTTAGATCACTTTGACATGAAAGAGTCTTTTTTTCTGTGGATCAGCCCACTGTGCTTCAATGCTGAGAGGGGTGAATACTTTTGCATTTGTGCAATTGCTGTGTGTGTTTGCAGGGACTGCATCATGCTGTGCTGTCTGAACAGTGGCACGAGTTTTGTGGCAGGATTTGCCATCTTCTCCGTCTTGGGCTTCATGGCATATGAACAGAATGTGCCAATAGAGGCAGTGGCAGAGTCAGGTGAGCTAAAAAAATTATTGTTTTGGCCTAATGCTAATTAGCTTTAGCTCATTTATACAGAAAAGTAATATGTGTATGAGTGAGATACAGTAGCCTACAGTGGGATGTCTACAGTACGCCTGGTGTGTTTGGACTCCTGCATTAAAGCGCTTCTCAGAAAAGCTTTTTATTGTATGACTTATTCAACAATTCAGCATTACTTATTTACTACAACAGAGCAAGACTGACTATGGAAGTGACTGAAACACACTTTGAAGGGGTTCAGAAATCATCTAACATTATTATTAAGAAAAATATGTTATGCTGTTTATTCAAAAACACATATTCAGTTGTTGAACCACTCAACCATAAGCTTAGAGCAGTGGTTCTCAAAGCTGTTCCTGCACAATATAGAAAAACAAGTGTATGCTTTCAAAAAATAATCCATAAACCTTATTTAATGAGCTTTTACTAGCTCCACTCATGGCATTTTTCTGCAGCCAGCATTACAGTATATAATGAACAGTAGCTCTGAGCTGATATTACAGCAGATTACTCTAGTGTTATGGCACAGTGATCTCTGCTCTTGGCCTGCTGCTTTTGGACAGGTGTCTCTGTACTGCAAAACCAGAGCCAAGCCACATGGCATCGTTAGACTATTTCACCAGGACCGTCATTAAGATAATTAAAGAGGACCTATTATGCTCTTTTACAAAGCCTTGATGTTGTTTTTAGGTTTTCCTGCTTGAATGTTGATTATTTTCCTCATATTCTCCATTGTTCAGCTCCTCTCTTCCCAGTCTGTCAGTAACGCTCTGTTTAGTTCCTGTCTCTATGAAGCCCCTCCTTCTGAAAAGCACAATGTGCTCTGATTGGTCGGCTGGAGCAGTGTGTTGTGATTGGTGTTTGGGAAATGTCCCGCCCCTTACCATAACCGCCAGTTTCAACACACTACTAACTAACTCAACCAGGCCCCGCCCCTTTATTCTGCGTATGAATTATTTAAATGAGGAATATTGTGAAGAAAACTCAAGATGGAGGCGTTTCAGGGAGTTCAGAAACATTGACACTGATATAGAGAAGAACTCCCGCTGGAGGGACTTTTTCATGCTTTTTACCCCTCGATGGGACCAACTTTGTATTAACTTTCCATCTTTCCAGCATAATTAAAATCAGAAAGTGTAGTTATTTTATTGTGAAATGTATTCCAGGTCCTGGTCTAGCGTTCATAGCATACCCTAAGGCTGTGACCATGATGCCGTGGTCTCCGCTGTGGGCCTGCCTCTTCTTCATGATGCTCATCTTCCTCGGACTCGACAGTCAGGTGACAAATGCACACATTTTTACCCTTTAAAGGATTAGTTCACTTTAAATAAATGAAAATTAGCCCAAGCTTTACTCACCCTCAAGCCATCCTAGGTGTATATGACGTTCTTCTTTCTGATAAACACAGTCGGAGTTATATTAATAAATATCCTGATGCATCCGAGCTTTATAATGGCAGTGAGTGGGATTAATGAGTATGAGCTGAAGAAAGTGCCTCCATCCATCATAAACGTTTATGTGGTTGTTGTTTACAGTGGCCTCTTAATGAATGTCACTGTAATATATACAAAATATCAAAACAAGTGATAACAGAAAGATAACAGAAACACGTTTCAAAAAGTGAAGGTAGCGAGGAGAAATATCCTGTGGCAAATGATTGTCATGGCAGCGTTAAATTAGTATTACTGATATACTTTCATAGTTTTGTTAATATTTTGAATTCCATTTTACTTATATTTTCTGTTATTTTAAGTTTTAGTAATTTTGCTAGGTTTTTGTCATTTTCATTCATGTGTTTTTATTCATTTTTTTTTTAAATGTCTTTATAGTTTATTTTAGTACATCAAGTTTATTTTAAGTAATGAAATAGTTTTTCTATGGTTTTTGTTTTAGTTAATAATAATAACCCTGTGTCGTGCTCCTCTCTGTCTAGTTTGTATGTGTGGAGAGTCTTGTGACCGCGATCATTGACATGTATCCCAAAACCTTCCGCGTGGGCTATCGGAGAGAGCTTCTCATCCTGGGAATGTCTGTGGCCTCCTTCTTCCTGGGTCTAATAATGTTGACAGAGGTAAAGTCATAAATTTATGTTCAAAACATGTTCTTTCCAGTGGCGTCAGCATTATTAGTACGACACAATCTTCCATCACAATCTTCCCCAGATGGCTGAACTTAGATTTGTTGTAAGCCCATGTCGACACAATTATTAATCTCATAAAATAAGCATAATACATGCTAATGATAAGTCCAGGTGTCTTATTCATCAAAGGACAAGCAGATTTGCTTGGATTAATTTAGTTAATTGTTAACCTATGCCTCTTGATCCTGGTAAACAGTTTTTCATGTGTAAAAAAGCGTGATTTGTAGTGTATTTTCCCTGTAATCACTAAGGCAGTGTCAGCACCTGGCGTGTTACTGCGGTTCCTGCTTTGCATTTATGACTGGAGTGAGGGTAAAAATAGGCCTGTATTCAGGCAGAGACAGGAGGACGCTCTCCATCAGTAATGTGCAGTCAGGTGAACGCTTTCACTCTGTGTTTCATGAATAAAGCCATCCGACTGTGGAACGAAGCCTCTCCGGTGTGGAATGTCAGACATTCTCTGTTACTAGGATGAGAGGGAGATGAAGATGCTTTGAAAGCCATTTTCTGTATGGCAGTAGTGATCCACTGATCCATAAAATGCAGTGAACGTGTAAGCATCCTCAGGATGGTTATAACCATGGTTATCTGATATTGGCACTAGCTGTGTTTCCATCCACAGTTGCAAATTTAACTTAAAGGTAGGGTAGGCAATTGCAGAGCGGCTAGCTATGAAAGCATTAGATCCCACCCTTCCTTCAGAGCGCTGATTGGACCGAATGCAATGATTGGATTAACTTTTTTTTTTTTTTTTGGTTTCGATACTTCCACAGACGATATATCTAAATTTTTAATATTTAGACCACATATATTATTGATTGCTATCAAGATGTTAAGAGAGTTTCAACCAGAATAACAAAAAGTGTGCAATGTGCAAAATTGGAATATTGCATAAAACATTTGCGAATAAAGCAGCGTTTCCATCCCATGTGTTCAAGAGAACAAAATCGTCACTTCCTGGGAAATTGGCACAGAATATCAGTAATAAAACTAAGTTTTTCCAATCAGGCTCTTTTTCCCTCCATCATAAATGAGTTGGTCTCAGAGCGTCTCTGAACGCTGTCATGTTCTCTTGCGTTCGGATGCTGGTGTTTGGGAACACAATCATGTGAGACGCTTCTGGACCAAATCATTCTGATGACAAACTTTGACTCTTTGAGATGCTGCGATGCCATTGGTCCACTGGTTAGTCCAGTTATCCAATCACATCCTCTGATGAAGTTTTTGTTGCGCATCGAGGGATTTATTCGGTAAATGTGTTTCCATCGTAGTTTATGTGCACGTCTTTTCATCTGATAAATAATTATCAATTGAGCACATACGTTTTTTGTATAATTTATGTGCATCTTGGCATTTCCATCCAGTGTTTTTGTTGCAACATCCCAAAATTCGTAAACATATCATGCTACAACCACAGTACTGCGTGTTTGTCCTGTGTTTCCTCTGACTGTGTGTTTTGCTCTGTTAGGGTGGCATGTACGTGTTCCAGCTCTTTGACTCGTATGCAGCCAGTGGCATGTGTTTGTTGTTTGTGGCCATCTTTGAGTCCATCTGCATTGGCTGGATCTATGGTAAGACATTGCTTAATTTCGGACTATAACAATATTCATCACTTAATATGAGCATCTATAGTCTAACCATCCTCTGCCGAATAATCACTCTTTAATGCAGTTTTCACTCCTTAAAGGGGACCTATTATGCCCCATTTTACAAGATGTAAAATAAGTCTCTGATGTACCCAGAGTGTGTATGTGAAGTTTTAGCCCCAAATACCCCACAGATAAATTTTTATAGCATGTTAAAATTGCCATTTTTTGGGGTTGAGCAAAAACGCGCCGTTTCAGTGTGTGCCCTTGTGCACTCGGCCTAAGAGGGCGGAGCTTCAAGAGCTGATTCTCCGGTGTCAGGAGTCAGTCAGGACACACTATAATGTCAGAAACTGTGAATATATGCTGCATGGAGATAGAACAGGTATAGTTTAGTTTAATTACGGTTATAACTTATATTGTCTTCTTCCACTATATTAGTACAAGCCTGTTGTACCGTCCGAATGATGGGCAAAACTTTACAGATGAGTTTTATAACGTTTATTGTACTTCACACAAAAGATGAAGCATCCGTTTTCACTCTAGAAAATCACTGTAAGAGCTTAATAAAACACAGTGCAAGTGTGCATTAAAATATTATCCATAAACTCTCTCTCCCTTGCATTACCATCAACATACACAGCGAAGTCCACAGAAACACTCGTTACAACTAACAGTAAACAAATATATAAAGACCTTATGCCTTTTCGGGTGGTGCTTAAAAAACTGGTAAACTTTATATCCGTAAATCAACTCCGATGAACTGTAATAAAGTGCTCTCACCTTCATTACTGCCGTATCCAGTATCACTCTGGAGACTGTAAGCTGGATCACCAACAGTTACTGATCTATCCTTGAGTAACACATTTTTAGCTCAACCTCTGTTTTGTATTGTCTCTTTGTATTGACATTCGTTCACAAAGCAGTCCGGTGTGAAATGATTCGCGCAGACATAAACGAATTTCGGTAGAGTTGAGGGAGCATTTTCTTCGAAAACAAAATGAATCCACCTCGTTTTCAGCGGCTCAGATTTTGGGTGTAAATGGAGAGAGCTATGTGGATTAATCCATCCAGCTACAGAACACCTAAAACGCTTGGGAGACGTTCTCGTCAGTGCAGCAATGGCGGACTGTGTACAACTGGCTGTGAACTCGCTCAGGGCGGTGCTATGTTCAAACGGCAGTGTCTGTCAACATTCGTGGGCGGGGCCTGTGGCTAATGTGACATCACACTGCCAGGGATCTGGAAATGGCTTGTTCTGAAACACTGCTTATGATTTATGGGAATTAAAAAAAAAAAGGAGTTTTTATCATTATAGGGTGGTTGTGTACACACACTGCCAACACACATTTATATCCAAACACCATGCAAAAGTGAATTTTGCATAATAGGTCCCCTTTAACCTCCAAATGTTAATTGGTATTTAATTTCTTGGTAGTTAAGTGTTACACTGCAAAAACAATTTTCTTCCTCAGTATTTTTGTCTTGTTTTCCAGTACAAAATACCTAAGAAAAAAAATCATCAAAATGAAGTGAGTTTGTGGTTAAAACAAGAAAAATACCTGTCAGTGGGACACAGAAAAATAATCTTGTTTTCCCTTTATTTTTCTTACCCAACTGACATAACTGGTCATTAGCATAAACCATTAAATTACTATCAAATAAGTTCTCATAGTACATTTTTTTCAGAATCTGTCATTATTAGACATACATGTGCCAGCAGATGCTTTTCTGTTTTAATTATTCATGTCAGTGTTCACAGTATTATCACATTTCTGTAACTGTAATGCCACCTGCTGGCAAGAGTCAGACAGTGCATGTAACAAATCAGTGAAATATGTTTTCAAGCAGAGAGATACAACCATCTCAGTGTCCTTTAAAAATAAGTCTTATATTTGTAGTACATAAATACATACAGTGTATTTTTGCGGAGAGATATTTTAAGTGAATAATAGAATCATTGATCTGTATCCTCAGGTGGTGACAGGTTTTATTTGAACATTGAGGACATGATTGGATACAAGCCCATCTTCTTCATCAAATGGTGCTGGAAGTACTTCACACCCGGCATCTGTGCTGTGAGTTGAATTTGATGCACCAAGAGTCGAGATGTTTACAGTCTATGAGTCAGAAATGCTAAGCTCTTGGTCATATGATTGTCTTTTCAGGGCATCTTTCTGTTCTTCCTGATCAAGTACAAACCGCTGAAGTATAATAATGTGTACACGTATCCAGACTGGGGTTATGGGATCGGCTGGATGATGGCCATGTCCTCTATGGTTTGCATCCCTCTGGGAATCATATTCCAGATCTGGAAAACGGAAGGAACTTTCCGTGAGGTAAAAGTCTTTTTTTTTCAATTGTGGCTTTTTGAACTTGGTCATTGTGTGTGTCCACACCACTGATCCTGTTATCAGACAGGTTTCTTTTGTCATCTTATCTGGCTCAATCAGACAACGGTGGGCTGAGTTAGTGTAAATAGACACTCCGTGATGTTTCTTTGTTTTCAGTTGTTTCTTTTTTCAAAATGCAAAAAGGTTCTGTTTATTTCCATGTTTAAATGAAATTTGATTTTCTTTAGTTATTATTACCTTCGAGTCAAGCTATGCTGTCAGTTATGAGCATGCATTTGATTCATTTATTTAGCATATATTCAGCATTGCTCTTTGTACCCGATAAACATCACTGAAGACATGTGTCATCATTTCCTACCTCCTTCACTGTCCTTGATTCACCCACTGAACCTCTCATATTTCTGGCAATGATTTTTAATAGGAGGTAGAGAGTATTTCTCAGTGTGTACTTGAGAGAAAAAAAAACATATCTCTTGAGGTGCCGTGACATGCCGAAGATGAAAGTATTTCTGGCACTGCGGAGTGTAGAGATATAGTGAGCGTAGCACAGAATTGATGGCAAAGTGTGGGCGTGATGCGGGCGCTGCCCTGACGTGACCCCATTGTGCCATGTCTTATTGATTGTGTCTGCTTCAGAAAACATACAGAGCTGTGTGATGAGGTTAGTGTATAACACTGCAGAAGTCTTTTTCTTAATCAGTAATTTTGCCTTGATTTAACTACTCTGGAGTAGCAGGAAAATGGTATGACAAAAGTAAAGGCAGCACACGAAGTAATGAAGGTGCATTCACACCATGTTGTAATTACCGCAATTATGTGATTTCAACTTGTAAAAAGCATTCATGTCCTCGTAGAGCTCGTGATTACAGCTTGTTATAGGAGTTTTCTTAGAGCTCCCACTTGTACCACGTGACCATATACTACCTGACCACTGCAGATTCATTTAGCCATTGATAGTGGTGCTGAAATGCATATTTCCCAGTCCGAGGACTTGAACAGCTCTGAAAATAATGTCACATGTTGTCATTTCGAGACTACTGTAATTACGATATGGCGTAATTGGCCCCCAGACGCTGCCGGATCATTTCCATAATGACCAACGCAATCTACTTAGAGGAGTGCAAATTAGCGTCTGGTTTAAGACATGCTTTTTTGGGCGGTAAATAATGGCGCAAAAATAACTGTCCATGCAAATTTTTCACTGCGTGTCTTTAGTAAATCCTGACAGTAGTTTTTTAACGCCAAAACAGGGTTTGCGCTGGTGCAAGCTGTTAGTAAATCTGGCCATATGTTGTAAGCCTGTCCCATCTGGGAATCAAAAAGTAGTGATCTTTGTGCCCACTTGGGCCAAATACAGGAAATACGTCATGCAAGTAGACAAGTGGTCAAGTGCAAAGAGCACAAGTGTGGGTATTGAGACGGGCCCTTGGAGTCTGAAGACCTTGATTAGCTTGTTCAGGTTTCTTTGATTAGGATTGGAGCTAAATTCAGGACAGTGGCCCTCCAGTGCCAGATTGGAAGAACCCTGCCTTAGACCCTTGCTTATATCATAAAATATTCTTGTAACATTTTATGTTGTCATTGTGCTCACAAATGTTGTTGCACTCTTAAAAATAAAGGTTCCAAAAGGGGTTTTCACAGCAATGCCATAGACGGGTCTCAAACTCAGTACCTGGAGGGTCACTGTACTGCATAGTTTAGCTCCAACCCTAATCGAACACACCTGAATCATCTAATCAAGGTCTTCAGGATTACTAGAATCTTCCAGGCGGGTGTTTTGGAGCTGGTTGGAGCTAAACTCTGCAGGACAGTGGCCCTCCAGGAGTGGAGTCTGACACATGCCATAGAAGAACCATTTTCGGTTCCCCAAAGAAACTTTCAGTGATCTGTTCTTAAAAGAACTTTTTTTTTTTTTTTTTTCTCAGTGTGAAGAACATTTTAATATTCTAAGAATTATAGTGGAAAGGTTTTATGGATGTTAAGGTTCTTCATGGAAATACAAAGTTCTGTCATGAAACACTAGATGGCACAGGCTGATTGGTCGTTAACTCAACCTGCTTGCAATCACATCATTTTCTATAGGGCACAGCTGATTGGTTCCTGTTGTATCAGTAGCCAATGATCTCGCTGCTCAATCTTCAAATACTTGGTGGTTAGCATTTGCTGTAGCAGTTGCAGCGTGCTTTCAGAAATTCTCCACCTTCCCCAGCTCCACCTGTATGGGTAATTCATGTACGCTATATTGTACAGCAGCAGCATGTCTTACTTCTTCACAGCAGCGTGTTGTGTATGTACTGGCAGTAGCAAGACCCGTACTTGCTCTGCAGCAGCAATATCAGCAGCAATAACAGGAGCAGCAGCAGCAGCAATAACAGCAGTAGCAATATCAACAGTAGAAGCAGCAATAACAGTAGCAGCAACAATAACAGCAGCAGCAATAACAGCAGCAGCAATAACAACAGCAGCAGCAATAACAACAGCAGCAATAAAAGCAGCAGCAATAACGAGCAGCAGGAATAGCAGCAGCAGCAATATCAGCGGCAACAACAATAACAGTAGCAGCATCAGCAATAACAGTAGCAGCAGCAATAACAGTATCAGCATCAATAACAGCAGCAGCAATAACAGCAGCAGTAATATCAACAACAGCAGCAATAACAGCAGCAGTAATATCATCAGCAGCAGCAGCAATAATAGCAGCAGCAGCGATAAAAGCAGCAGCAGCAATAACAGCAGCAGCAGCAGCAATAAAAGCAGCAGCAATAACAAGAGCAGCAGGAATAGCAGCAGCAGCGATAAAAAGCAGCAGCAGCAGCGATTAAAAAGCAGCAGCAATAATAGCAGCAGCAGCAGCGATAAAAGCAGCAGCGATAAAAGCAGCAGCAATAACAAGAGCAGCAGGAATAGCAGCAGCAGCGATAAAAGCAGCAGCAGCAGCAATAATAGCAGCAGCAGCAGCGATAAAAGCAGCAGCAGCAATAACAGCAGCAGTAATTTTAGCAACAGCAGCAATAACAGTAGGAGGAGCGTAGCAGATCTATTCCACCAAGACCAAATATATAATTTTCAATAACATCGTCATATCCATTACCATGCCAAACACTCAGAAAGTTGCCATGACAGTGCTACTGATTGCCAATAAAGAACCTTTTTAGAGTATATACTGCAAGTACAGGACAATAACTGTGATTAAATGTTCCACCAATGCACTCAGACTGCTTATTATAATACGGGTGTAATTTTGCAGAGGATCAAGAAGCTGACCACACCCAGCTCTGATCTGAAAATGAGGGGACGCCTCGGCTCCAGGGGTCCTTGCGCTATCAATGATGCTGATGCCAAAATGAGGGCGGATGGCAAGATCTCCACCATCACAGAGAAGGAGACACATTTCTAAACCCAAGACACGGACATCACCGGCACAACAGACAGAAATGTGAAGAAACAAATATCTTTGCCTTTATTTTTAAAGAGAGAAAACTATGATCACATTTGTAGTGTTGCTTTTTTGCACAAACAGGTAACACATCACAATTTAACGTCATGATTTGTATCAGAGTGTATCTAAATCTAGATAAAACTGTTGTCATGTTGCGTAACTCTTTGTCACATTAGTCATTTCTGTACGTGTAGAATGAAGCCGAGGTATAATGTGCTGTGAAATGTTTTTACACGTTGCCTCTCGGCTCAGCGCAGATTACTGTAGAGTACTGTTCTAATGGATAGGAGATGTATTGATGACCACTCCAAACGTTGGCTGTATGTTTGTAGATGAGGCTCAGTGTTGTCAGATACGCTGTGATTCACTGTCCTTCAGCTAGCATTGACTCGCAGGGCGAGCGTGACGTAGCGAGCCCATTCTCCACGCTGTCTTACGCGGCTCGAATTCTTCGCCATTTCACACCAATTAAACTGAGTTTGATTGAAGGTGACAGACCAAACAGTTTATCACTATGATTTTTTTTTTATTTTTTATTTCAGACTGGTGATCCAGAGAGTCATCTCATCATGAACCCCTCATTAAAGTTCATGAACATTTAGTCTTAATAGTGTGTTTTTTTGTCTGATGGTTTGCATGTGAGGACAACACGAAAGGCATCGTACTGTTTGCTGTGGAATGCAAAAGTGCACATATTAAATATTTATTTTCTTAACAGCACCTTAAAAGTCTGTACAACTCACTATATTCACTGATAATCTAGTCTTCATTCACGTTCAGATTAAAAAATGCCATTAATGACAAAATGGTATTGATGCATCATTAATTAACGTACGCAAACGTTGGCTAGATGTGAGGGTGAGTACATGATGACAATGTAGAGAATATTCGGGTGAAATATTCTTGTAATGGTATGGAAACAGTAATAAATAGATTTGCTGTGGAAAGTTTGATTCCATCCAAAGTATAAAAGGCCACTTATTGGATGCTAGCTCTTTTGCCAAGAGACAAAGAAGTAAACTACAAAAAAATATATATATATATATATTTTTTTTTTTTGTCTTGTTTTCCAGTATAAATATCTACATTTCATCCTAAATGAAAACAAATTTACTGGAGAAGAAAAGTGAAAAGTTTTGTTTACTGAAGGAAAAAAAAAAATCAAAATGTAGTGAGCTTATGTTTAAAACAAGAACAAATATCTGCCAATGGTGTCAGAAAAATCAACTTAATTGTTAAAGGGAAAACAAGATTATTTTTCAGTAGAAATACATTTTTTTGCAGTGTAGTTCTTTCATGTCTATTTGAGGGGTTGTAGCCCGGTAATTGACATCCATTAAGTCATTAGGAAGCAGAGGAAATGCGTTCGAATAACCCTTGCAATTCAACAGCCATAAGTACTTTGATCAAACTGTACTGATCTGTAATGTACTATCACAGTGAAGAGCACTTTTTGTTCGTCGTTCACTCAGGATGCGCTGTGAGCCCTGTGCACATGCATGCAATCTTTGGTCTGGTCTGTTTCATCGTGACATCATCAGTTTGTGCAAGTAAACTTGTTTGTGTTTTAATAGCTGGTTAACTTTTCAGAAATATGTATATTTTTACATTTCTTTAGTTTTTTTTGTGTACTATTTCTTGATGAAACAAAACTGTTTCTCTGAGGACTTTTGATATGTCATTCAACAATCAAGTTCTAAGTATATGATGGAATTGTTATATGTGCTGTTTACACAGATTTTGGTATTCACAGGACATATGAATTGTGTGCTTACTCATTTTTAAAAATAAAAGTTAAAAAGGGACAGATCTGTTTGGGTGTCTCAGTCATTTTAGCTGCTTAAAAGTAGACACTAATCACTTCTGTACTAATGTAAGTGTGACATTTTAGGAAGGTATTAGACGGTGGTGTATTTTTTATTTTTTTTCTCAACATGCTAACACTAGTGGCCCCTGACAAGCTATAAAAAGAGAAATAATCACATGACCTTATTTTCACCCACAAGGTCACTGCCAGTGCCTTTAAAAACATGAACCCCTGGTTTCACAGACAAGGCTTAAGCTAGTCCCAGACTAAAATACATGTTTAAACTGTTTTAACTGACAGCAGCTGACATATCTTAAAATATGTCAGTGTCATTGTTTTATCTCAAGATTCACACCAGTAATGTTTTTTTTTTTTTTGTTTTGTTTTTTTCTAAGGAACGTTTATAAAAGCTACTTAAATGTCCTAATTGAACTAAGGCCTAATACTGCCTTAATCTAAGTCCTGTCTGTGAAACCAGGCCAAAGAGTTAAACCACATACCAGTCGGTTAAACCATATACAGTACCATCTTAAGCTGCGTTTCCACCGAAATTAACCATAACAATTTGTCCTATGAACTTTTTTCCCCCAGACCTGTTGCTGTCTGCATTTCCATCACAGTCTAGAGTACCGTGAAGATTAAGCAAAATAGTCCGGTGATGTAGGTGACGTTCCCGTTGGATTTATTCCTCTGCATATAAGCTTAATAAAGCCTGAACCTTGTCGTCGGTCATAGTTTTTAAACTCTTGATTTGCATAGCAAACAACTCTTACTGCACGCACCACAACAGACTTTTAAAAATGGTGGTTGAAATAAAATGGTGCATGGAGTCAACCAATCAAAGTGCTGCGTGAACTCAACCAATCAGCATGTTCAGCATCCAAGTCCCACCCCCGAAAGTTTCTGAACTTTGAAAAAGTACTACCTCGTGAGCAGGGACTTTCTGAGGGGGGGATTTTTACCCGGAACTTCATTTAGACCCTGGTCCCTGCAGTCGAAACACACTGAGTACCACACCAAAGTCCCTAGATCCCGGGGAAAGTTCCTCCTGAAAGCTCCTGACCCTAACCCTACAGTTATAATGAAAAATATGAAAGATTTCATTTTCTGTTCACCATGACTCTTATTACTCTGTCTGTCCACAATTCATACTTTCCAGTGAATTCTCTTCCCCCAAATTCCACTGAACACATTTAAAAATCAAAACAACCAAAAGTCATTGAAAACTTTTCACTGAAGTAAAAAAAAGAAAAGACACTTCAGGTGAAAATTTATTAACACTGTTTAACAAACACATTTAATTGAAGCAAAAATTACCCTCGATCGATCAGACCAAAAACAGACAGTCATTGCAGGTGAAGGAGGTGTCATCATCACCATCATCATCATCATCATCATCTTCTCCACAGGAGTCATGAAACCACAAGACCCAGATAAGATAAGACATGAGAACCTTTCCTCTGCTTTTTTAGGGTCTTCTGTGTCCCCATATTGCTGCAAACAAACCATACATGACTATTTCTTCTTGGCTTTTTGGATTTTTGCTTTTTGGGTTGTTTGTTTTCCTTTTCCTTTGTGTGTCCCCTGTGAGCTGTGGAAGCTTAGAGGTTTTGACCGCTTACTTGTGGTAGCATGCTCACAGATGGGTATATCAACCAGGTCAACAAAGCATGGGGTTCTCTGTACAGAGCTTTGACAAGGGTTTGGAAGAGGGCTTGATGAAGTATTACATGGATGAGGGCTTGGAGGAGGACTTGGAGAACGCTTGGGTGAGGATGATGAGGGGTCTTGAAGGCCTCAGGTACTGCATTTCCTCAAATGAGAAGAAAAAAGAGCTTGGTCTATACGGGTGGGATCTAGTGGGTAGATCCACTACCCCTAAAGCCTGCTCGTGCATTTTGTGGCAGGAGGAGGGGTCTCTGCAGCTTCCTTCCACCATTCTCTCTGGTGTAGATCCGGACCTCCAGGCTCCAGCAACGCTTTTGAAGAATGTGCAGTCAGCTGGCTGGAGAATGTGTTGTATGAGGAGAGAAGCGCACAACATGCACATTGTTGTCTCTCATAAGAGCAAGGAACTCAGTGTAAAACACATGGCTGTCCATCAAGCAGAAGCACATGTGGACAGGGATCTTCTAGGGGTATGATTCTCGCTTGGGGTGCGAGAGGTCCCGGATTCAAATCCCGGACGAGCCCCCAATTTATGTTACGATCCTGGTCTAGGTCAGGGTGTAACAATACACAACAATACTTCTTGATTACTCATTTTTATTTTGTTTTCTTGTTCTCTTGTTCATTTTCAATGCGTTAGTTTTTTTAGTTTTTTTTTTTTTGTGTACAAAACAATTTCTTGAAAAAAAAAAAAAAAAACGAAACAAAAGAATTTGGAAGCAAAATCTTCAGGGGTGAGCCAATGCCAAAGCAATAAACAAACAGAAACTAACTTTCCCACAAAAGAACTACCTTCCCTATGAATCAAAATAAAAGAAACAAAACATATAATAACATAGCCTATATCCTTATCTAACCAATAAACAGGAGAAAAACAGGCTAACATACAGTACCACAACAGACAGTCATGAACAATCTAAGAGGCAGAGAGCTCCCTCCAGTGGAATACCGGGGGAATTTATAGTCCGGGACTCTTTTCCGGTCCAACAACCAACAGCCAGGATTATGCATTACGTCCAGGACAGCGGGAACAACAACATATAACACATTACGTCATGGACGTAACAGCAGGTGAGCTATGAAGTGCTTTCTCCAGTCCAAAAACACCCCCGAGTTGATTCATCCATTGTCTGGTATTCTGACAAGGGTACTGATCGGTGGCCCAAAACACCATTCAGCCCGAAGCCTTTTGCCTTTGAATATGACGAGTAGTGGCCCATACTCTCCTGCTGCATTGAGACACACTTTTTGTTGTTGTTCCCTTTCATTTGCAGTGATTTCAAAGCATGGCGATTCTACTTTAGCCACAACTCTTGCAGACACAAAGTAGTCCTGTAGGCCTGTTTTATCGCAGTTCCAGGTGTGTCCTTAGAGGTCCTGGATCCCAAACTCACTAATAATATCGCTGTAAAAAGCAAACCATTTTTTTGCATAGAAACGGGGTTAAAGCAGGCTGCTCGGGTAGAAGAGAGTGCGTCCGGCTTCCTCATACTGAGTCCTGGGTTTCTCCTTAGAAAGCCTTGAAACCAGTAGTGAACTGTCTTTCTAGTGGAAATGCCTTTTATTCCATTGGCTTCTGCAAATTGGGTTGCAAGAACTTGTATCTCTGGTTTTCTCATGGGGAACCCTCTCTTGCTCAGATGTTTGACTAGCTCTGCTAGCTGGACCTCATCCTCTTAGGGAATGCGGGACTTTCTTCCAACAATGTGCTTATAGCCCTTTACAACTTCCTTCACTCACATCTGCAGAGTTGGTTTTGGCACATTCAACGCTCTCCTTTGTGGCCCCTTCATCCTTTCCTCAATACACTTGTTGTATTTTTATTATTGCTGTTTTTTTGTTCTTTCCCTGTGTTTTCTCTTTTACTGTCTTTCTACATCTCTCACTGGTGCCATTCTACTCTGCAATAGCTTAAAGTTAAGAATGTATTGTAAGGTCATTGCTAAACTTAGTTTTAGGTTAAGCTTAGTTAGTGCATTGGGGTAAATTGTCATATCTATTATATTGCACAAACCTTCCATGGAAACATGAATATGGTGTACAACTTCAACAAAATCAGTAAAAATGTGTAACTGTCATGGGTTGCATAAATTAAGAGGTTGAGAAGCACCAGTTCAGAGCATACAGAGCATACACAATGGTTCTCTATTGCCAGGTTAATCATTTTCCTAATTAGCAAAGCTTTCAAGCACTGTCCCAATCACCCAAATTGTTTTTGGGTGGATGGGACAAAATAAAAACCACCTAATTCTCAAAAGAGAAACATGATATTAACATATTCCTCAGAACTGATTGCAGTTCAATTGGCCCTTTAATAGGTGGAAGAGGCTCATTTGCTTCAAGTCTTATTTGCTCTGATACTTTATCTAGCCTTATAATCTGAAATAGGGCTGAAAAAAAAGGAAAATCTGACTCAAGACAGGATATTCTCATAAAAACCCTCCAGAACCTGTTCAGAATTCAACATCTAGGAATAAACGTCTTCTTTTTGTGGATGCCTGCTCACATGGGGATTGTGGGAAATGAAACAGTGAAATATCTTAAGAAAACAAGTTTTATTAGAAGAATTTAGAAGTTTTTCTCTTCTTTCCCTTCTATGTCAATGCTTAACACTCCACCCCAGTAGGTGGCAGAAATTCACCAAAGCTTGTTTGCCATTAAATTCAAAAGAAGTAGAAGAAGAAGCCTCTGTGGGGTAATGTATGTGTGGTAGAGATGCACCAATAGGCCTACAAAATTTGTCTACTGATAGCTGATTATTATGAATGATATCTGCCGATACCATCATTTTGATTTTCTTAAGAAAAAACAAAACAATCTCTCCCAACTAATGCTGTAAACTATACAGGGAACCCTCTTATTTGGTACATTACTATAATATTAGAAGTTAAAATTAAAAACAGATCCCAAACTATTATATTCAACTGCTAGTTATTTTCAGATATAATTACACTCAAATAAAAAACTGAAATGTTTATATATGACTCATTTGCACATAAGGTAGTTTTCATAAACATTTGTCTTCATGACAAATTTATTCAAGCATATAATTAATTTGTAATGTTTTTTATAGCTAACTAATAGACTGTGACAAGCTGTTTTATTGACGTCTTTTTGCGTTTAAAACACTGAGTGATTACATGACGCATGACGCATTTCAGTAAATTGTACTGTTTTTAAACATACCTTTTGATGTTCATTCATGTTTTTTCATGCTATAACTTGTATTAAAGTGTAAGAAAAGACTTAAACTAAGGCGCTACAGCGATCTGTCACGTCACATTTAAGAGTGTCAAAATGCCATTTATTGTTTGAAATTCATGATAAAATGGACAGAATTTGAAAGCTGAGACTCTGTTTCTTATCACAAGTGAGAAAGCACAAAGCTCTTTGTGATTATTGAATGGGAGGCATTACAAATAATGTTTGGTGTAGGGAAAAACTACTGAACTGGCAACCCTGGCTTGAACTTAGCAAGTCTACTTTCACTTTTATTGTCCTAAAAGGACATTTTTAATCCAGTTAAACATTCTTGCATTTATATTCATTTGACTTAACTTAATAAGTAATAATTTCTCACATAACATGTTGTACGCCTTTTCCATAACAAAAAATACTGCCGCCATTGTTTCTTTAATCATTAAAGCTTTCCTCTGTTTCCAAACATACTATAGGATCCATTGGGTCTTTCCCTGTGAGAGGACAGTCTTCCCTTTTTTCCATATAGGAATTTTTCAAGCTCCCTTTTCAGCTACCTGGTAATTCCCCTTCATTCCATATTCTGTTATAAAACTTTAAAATAGCAACCAAAGATTCTTCACTAAGTTGTTTTAACAGTGTAAGTTATCCCATCATTTCCTGGGGCTGATGTTTTCATTCATTTTAAAGCCCTTTTTAATTCAGGGATCATCCTCTTCGCTGTGAGGTTTGGATTTTCATTCATCTTCTTCTCTCTTAGATCTTTTCCCTCTATAGTCAGATTGTCTGAAAAAGTAAATATTCTTATAAACTGTAACTGTTTTTGAGTTAATTATTTCTATGTTGCTTTCATTATTTATTTCATTCCCTCATCCATCATTCCTAAAAAATCTTCTCAATTAGCTTTTTCAGAACTCCACTTGCCAGCCCTTTCCTGATTTATCTTTATTTCATTATGATCGTACTTACTGTAATATTGGATAGTGATCGCTTCCTCTACATTCCTCTAATATCTCCCAATTTATATATCCTCCTAATATAGCTGAAATCAGAGTTAAATCTAATGCTGATTTCTTACATTTGTTAATCTCAACTCGAGTGTAACTACCATCATTCATACAAACCAAGTTCTATAAATCCATTAACTCTTCAACCACCATCCCATTTGTGTCACTGACATTTGCACCCCATATGGATTTATGTGCACTGAAATCTTAACACCAAATAACTAACTTTGTCCAAACCTTCTTTCTAAATCCTTAGATTATGACAACTATTTCCCACCCATATTTCCACTATTATATATTCTATTTGTTTACCTTTATCCAACTTCTTATATGATAAACCTAATTAAATAAATGTCCACCTCTTCCATTTTCTCGATTTCTCCTTACACTGGTATATCGTTTATACAGAAATCTCTATTTGGGATTCACCAAGTCTCTTGAATGCATATCACGTCAGGTTTAATCTTCATATTATTACGAAAAATTCCTGGCCATTCGCTATGAGACTCCTTGCGTTCCATTGAAGGATGGTTAATATCATGACTATGTACCACATCTTGTTTCCTGACTTGGTTTATCCATGTTTAGGCCTTCCCTTATTGATTCCCAGGTGTGTTTCTGTCACAAAAATAGTCGCGGTAGGACGGCATAAATCGGGAAATATAAGTAACACAGAACATTTCCTAAAATTGCATTCAAATACATTTCATAACTTTCATCTTGGGACTATTTTTCAACCATGACGGGACGTGTCGGAGGGACATCTTTCCAACGGTCATTAAACGTCCAAATGTTTGCTGGGTCATCACTTCTGCAATAAAAAGCACAATGTTTTGTTTGTTTGTTTGTTTGTTTTTAACTAACAATGTCCATCCTCTCATACATCCTTTACTTTAACATTAATCGTTCTCTCTTTACCTCTCGGGATGTTCTCTATATTCACCATTTTAACAGCCTCCGCATAAGAAATGTTATTCTCATTCACCTCTTGCTGTATTACCGCTGCTCTTTTCCTCACCTCACAACCCCCAAATGCCACACTACGACTTCCGTCACAGTTACAACATTTCACCTCCACTCCCTCTTCACATTTTCCATAATCATTTTCCATCTCTACATCGAACAAATCTCTTTTTTGATTTGCATACTGTAGCTATATGCACCTTAGTGGAGGAGCTACATAAGGCCTAATTGGATAACTGATGAATCCTAACTTCTGGAAGGACTCTTTTATCAAACTTTACTTTGTCAACTTTCACCTGACTCTCATGTTACCATTAGTGCACCATCCTGAAGCATTTAAGCCATTTTAACATCGCCAATTATATCTTTCAGTTCTTTTGTCAAAATGAATGGATTTATTTTAGAAACACCTTCTCCTTTAAACTTCATTATAACCCTTAATCCTTCCTGGCTGTTTTCCTTTATTGCATTTTCGCTCTCACTATCGACTGCACTCTCCGAGTCATCCTGCCTCCCCTTTTTCCTCTTATTTGTTCCCATACTCCCATCATCTACCTCCATCCTAACCTCCATTTCATCCTCATCTTCTCCTGATCCCTCCATTCCCTTTTTAGTCACTGATCCATCCCCAGGTCATTTTTGTTTTTTGTTTTTGTTGCATTCACTCTGTTCCAGACCCATGTCAGTTCTGAGTTCTCTGAAAACAACAATTTTCAACTTTTGGCTTGAACTACGGGTGATTCATGGGGTCAAATACAGCCTGCTTTAACGTCGCAATTTTTAACTCTTAATGCATTATTGTCATGTTAACTTTGACAGCCCTTAATTCAACACAAGAGACATTTTCTTCAAACGCAGTATGAGTTGCAGTCTGACACATTTTTCCGCCCCTTTTTGATTGACAGGATATAATCAGCCCTGATCATCGGCTGTTTTTAAGCAATCGGCTGGTGTCCAGCAGTGAAAATCATTGCTTTTATCTGCCGATACTTATTTTCTGCAATAAAGTACTTGTCTCCTTTTTGTAAAAAGAATGCTAAAGGTACACATTATTGAATAACCAGAGTTGTTTTTTCCTTGTTTTATCCATTGGTTCAGTGTTTAAAACATCATTTACTGTCACACTGTTTCACCAACTGATTACTGCTGTGACAATTCCCAACGCATTGCCTAAAGATGTTGGCAATTTGTGTCCTTATAACTATTCAAATTTCAGTCTGTTTCTCACACGATGCTATCATATGGCTTCAGAAGACAAGGAATATAATTTTATTATCTATCCTTTGCATCCTTTTTGAAGCTTAAACTCTTTAGATTCCATTCTTTGTAATTGTATGAAAAAGAGTGACCTGTACGACCAATATGACCAATTCTCAAAATCTCTCCCTTGAAAATTGAGTCAGTTATGACTAACAGAACTGTGATTTTTGGTGAACTTTTCCTTTAACATACTGATATTTTAACCAGACCAGCATGGGGAATCAGGTTTGTGTTTTCCAACAAATAATTCATTTGCATTTGAAAATATTCAGTATGTGTTTCTTTGTTTAAATTTTCGACACTTATGTTTAGGAAGGGCGCTCTCTCTCTCTCTACGTTTTAGTGAAAAGCATCAAAATCCACACATCCAGGCTCTAATCATACATAATCGCTAATCAGAGCATTTCCTCCCTTTTTTCCTCCGGAAGCATGTGCTTGATTTGGCACTGCGTATTCGGAGCGGCTGGCGTATGCAGAGGCGTATGAAATGATTCTGCTGCATAATGCAAGTGATGAGGCTTTGGCGGCAGAAAGAGCCAGAGAAAGGGAGAATGAGTGAGCTCTAATGGAATGCAAATGACATCCAGCAGAGATGATAAGCAGGCAGAGGGTCAACGGGACGAGCCTGTCCCAGTGCCTCTTACATCGCTGCCCTTGAGCTCAGCACAGTTCATGGAGAGCAGGAGTTACACAGACGGAAAGACAGAGAATAGACAGAAACATGCAGAAAGTAAAACGTAATGGAGTAAGTGTTTTCCTAAAACTCAAATAAGGACAATGAGTAAAAGAAAATATGGAAGGTGGTCCGTATATATTATTTTTTAGCGATTTAGCGACACTAGCAATTCACAACTACTTGCTAATGCACTCGCATTAACATAAAGTAGCCTTGTTGACCAGTTTGGGTGAGTAATGTAGTACTTTCAGTGCCCTGTAGATGGCAATATTGCTTCTTTTGTAGCAGAAATAAACTGCTGCAGAAAAGTTAGGTGCCATGCAAAATGTAATGAGTAATTGCGCCGCTCATTGCAAATGTATTGGAGTAAAGACTACATATACTTATTCAAAAATGTAGTCAAGTAAAGAGTGAAAGTTGCTAATATCTTTGATACTCAGTAAAACTACAGAGTAGCCAAAATGATACTCAAGTACAGTAACTAAATACATTAACTCAAATATTTTACACCTCTGTAAATAAATAAATAAATAAACGTTTTAAACAAAAAGCTGAGAAAATCACGTTTTTGTCAAAGACTTCGTCCGGATCAGATTCAGAACGATGATCAAAACAGACGAAGTAGCTCGAGTCCATCAACACCTTCAGTGTTTCATTAAGTAACGTTAGTCAGTTTTGATTTATATGTTGTTTAATGTTTGATGATCGAATTAGCTTAAATGTGCGTAAACAACTGCTGCGTCCCAGTTCGCCTACTTATACTATGCCCTAAAAGTATGTACTGTTTTTGTGAGGAAAAAGTACATACTTTTGAGTGTGCAGCAGAAGAGTATGCACGCTTTGGGACATACTACTTTGTCATAATTGCGTCTTTAATGGACGTTCTGTTGCTTAGTTACATGCAACCTGTAGCCGTTTAAACTGCTCTGTCAATCATCTTGTCACAGTTAAAATCCTCCACATTCATTTAAATTTAATTTCGTACCGTTTCTGAGAGAAATGTAGTCGCACATTGATCTGCCAGTCATGGGTCTTTCATACGTAGAGCTCTCCTCATGTTTTCATGATGCATTTAAAAGGTAATGACCAAATGCATCGTTATAAAAGTTCACAATGCTGTTGTAGATGAAATATAATGTGGATAACATTTAATAAATATCTTTTCGTCAGGTTAGGTACTGATTATTAATCACTCAAACCCCTTTATCTTAACCGCTGGTCTTGCACACCTGACATGTTTGTAGTTTTTTAACACTTTTTATTCGTGTTTGTAGTTCTAATCAAATTCTCGTCCACAGCGCAATGGGTTGTGGGCAATATTAGCTGTTAAGAGTGTGCACGGATCTGTACTTTGGATTCTAACCGGAAATAGTCGACCATCCGGGTATCTTTGGATTACTCATTTCAACATACTATGATTTGGGACACACTAATTCCAATTTCTTATACTATTTAGGACGGAGTATGTGAAATGGGACGCAGCAAACTTCTATCCACTCTTTCTGGTTTACACTGATCTTTTTCTTCACTTGTTTTTGGATCAGATGCTGCACTATTTCAGAAGATGTGTAACAGCGCCCCCTAGATTGCCGGAAAAACTTGTCAATAGCGCAAAACGTGTCAGAAATAATGTAAAATCTCATCAATGGCGGGAAAGAGTTAAAGATGCATTTTGATCAATAACATCTAAATAAATGCTGGGAGTGAACTGGCCTTAGACAGAATTAGTGGTTGTTCGCACAGCATGTGTTCCTGTATTTTTGTCTATGATATTGTTGGTCTGTGCACACATGCATACAGCTGTCTTTGGCCTCTCGCTGTTTTTCAGCATCTCACGCCATGAACACTGTACTTTTAAGATGCTGTGTCAAGAAACTCATCTTTGAAAAACATGAGACCTGCTTTCTGTTTTTGAACGCAGGAGAGAATCATATGCATTCTGCTCTCAGAAAAACATGAGGGTGACATGAAGAGTCAGTGTCATCGCTTCAGTCACAAAATCTGTTTTTGCATCTTATTTTGAGAGCCGTAGTAGGTAAATATGCTTATGTTAGAAAGTGATCACCTGATTTAACATTCAGCAATCCAGTTGTTCCACATCAGATCCATAACAGTAACATTTATGACATGGCTTCTGCAATTCTGTTTTTGTATAATGAGCAATAAACCAGAAATTTAAAGGTTTAGTTCACGCAAAAATTAATTACTCACCCTCATGTCGTTCCACACCCGTAAGACCTTCATTCATCTTCTGAACACAAATTAAGATATTTTTGATGAAAACCGAGAGGTATATGACTCGTCCATAGACAGCAATATAATCAACACTTTCAAGGTCCAGAAAGGTACTAAAGACATCGTTAAAACAGTCATGTGACTGCAGTGGTTCAACCTTAATGTTATGAAGAGACGAGAATACTTTTTGTGCGCAAAAACAAAACAAAAATAACCACTTTATTCAACAATCTCTTCTCTTCTGTGTCATTCTCATACGTTGTTTACGTCCAGCGCTTCCAGGTTCTACGTCAGAACGCCGACTCATTATTGGCCGGCTCCTGTGTCATGCGTCGTGCTGATCACGTGATCAGCTTTGGCCAATACTGAGCTGGCATTCGGACATAAACACGGAAGCCTTCACTGTGATTACTGCGTCACCTGCGTAAGGATAATGACAGAGATTGTTGAATAAAGTCGTTATTTTTGTTTTGTTTATGTGCACAAAAAGTATTCTCGTCTCTTCATAATATTAAGGTTGAACCACTGCAGTCACATGACTGTTTTAACGATGTCTTTAGTACCTTTCTGGACCTTGAAAGTGTTGATTATATTGCTGTCTATGGACGAGTCATATACCTCTCGGATTTCATCAAAAATATCTTAATTTGTGTTCTGAAGATGAACGAAGGTCTTATGGGTGTGCAACGACATGAGGGTGAGTAATTAATTTTTGGGTGAACTAACCCTTTAACAGTCAAGTGCTACTTTTTAATGTTTCTGGCATTGCTGTGATCTCTCTTCATATCGATTTGATATTCCATATTTTATTATATTTTATCTCTTTTCAATTACTTTTCTGAATAATTCAGTCTAGTATTCTCTGTTGCAAAGATGTCCAAATGTTGATTCCCAGACCTGACCTAAATTCTCAGGAGGGTGAAATGATTTGTATTTTGTAAGGATGCTGAAGCTGAATTAATTACATGAGGAGCCTGAGTTAACAGTGTTTGATTCATTCATACGCTAATGTCTGACAGTAATATCTCTGCTCACCTCAGAAATGGGGCAGAGAGAGAGAGAGAGAGAGAGAGAGAGAGAGAGAGAGAAGACGGAGGACTTGCGTCAGCAAACTGAGAGAATAAGATTCAGTCTCTTTTGTTAACTAGCAAAATCTCACAGAAAGATGACTCGCCATTATTCCTATGATTATCATCCACTCATCATTATTATCTTTGATAATTGCAGTAACATTTGCTGACAGTCACATTGATAATCACAACGGCTACTGATAAACATTCCAAGATTGTCCATATTTAATTTTCCTCTTGGAAACCAAAATTAGCGTGATACTTGAGTATTTTAATGAATATTTGCTGTGCTACTTAAAAAAAAAAAAAGATAAAAAAGCAAGAATAAAAGCTAAAGATTTATCCAAATGTTCAAGACTGGACAGACCAACAGATAAACGCTTATGATTGACGTGTGACCATCAATGTTACGGTGCTGGATTCTGTTTCATTGCAACTCTGTCTTCTAGAAGAAAGACTGTAGGGAGAGAGAGAGAGAGAGAGAGAGAGAGAGAGAGAGAGAGAGAGAGCAGTGGAAATCAGCCAGCAGAGGGCAGCAAACACAAGAAATGTTGTTGTTAAAAAGCAATTTTTTGGTGCGCCAATCTCTTCAAGCCTGCAGTGGCAACATCAAAGGCATAAACGCAATAGTATTTTCTCCAGTGACATCCTAAGTATTTTATTTCACATTAAAGCTTCTCTAAACACGTCTGAAACTCTGAAATTATTCCTGGATTTCAAAGCCATGCATGTGAAGGACTATCTTGTGCAGTGTTGCTATAGTAACTCCAGGGCACGTAGTGTGTCAGGTAACGAAATGCTGATGAACAGCAGAACAGAAAAGCAAACTCGAATTTGGAGAGGGGCTTACCAAATTTAGGATCCAGAGCTATTTATAATCTTTCCTAGCCGTGCTACATAAATGTTAAGAGAGAGAAAAGAAAAAAATACTTCAGAATGAAAAAATCAGTGTCCTTTTCTGTTAAAAAAACCCAAAATCCAAATGTGTAGCATGTGCAAAATTTAGTCGGCATAAACAACAATTCTGAGGCACTTTAGGTTGGTTGATTGTCCTCTCACGGGCGTCTGTCAGCCCTCAGTTTGCAGTGAATTCTCCGGCTCGGGTTTCTATAGTAACTGAACAATGTGTGGGGGGAAATGGGGAAAAAGACATTTTTCCACATAATGGAAAAAATGCTGAAACGTTGTGCATGTGCTTGAGATTTAAAATGTGGTCCTGAAGGCACATGTTCATCAAGATTGGTTGGCATAAGAATGAATACATACATTTCCTCATGTGTCATATTGAACTGTCAATTCACATCCAATCCATATAAAAGCTATTACACGATCAGGTGAACTATGGATCTGGTGTCAGCGCTGGGTCAGAAGTGTAACAGAATGGAGACGTACGAGGTCGTTTGGTGTCTTGTTGCCTGCAGTGCTTGTGAAAAGCAGGGTGAAATGTCTCCGGGCCCCGGCGCTCCCCTCAGTCTCCCGTGAGAAGTGTCGTTTCATGGGTCAAAGGCAGCGCAGCCCGAGGGACACTCGCTCTCTCCATACAAATCTCCAGTTTGATGTTGCTGGCCATTCTTCTTGAAGATCTATTTTTAAGCGAATGAAAGCAAAAGACTTCAAAGGATCACACAAAGAGGTGGCTTTTGATAGACAAATGGGCAGACTGAAGTACAGTAAGACACATCAGTGAAATGACATGTTATAGTTGCTGCATAAAGTCAGTATAAATGCTTTATGATGGAGGATCGGTCTGTTATTTCCATTAAGAAGTATATCAAAGAAGTCAAATGTTTACAATCTTCATTCAAAAGTTTTCATTCTTCATTTCATTGTGTTTATGAACTGTATAAATCACCACAAATGTCATTTAGGTGATTCAGTGTATAATAAACATGATGACAAAGGTAACACGTTAGTTTAGGGTCCAATTCTCACTAGTAACTTAGCATGCATATTATTAATATATTTGTTGTTTATTAGTACTTATTAAGCACATATTAATGCCTTATTCTGCATGACCATATTCTACATCCCTTAATTCTACCCCATACCTAAATTTAACAACTAACTTACTAACTATTAATACACAGTAAATTAGGAGTTTATTGTGACAAAAGTGGTAGCTAATAGTGAATATGTGTTTCCCAAACTAAAGTGTGACCGTGACGATTGCTTTCTTCATACTAGCTCTAACCGAAGCTTTAAAGGGATAGTTCACCCAAAAATGAAAATTACCTCGTGATTTACTCACCCTCAAGCCATCCTAGGTGTATATGACTATCTTCTTTCAGACGAACACAATCGGAGTTATATTAAAAATATCCTGGCTCTTCCATGCTTTATAATGGCAGTGAATAGAGGATGAGATTTTGAAGCCCAAAAAAGTGCAAACATCCATCATAAAAAAGTACTCCACACGGCTCCGGTGGGATAATAAAGGCCTTCTGAAGTCAATCGATGCGTTTGAGTAAGAAAAATATCCATATTTTAAACTTTAAAAACTTAAATAACTAGCGTCCGGCAGACGGCAGTATGACGTCGACTTACGCCAAAAGAGTAACCCATGACGCAGGATGTAGGAGTATTGTAAGCTTAGACGCCTCTCGTGGTTCAAACAGATAGGGCTGTGCAACAAACTCAAGCTCCTCTTCTCTTATATTGAAATCCTCTGACATTTCTCTTTAAAATTTCTCGTTTTGTTTTGCTCTATCATTGCATCTTGCGTCAGGTAGTCGTAAATCAATGCATGCGGCTATCTGTTGGAATCTAGTTATTTTAGTTTTTAAAGTTTTTTTTATTATTTTATTTTATTTTTTAAATATTTTAAATATTAAAGTTTTAAATATGGATATTTTTTCTTACACAAACCCATCGCTTCACTTCAGAAGGCCTTTATTAACCCCCTGGAGTCGTATGGATATCTTTTATGATGGATGGATGTGCTTTTTTGGGCTTCAAAATCTCATCCTATTCACTGCCATTATAAAGCTTGGAAGAGCCGGGATATTTATTAATATAACTCTGATTGTGTTCGTCTGATGGCTACACTAGGATGGCTTGAGGGTGAGTAAATCATGGGATAATTTTCATTCTTGGGTGAACTAACCCAAAAAAAGTTTACAATAAGTTCACATTAGTTCACATTAGATATTGTGTTAACCAGTGTTGGGTGTTATGCATTAATAAGTAATTGATTACTGTAATTTAATTAATTTTCCCTTGAAAAAAAGTGAAGGATTACTCTTAATTTTTCTGTAATTTAACTTCTGATGTAATTGTATTAAATACTGTATAGACTATAGAGCAATTCTATATAAGACAATAGTGGATTTAACATGAACATTTAGTACTAAAATGTGTGTTTTTAATGTATCCTTCTCCCTTTAAACACGTTGGTCAGTTCAAGAATAATTTATGCAGTTTTATATTATTTATTATATAATTAAAAGAGCAGTTTCGTGTCTATCCTTGTATAGTTCAACTGGTCGAGTCTGAGATGGATTTAGAAAGTAATAAGTAATGCAATAATTTAATTTTTAGAGAGTAATTAGTACAGTAATCTGTTCTTTTTTAGAGTAACTGGCATTAACTGTACATTTGTTACAGTATTTTGTCAACAATAGTTAATAAAAAACTCTTTGTTGGTGGTTCATGTTAGCTCAAATCCATTAAATAATATCAACAGATACAACTTTTGATTTTAATGTGTTAGTAAATGTTAAAATTAACATTAACTGACATTAAGAAATTCTTTAGAAGTATTTTTCATTGTTAGATAATGTAGATAACTTATGTTTACAAGTGGAACAGAGAGATGTTATTCACCCCATCACTCCATCAGGTAATAAACAGCCGTGATATTTTCATATAATAACTTCTGTGATATACTGATGATGATTCCCAATGATGTATTGATCTTTAACATTATTATCATTAATTAAAAATAATAATAGTGAAAAAAATGTCACCATCATCATCATCTTTTGTTCATGCTCATAAATAATCCATAACATGATGGCAAGATTTATTATTCAGTGCAGATATGGATATTGCACCACGTCATTGATTTAGGACTTGATTCATTAATGAGATTGTATGGGAGAGCATATTGATTCTGCTTCTGTTCAAATTGATTCACCTTGAGGTAATAAACAGTTTATCAGCGGTTGAGGATGGACAGATACTTGAAAACAAAGAACAAAGGAATTCAATTTAGAGAGCTTTTGCTGTGGGGAATGAAGGCTTATTGTGTTGATTTAAACCGAATCCTCTCTTTTTCTGCTCTTAGGATCTTATCATGCTAATAATATCACCGCACAGGTCAAACACTGCGACATCAGCACCTTTAATCCTCCATGAGAGACATTCAGATTGTTTTATCTGTTGAAAAATACACACATGCACAAATCATAAATGTCAGTCCTTACCACCTTTTTAGTGTACTGTATGTATTTGTGTGTGTTTGTGCTCTGAATTTGGAGTATATTTACCTCCGCTCTGCTGAAGTAATGGGCTTTGGCAGCTGTGTAATTCTTTTTGATTTACTCTTGACCTATGACGAGTTCTGCTGCACATCCAATCTCAAAAAAATGAATGTGGACCTCCGTCTGCAGTGTCACATTTTCCGTCCGATAGACACATCAGCGGCCGCCCCCCTATGATAATGCCGTCCTCTCTGTGTCTCTGTGGGCCGTGCTGTCATAAGTGATAAGGGCTGAGGGAAGATACATGCACTAGACACGTGCCTTCAGACGGAAACCAGGGAATTATGCACTAATGATTAGCGGGATTTGCTGCATAAGCCAGAATATCTCTAATAAACTGGAGCGAAAAAGACGGAATGAGCAAGTTCATTCTCTGATGTGGACAGTGATTTTATTAAAGTCATGTTCTTCCTCCTCTCATGCTCAAATCATCGTCGTTTGTGTTGCACGACCTCGTGATTTACTACTGAGGTAATTAACTGGATACTCAGTGTGTAAAAATATATTTCTTTTTTTTTTCTTTTGTGAGAAAATGTCTTTTTATGTTTGTTTTTGTCCCTCACATCAGTCTCCATCCTGCTATGCTGTGACATTTACCCCTTCAGAAATAATGGTGTCATTTTCTTTTCTTTTTTTTTTTTTGTATTCTGTATAAAAAGTCTACACTCTGATAAAACAGCTGGTTTTAGAGATGTAACCAAAAAAAAAAAAATCATATCAGATCTTTTGCATCTTGCATCTTTTGCATCTAAAAATGACAAACGATGCAATGCCAGAATACAAACTTAAAATAACCTAACTGCATAAGTGTGCACAAGCTATTTATAATTGGGTATGTGGGTTCATATATATATATCTATATATATCTATAAAAATATTGTGGGTTTGCTCGTCCGCCATGACACTCGCTGTGAGAATGCTGGAAGTGATTTGAGCGGTGAAACGGTTCCTGTGGCGATGCTGGTAGAATATCATATGGCTGGAAAGACCTCTCAGCCAATCAGAATCGAGAACCAGATATATATATATATATTTACTCACAGCGCACAGCAACTACTAGCTGGCTATATATATAGCATACCCACCATATTTTTATAGATACTATATTATTTAACGGAATGTAGTTTTAAGGGCCGGTTTCACAGACTGGGCTTAGGCTAAGCCAGGATTAAGCCTTATTTCAATTAGGGTATTTAAGTAGCTTTTATGAACATACCCTAGAAAAAAGGGTCGCAACCTTTAGCCTCCTTGTTAGAGCGTCCGACTCCCACGCCGGAGACCCGGGTTCGAGGCCCGCACAGAGCAGGGCATGTAGGACCTGGGTAGAGGGGTTACATATATATATATATATATATATATATATCACATTGTAATTATACAAATAAATAAGTACTGAGTAATATTAAATAACAACATGTATGTACTATATGATTAGGGTTTGGATTTGGTTTAAAGTTAGTTAAATTAACTAAGTAATTATGCATGATTTACTGTTATTAGACAATAAGTACATGTAAAATGTGTAACAGGGACACTGTAAAATAAAGTTACCTTGAACTGTTATGGAAAAGAAATTGTTAATTAAATAAAAAAAAAAAATTAGCACAAAGTGCAAGAATATTGATTGTAAATAACGTGACGTGCAATGATATTTTAGACTAGACATATCGAAAGAGAAATATTAGGGAATGATAATTGTTTTTTTTCTTTTGTGACAATAATAATGTGTGAATTATAAGGCACACCAAAACGAATGATGCTATGAGAATTCACCCATACGCTGTTTCATTTCAAGTAAAGTCTGTTCACTCGGCGGCCATACTGAATGGGGGAATCCTGAAATCTCAAAAACTGTTTGCCGCACTTATAATTAAATAACATTTGAAATCAGCAACAAAATCTGACATTAACGGTCCCATAAATGTTGTTTTTATATGCTCAAATAGCGTTAAAAAAGCTTCTTTTTCATGTTGCACCAATGTGTATCTGTTTCTACATCAACTGCAGCTGCAGTGATGCCATGATGTAATCAATCAGCGATTGGCTCTTTTATTTAGAAGGCGGGGCTTATTCCGACATATCGTGTGTTGCACTCTCTCCCATTCATAGTAATATGAGTGCACCGTCTTTGCATATATAAAGTCTTTGGGCTGTTTGTTCAAATGATCAATTCCAAACTGCGATGGGGTTGAAATATTGTAGCACTTCATAAAATTAATAGGCAAACCACAATTATGCCCATTCAGCCCATTTTTTTTTAAGAATGAGTATGAGCTGAAAAACGTTTGGTTACTCAGGTCTTGTTGACAGCGGCCACATGCACGTATTAATGAGACTCGGCTTGTGTGTGTTACCATAGACTGAGAAATGCTTCTTCATCCTTCATCTCATACTGTACATGAACTCAATTGCTTTCCATTCCATTCACAAATGCAGGTTGGCAAAAAGCATCATGCAGTCGTCATTGTGTTTTGACACGTGACAGTGTTGCTGCTTCTACATCAAGGGCTGTTCATATCCAATGCACAAGCCTCTTTTATGATGAAACAATATGGGGGTGAAACATGTTGAAGTCTTTATGTTTAGGCATCCTTTTGTGTCTTACCCATAAAGGTGTCATGGACATGGTGGCAGCTTTGCTGTGGAAATGCAGTAGCTGTCTGCCTCACGAAATGGATTTGTGGTCTCTTGTCTTTTTTCTCACCTCGATTCACTGCAAAATCATTCAAATGGCAAGTGAGCAGAGGAAGAACGCTTTGGTGACAGGTGTGGTATCAGAGGCACTGAAGGGGAGGAAACATTTCTACAGAAGATGCTAAAGGGACATATGCAGTCCTGTATGCTTTTATTGAAACTACTGCAGCTGTCAGCTGAAAAATATCTAAAACAAACACACACCAGAGCTTTATCAGACTACATCTTTTCCACCACTTAATGTATCGTGACCGTCCTGCTTTTTTAACAATAACATGACAAATTAATAAAACATATTACAAGCTACATGGCTGTTCTACATGTTATAGCATGTTGCTATGTGCTTGCCATTCATGCAAATAGCACAAACACAATTTACACACTAACACATCATGATACTCAAGACTTCAACATCTGTCTCTCATTAGACAAAAACGCTTCAATTAATGTGACTATTAATATGCAGTGCTTGTTATATTTCGTTCATAGATGGCTGACAGCATCTCTACTGGTCTCCTCGTTTCATCCCTCAAGGCAAGTCTAGTATTAAACTAGCCTGTATTTGTTTATCCAAATCCTCGTGGTATATGTTGTGTGTATATTTTAATCTCCAAGTGCCGCTTTCCTCGGCTGACACCCTCTCCTACTCAAGTGTGAAATGTTATTAATCTCTTGCAGATTCCATCCCACTAGACTAAGAGGATAATGTAACAAACGCAACCCCATCGCAGTTAAAAGCGCTCCGAAAGCGTCTCAAAAAAGCCTGTGGCATGTTATTAAGTTTGGCAAGAGGGCTGTTTGATTAACTTTGGATTATTTGAAGGTGTGAGCTGGCTTTTGTATTAACGAACCCCAATTTGACATTCTGTTAGTCACATATTCATAGACGTTTGAAGACTCCAAGCCTTTGGTTTAACAGAAAGTCCATCAAACATCTGTCGATCATATCCCAACCAATTGTACTTTGGCCAATGTTATTCCTCTACACTGATTTTCTTCCTCATTATTTTTGTTGTGTTTTCCAGTACAAATATCTAAACATTCTTAAATCAAGATACATTTACTTGGGAATCAACATGACTTTAGATATTAAGCCTTGTTTTCTGAAGAAAAAAAATCATCAAAATGAAGTGAGTTTACACACTTATAAATTAAAAATAATCGTGTTTTCCCTTTGAATTTTGACCCCATCGGCAGATTTTTTTAAACATAAACTCACTTTTTTCCCATTAAACAAGACTTAATATTTGTCATTTTGCTTCTAAAGTAAATGTATCTTGATTCAATAATATTTATATATTTGTACTGAAAAACAATACAATTTTTCAACCAGTGTATACACCTTTGGCATGGCTTGTAGATTCAATCTGGTGACAATACTTTGATCCTAGAGACTTCAAATGCAAAAAGATTGTATTTCTGCATCAACACATGCTTGGTTTTCATCTGAAATCACAACTCTTCAAAAGAATAGAACCCAAACAATGTGAACATTGGAGGCCAGCTGAATGCACTTGAAGCGAAGACAATGGTTTTGTTCAAATGCATCTTGGCAGATGATTTAATCGAAAAAGTCTGCTTCTCATGAATCATCTTGGTCGGTCAGCCTTGTGTAACAAACAGGACTGGGGGAGGGCAGATAATGTAGGAGACAGACTGTGGCTGGGAGCACAGGGTGGGTGTGTGTGTGTGTGTGTGTGTGTGTGTGTGTGTGTGTGTGTGTGGGGTGAGCTGCACTCGACAGGACAGTTCAAAGACTAAGCCTTCAGGAATTGAAGTCTACAATGTATTTCTATAGTGGTCTTCACAATTCAAATAGTTTCAAAACCTGCTGAGCTGCCTTGATATCTACACTGTTTTTCTTACTCATTATTTTTGTTTTGTTTTCCAGTGCAAATATCTGGAAATATCATTCTTATATCAAGAAACATTTACTGGAGAAGCAAAATGACTTCAGATATTAAGTCTTGTTTACTGAAAAACTGATCAAAATGAAGTGAGTGCTTAAAACATAAACAACTATTTGCCAACGGGGCATTAAATTCAATTGTTTATTTTTCTGATCCCAACAGCAGATTCTTATTTTAAGCATAAACTCACTGTTACGTCTGTTTCACATTCATGTTTCAATGTCTTTTACTTTGAAATTTGCCATAGTCATGTTTCCTGTTATTGAGTCATGTGATTAGGTATGTTCAGACTGACATCAAGAAGGCTCCGTCTGCTCTCTAATCACTCTCACGGTACTTTGATGTCATACACCGATCAGTCAGCACAGCGCCACTTCAAATCAACACACCTATTCCCTGCTACCCTCATGTGATCTGGTCATGTGGTTCCTTTGTTTCATGTGTTATGTCTCCATTGGTGTGTTTTTGTCAGGTGTTTCTCAGTTCTGTCTTGTCATTGGTTTATTATCTTAATTACTCACAGGTGTGTCTTGTTAGTCATTAGTCTTTGTGTATATAGCCCTCATGTTTCCATTGTCTCTTGTCTAGCTAGTTTAGTCTGTTCAAGTCAGTTTAATCCATAGTCAAGTCAAATTCATAGTCAAATCCAGTCAAGTCAAATCCATAATCAACTCAATTCAAGTCCATAGTCAAGTCAAGTCCAAAGTTAAATCCAGTCAAGTCAAATCCATAGTTAAGTCAAGTTCATAGTCAAATCATGTCAAGTTGTCAAGTCAAGCCATCAACTCAATTCAAGTCCATAGTCAAGTCAAGTCCAAAGTTAAATCCAGTCAAGTCAAATCCATAGTTAAGTCAAGTTCATAGTCAAATCATGTCAAGTTGTCAAGTCAAGCCATCAACTCAATTCAAGTCCATAGCCAAGTCAAATCCATAGTCGAGTTCAAAGTCAAGTCGTCAACTCCAGTGAAGTTCATAGTCAAGTCAGGTCAAGTTCAGGTTTATGTTCAAGTTTATGTAATGTTCATGGTCAAGTCAAGTTTAAGTCAGGTGTTTAATTCAGTTTACTTTGTATTTGTTTAATATTTCAATAAACCGCATTTGGGTTCGGACTACACTGCACGATTTTTGGCTGTCCCAGACGAAAGATTGCCATCGTGAAACAATCGTGGCGATTTCTGTGATCGTGGCTCTTAATCGGTGCTCCTATGTCGTACAGTGAGAGAGGTTCAAAGACAGCCGTTTTCCCGGTCTTGCGACCAAAGATAGCCTACGATAGTTTTCTGACAGTGTCAGAAATTCAGCATGATCAACGCACAGTGTGTCTGCTGCTACGACCTACGTCTACTGACCAGCCAATAAAAATGCGACATGAAATCAACGTGACACGGCGCTTAAACTTAAAACTGCTTACCTCAAGCTCTTTTCCCTTCTTCTTTCGCCGCTTCCTTTTTATTTTCAGCACACATAAAAACTACAACTGCCAAAGTGTGATTCAACATGTTAACCACTAGCGCATGCTGATGACGTTTTATTCTTCTGTAGAAACTTGCATCGTAGTCTACGAGTCAACAGGTGTCATGATCGTACAGTCTACATGCATGTCGTACCCAAGTTGTCGCACAGTGTGATGAAGTAATGATCTTATAGGATTGCTAAAATCGTGCAGTGTATCCAGGGCTTAAGTGACTGATTTGGATTATTCTAAATAAACAGCAACTCTGTGTGTCAAACAAAAAGCACAGACTTTCTCTTGATTCAAACAGAGTTTGATGTTAGATGTTAGATTCATGTTAGTGATACCCTAAGCATGAAACACACTTTACACATTATTTGCACAAAATACTTGACTTGATCATCATCTTAATTTTTCCCCCAACTGTGGGACTGCCTTATCCACAAAGGAAACATGCAATACAGCCCTAGACTTAGATCTTAGAAGGTGTCATCATGTTGCTGCCTACTTTTTGGAGCAGCTTTCATGTTAAGATCATGATTATGATGCCTTAAAAATCCTAAATCTTTGATCTAGCTGATCCTTCTTTACAAGTCCCTTGGTCTCACCTCAAGTTAAATGCCTTTGTTAAAGGCTCAGTGGTGATGGAGAATGTCGAATCTACTGGGCATTGAGCCCACAACCAATGCATTACCATTGCTTAACCACTACACTATTACCTGCATCATAATGCATTCTGTCATTCTTACTGTTTTCTCCTTGTCTATCAATGCATTCAACCATCAAGCTAGCTTACCTGTAGCAAGTTTTTATTGTTCTGTTTATACCAAACTCCCAATAAATGCCATTTGGGAATAGTTTCTATTATAGATTTTGAGACAAATTTGTATATGCACATTGTAGAAATGTCTGCTATAAGGCTTTGTATTATAGAATATAAGTCTGAACAGATGCTTCCCTGAGCAAGCGCCACTAATGACTTTAATGACAATCCTTCACTCCGTGCACATCAGTATTTTTGTGTACTGAGCATACTGAAACATTTCATTATTATCTTCATAAAAAAGACCCAGGTGGATTCCTCTGTTCAAATCCCAGCACTCTGAATCTATCTTTTTGTCCTATTTAGTTTCCTGGTTATAAGGGAGCTATTTGCAAGCCTGCCAGGAGAGATTGTCACAACCCATCATGTTAACCTTTCCCTGATGGAGACATGTGATGACTGCGGCCGCCAGCACTTCCAGCTCTCTATGTCCTCCCCTTCTCCACTCCTCTGCCTCCTCCTTCTTCCTCTTTTGGCAATGTGGCATTGCTTAAATAGCTTTATCAAGTGACTGTCCTGAAATTTAGATGTTAACAAAGAGAAATAGCGATGTAAACATCGAGGAAGGAGTGAATTATGGAGGAATTGTGAAGTCAGGTCAGTAAATGCATCATGCTGTTGTGCGGTACGCTGCCGCAAATGAGCCTTTGCCACTGAAAGAATTAATTATTGTCATCAATCACCCGTCTGATAACTAGAGTGGAAAAAATGTCTCTGTTTAGGAAGTTTGGAGGGAAAATTTTACAGAAATCACACTGTAAAATGTTTCTCATTATAAATGAAGTTGTATGAACCTCGGTCAATTGCGCAAACCAAACACAATTAATCATGAGTTCGTCTTCAAAGCTAATCAAATCCCTAAAGGCATATTTTGATATCAGGGGACAAACGTGCAATGGATCAATTGAGTGTTCTTTTTTTTATGTGGCTTAAAAACACTAAGTGTAATTTTGCATAACATGTTAATATTCAGACATCATGTGGAAATACTATTGAATGGTCCAGAGTACAGGTCAGAATTATTCATAAATACATCTGTTACAGATTTAATTAGTATTGTTGTACCTTAGAACAGCTGTACCATGTATGAAAGATACACTTTGGACATTTTGGTCAATTAATTATATGCAACAACATCAACAACAAAAACCTTAAAATTAAATGTTACCCAGATTTTAATAAATGTCCACCACACTGCTTTATGAGGAAAAAAAAAAAAAAAATGTAGTAAACTAGAGCACTCCTGGAAATGATGTGTTCTTCCATCACGACCCACATTAACATTATCTCATGTTTCCTGGAAATATTCTATAGTGTGTACTGTATAATATTGTGTATTAGGGGAACAAAATACTAAAGCGTGTGCAATTTAACAAATTGAGGGAACAAAATAGTAAATCGTGAGCACGATTTAGCAAATCAAGGGAACAAAATAGTAAATCGTGCGCGCAATTTATCAAATAGAAGGAACGAAATAGTAAATCCTGCGCGCAATTTAGCAAATCGAGGGAACGCAATAATAAAGCGTGCACACAATTTAGCAAATCGAAAGAACGAAATAGTAAATCGTGAGCATGATTTAGCAAATCGAGGGAACGAAATAGTAAAGCGTGAGCATGATTTAGCAAATCGAGGGAACGGAATAGTAAAGCGTGCGCACGATTTAGCAAATCGAGGGAACGAAATACTAAATCGTGTGCACGATTTAGCAAATCGGGGGAACGGAATAGTAAAGCATGCACGCAATTTATCAAATCGAAGGAACAAAATAGTTAATCGTGCGCACGATTTAGCAAATTGGGGGAATGGAATAGTAAAGCGTGCGCACGATTTAGCAAATCAAAGGAACAAAATAGTTAATCGTGCGTGCAATTTAGCAAATCGAGAGAACGAATAGTAAAGCATGCACACAATTTAGCAAATCGAAGGAGCGAAATAGTAAATCATGCGCGTGCGTTATTTATAGAAGGTTGCATGTATTCTAATGTTGATCTTGGGTACAAAATCAGCACCTGACTGTTGAGTCTGCTGCTGTCAGTAGAGGAGATCTCCGATCACAGCTACACTGAGACAAAATAAATGTCCTTCAGAAAGGCATTATTGTCCAGGCCCTCAGTGGCTAGACGTCCTCGGGCACAGTGGAATGGATCTACGGCGTCGGTGGCAGCTGCTCTGCCTCTGTTACGTCTCAGCTAGCTCTCTCATTTATCTGCAGATGACATCCTGAATTACAGTGAGATCAGAAACCTGACAGCAATGTCAAATCAAATCTGTTTCAATAATCAATGTAGTGCTCCCCACCTCGACAACCACGCAACATTATTGAGAAGACACTTTCTTTCTCGCTCGCTCTGTTCAGCTCAGTGCACTAATATACCCATGTACTCATCTTAATGTGTTCCTCATCCAGTGTTGTCTTGTACTGGACATGCTAGAGATCTCCAGATGATGGTGGATCTTTGTGGGTCACATGGAGAGTTGACTTCACTGATTCCCCTGAAAAGGCCTTCGAGGCTGTCCTCTTTCACTGCCCTGGATGCATGGAAGTGCCTCACTGTGGAGGGGGTGCCGGGGTCATTTCATTACTGGAGCTGTCATCATCATCCTGGGTTTCAGAACCAGAGGCCTCTGACTCATGTTCTTTCTGTTTAGCAGTCGCATTTGTTTGACTGAACATGGCTTATGTCAGTGGATTCAGTCTTTCATTTCTATCAAACTTTCATTTATCTCTCTGTTGTTAAATAGGTCATTTTTACTAAGCAGGACATTTTCATGCCCACGGCCACATCATATGTCTTTTTTATGCCTTTTTGCAAAGTCTTGATGTTGTTTTTGGGCTCTACTAGAACAGGTTTTCATGCTTCAATGTTCATTATTGTCCCCATATTCTCCATTGTTGCAGCTCCTCTCTTCCCAGTCTGTCAGTAACGCTCTGGGGTGCGTTTCCCAAAAGCATCTATGATCAGAAGTTCTGTCATTGCAAACATAGTTCAACAATTCAGTGTTTCCCAAAACTGTTGTTCCAGCAAACAGCATAGCACATTTACAAGGTTTGAACTACAGCTCTCGACCTGTAGTTAGGAGCATAGTTTCTTGTTGAATGACATGTGGACTTTAATAGATCATGCTCTTGGACACAATATGCAAGCTAACATGCAGTGCATTCTACATCATTAAAGGGATAGTTCACCCAAAAATGAAAATTATCCCATGATCTACTCACCCTCAAACCATGCTTGGTGTATATGACTATCTTCTTTCAGAGTTATATTTAAAAATATCCTTAGTCCTCCAAGGTTTATGATTGTGAATGGGGGGCCATGTTTTGAAGTCAAAAATAATGCATCCATCCATAAAAAAAAGTAATCCATACAACTCCAGAGGGTTAATAAAGGCCTTCTGAAGCGAAGCGATGTGTTTTTGTAAGAAAAATATCCATATTTAAAACTTAATAAATTCAAATAACTTGCTTCCGGCAGACGACCGTACACAGAATGTGCAAGTCAATTTGCAGCAGAAGAGTATTCTTTGACATGACGCACAACATAATGACGAACGCGGAGGTGCAGAGGATACAGCAAAACAAATCACCGGTGACGGATTTTAAGTCTAAAACGATAATTTTTAAAGAGAAATTTTGAAGGATTTCAATATAAGTGAAGAGGAGCTTAAATTTGTTGCACAGCCCTATTTTTTTTGAACCGCGAGAGGCGTCTAAGCTACGATACTCCAATTCCTGCGTCATACATCGCGTCAGGGATTACTCATTTGAGTAAAGCTTGGGCTAATTTTCATTTAGAAGTGAGCTAATCCTTTAAGATCTGTCAGTGCAAGTTGCTTTCAGTTAAAATAGCTCAAACATGCATTTTAGTCTAGGACTAGCTTAAGCCTTGTCTGTGAAACCGGGGGTTTGTGTATCAAGTTTCGTTAAGTTTGGACGACAGAATACTGTAGGTCAAAGAGTCAAAATGGGTGATGGCAGACTGTTTAAGTGGTTTATCTTTGCAACACTTTTATAAATCAATATTCGTTGAATAACAACGTAACAATGACCTATGTTCTCAGAACATTCAAAATGGTGGGAAAATATCCTTTGGCGAATGGACGTTTATTAATAATATATGGATTTTTTTTTGTTTGTTTGTTTGTTTTGTGATAGTAGTTGTTTTGAAGCATTCCATCCTGTTTGTTAGAATTACAGAAAATGGTTTAATATAAATTTAAGAATGTTGACCAAAGCATATTTCTGAAAATCTGACATATGCTTACATATACCCTTAAATGACAATACCAGCATGTTCGTTTTTTTGTTTTTTGTTTGTTTGTTTGTTTGTTTGTTTGTTTGCAAATTTAAAAGATACTACAGAACAGGAATGACCCGTATCATGTTTGCTGTGATACAGGATGTTACACAGTATGTATGTTGATGCAATATGTTACGTGCAATATATGTTATGTGGAATCTGCAGATTTTTGGCATCACTTTTGAGAAAAAGCAGTCCTTTTTGTTGTTGCTCTGAGGCATTTTTCACATTGTTTTTGCTGACTGTACAGTACAGTACCAACAGCTTGGGAAAACTGTCATGGTCTATGTACTTGTTAGCTGTTTGAGAACCATTATACAGCAGCCATTTAAAATAAAACTATTTGTTTGTTTTTATATTTTACTCGAGTTTAAGATTCCCTTGTCAAACTTCATCATGCATAAATGCATTAATACATGCATTTGTACATTCTTTAATCCTTTTTACCCCAAATGACCTTTTCTGCATCCTCTGGGTTGCATTTAATGGCTATCTCTTATATTACTACCTACAGGAAAAGTGGTACTGGTCCCATGGCTACTAGGAAAAGTGGTAAAAAGCAATTAAAATCTATCGATCTTGAGTTAGTGTCACCAGTGGCAGCAACCACAACATATACATGGCTATACTGTGCATTGTGACAGCTGAAGGATGGTGATGATAGCGTTTTTCTGTGTTCTACACCCATACTAATTAGTGCAGCTGGTCGCGCTAGTTCCTGCAAGGCTAGATTGTTACACTGGGATCTTCAATTGCCTCTGCCACTGCTTATCAATCAACGACAAAGACCTGTAATTGACCTGGCAGAAATCACAGCAGTCAATTGTTGTAATTTTAAGTGTTCTCTAATTTTGATGTGTTGTGTTTAAAGTGAAACTTTGTTGTGCTGAAACTCTTCAAAATTCTGTTGTTGATTATAGGTGACAATATTTCGTGTAAGAGCATTTGGTTTGAACTGTAAAACACACGATCTGTAGATGTGTTTTATTTCCTCTTTAACTTGCTAGTCTCTTAAATGCTGAATGTACCAAGTCATGATCTTGCACTGTCATTTGTGGCGTCATACCAATCACTGAGCAGTCGAGCAATCCATCCTGTCCGTTTCCATAGTGATGAATAGGCTGAAAGCAGGATGAATGGAGGAAAGTGAAGAACAGATTGCCGACACCTGTGCTTGAAAAAAGAGCTTAATTGCAGTACAGCATATGTCTGTATTCTGTTAATTATGTCATTGTGACATGACACTAATCAATATTAATCTTAAAATGTTGAAAAAGTCAATAGGTTCTCTACAACACAACTCCAGCATGATTTGTGATAAAAACCAGATGATTAAATGTCATTAAATGTAGGTACTGTCATGTATTGGTGGTTACAATGATAACAAAGTCTTTACTTGGAAACAAACAGGAGAATACAGGAATCAAACTCATATAACATTACCACACAAACATAAATGATACTGGACCAACAACTGAGGAAACGAGGGGGCTTAAATACACAGAAACTAAATGAACCACAGGTGAACATAATCAATCACTAAGGAAACTAAATCCGAGTGCACACTGATTTATAAAAGTCCTTTACGACTTTTTCTTGTCAGACTATACGAAAAAGATCCTCGCTGTAAGCTATGTCACACTGTAGGATCTCAGTTGTCTAAACACGGACAGACACAAGGAGACTCGTCCGGAGTTTTACATCATCAATCCGTGACACGTTCAGTGATGTGAGCTGCATTACATGCGGGATAGAAATGGTGGCTAGCAAATTAAAACAATCTCTAGCATTCATTTTTAACATGGCTTCTCTTGAAAAGAAAACTTGGAAAAAACGAAGACGATGTATGTCTCACTAACTGGTTCATCAGGTTCTGCGCTCCTATTGGTTTTTGATTTGACGTTCAGTGTAGGAGAAGTCAAATCTTCTGACGCTGCCAGATGGTTAATAATCGGCTGTCGGCGAACATGTCAAACTAGCGATCAAAGACCATATTTTGGCCTAGGATCCGAGGAATCTTTTAGTACTTTGAAATACTTTTGAAATACTTTGAATGTTGCGATCCTATTGGACTTACGATGGAAACCTGAATCGTAACAAAGCACTGTTGGCCAGAGGAGAACTGGCCCCCGACTAAGCCTGGTTTCTCCCAAGGTTTTTTTCTCCATTTAAACACCTATTTGCCACTTGTCTGCCACCTGATGTCACCTGATGGAGTTTGGGTTCCTTGCCGCTGTCGCCTTTGGCTTGCTTAGTTGGGGACACTTGACATTTGACTTGACATTTGATATTCAACAGTGCTTTGATCTGCCTGCATTGACACTATTCTTTAAGAGCTGCTGTGCAGCCAAATAATGTACCAGTTATCAATGTAAAGCTGCTTTGACACAATCTACATTGTAAAAAGCGCTATATAAATAAAGGTGACTTGACTTGACTTGACTAGTATTCACAAAATTTGTCTCAGACAGCCAAATCATGGCCAAAATTGCACAGTGTGAACCTGGCTAAACTAGCAAACGGAACTCAGGCAAAGCAGAACAGGAAACAGAACGAAACAAAACAGAACAAGACCATAACAGGTACAGTCATTTATTGACCTAAAAATTTATTTCCAGGTCAATTTAATATGGTCTCAGACCTCTGGAACCCACAGTATTTCCATGAAAAATCTGGCTTGTCATGCATCATATTTGTGACCCTGGACCACAAAACCAGTCATAAGTCGCACGGGTATATGTAGCAATAGCCAACAATACACTGTATGCAATTTTTCTTTTATGCCAAAAATCATTAGGATATTAAGTAAAGATCATGTTCCATGAAGATATTTTGTAAATTTCCTACCGTAAATATATATATATAAAAAAAAATGGATATGCATTGCTAAGGACTTCATTTGGACAACTTTAAAGGTGTTTTTCTCAATATTTTGATTTTTTTGCACCCTCAGATTCCAGATTTTCAAATAGTTGTAACAAAGTTAACACATAGTTGTAATAGCTGTAACAAACCATACATCAATGGAAAGCTTATTTATTCAGCTTTCAGATGATATATAAATCTCAATTTCAAAAAACTGACCCTTATGACTGGTTTTGTCACATTTAAGTATATATATTTGAAACAGCATTAGTATCTTTAGTTTTAGTATTAGTATTTTTAGTATTAGTTCACACTGCACGATTTTCACAGTCGTCAGATCACTGTTCTGTTCACACTATCTGGGGTAGCATTCGGTCTCTGCTGTGTGCACATTGCACGATGGATCGGCAACAGGGCGTTACACATTGAGACGCGGGTCTATAACTCCTCCCCGAACTTCCCGCTGCTCTGTATCTTGTATCATTGGCTGTAGGTTGTCGCCGATGTCATTTTCAGTCAGAACACATTTCACACAGCAGGATTTTGAATCCAGATATTGAGCATGCCAAATATCTCACAGGTGTCGGCAACGCATCGTCGATTCTCTCAGATCGCGTCTTTGATAATTCACACTGCGTGATTGTCACTTGCTTCTATGAGCACCGATTTGCATCCGATTTGGCATTTGTCTGTGATTTCGCAAAATCTGTCGGTGAGTGAAAATTGGGCCTAAAATCATGCAGTGTGAACTCGACATAACTGTATTACAGACGAAATGAAGATGGTTGTCCTGACTTTAGCCATCACAATCTCCTCATGCACGTCTTTGGTTCATTTGGATCGCTCTCCGTGGAGTTGATCTGTGAAGCAGGGTCAGCTTGAATCATTACATGGCCAATTAACCAGACCAAGTAGATATAACTGAAAACATCAAACACCTGCCCATGACACTGCACATAACAGAATGACTTGGAAGTGAACAGAATATTAGAGATGAAAACAAGAAAGTCAATTGTGGTGAGGGCTAAAATGTGTTCCTCATTATTTTTATGTACAACTTTCAAATGGCCATAAAGGTATTGTTCACACAACACACTGTCCTCTTTGAAAAGGCTCTAAAATGGCAATTAAGGAGTGAAAAGGCTCTTATAAGGACAGACCCTTCAACAGGATGACATAAGGGACATATAAAGCAAAGGATGCTCTTTTGTGTGAGAATTTATGACTGCAAGAACAAGCGATATTTGTCTTAGTTTTAATGCATGCCCTACAAGCAATTATTCAAAGCCTACGTAAGGAGTGTATGTTTATTCTCTCGTTTAAACTGAAGCATTTTACATTAAATCTCACAAATACTGTAAAAATTTCATATGAAACAATTTACATTCTAAGCATGGACATTATAATTGATTAAATTATAATATTAAATTATAGCCAAAGAATATGCCAAATTAACTGTAAAAAATGTGTGTTAAACTACAGTAGTCTTAGTTTAGCAAATAAATCAGTATACCAGCCTCAGTTTGCACTATAAGCATGCAGTATTGTGCTTAAAGGAAATCCGTTAAACCATTAAATATCTCAGTTATCTAAAATGGGAACTTCTTCAAATTGTAAAATTTGAGTTGCTACGATCCTGTTATTTATCTCTGGTTTCCTAGAGTAAGAAAAAACATTTTTGGACATTCCTGCTATCAGAACGATCTTCAGAAGATGAAAAGTTAGCAAAGTTAGTACATTATATCTCAAATATAATAAAATCTACATATTATGTCAATAAAAGTGGTCCCAGCACTGAACCCTGGGGAATTCCTTACTGTTTACAACTCAAATGCAATTATTGTTTAATACGCAAATTTAACCAACTGTGGAATTACCAACATCAGTCAATCAGACTACATTGAACATACTACAAATGTGGATATTATAACATCTTCTTGTGGCACCCAGGCACCCACGTTTTTTTACACAAAAAAGTAAATTACTATTGATTTGACAATATTTTACTAGCTATGTTTCCATCCTCCTATTTTTATGCTAATTTTAGGATATCACATGAAAAAAAAAATGTTGGATGGAAATGCCAAGATGCAAATAAATTCTAAAAATGTGCATAAAATCTTGTGTTCGATTGATGCAGATAATTGTTTTATCTGATAAGAACTATGATGGAAACATATTTACCGAATAAATCCCTCAATGTGCAACAAAACACTCAAAAGAGGCTGTGATTGGATAACTGGACTAACCAGTGGACCAATCGCACCACAGCATCTCAAATGTTGGTTTGGTGTTTCTGAAACGCCTGAGCCAAAGTCTGTCATCAGAATGATTTAATTTAATTCCCTCCAGAAGCGTATCACACAATTGCGTTCCCAAACACCAGCGAGAACATGACAGCGTTTATTGCGTTTCGTCTGACGCTCTGAGTCGCAAATCATTAATGATTGAGGGAAAAAGAGCCACAGTCTTCCTGGACAGCAACTTCTATTTTTATTACTGATATTTTGAGCCAGGAAGTGATGATGTTTTTCTCTTGAACACATGGAATGGAAGCAGTGCTTTATTCACAAATCTTTTACGCAGTATTCCAATTTTGCACATAATTTAAATGATCAGCTTTGGCTGGAAACATAGCTAGTGACAATCTCCTTTTACTCGGTTATTCAAGGGAACCAAGTACCAAGTAAACCTCACAGGTTCTGTATAGGTTAAAGAGAGCCTAAAGACTGTGCTGTTCTCTGGAGTTCTGCCAGAGAGACGCCTCTGGCTGCTTGTCATTGCCTGAGCGCTCAGTCAGTTGCCGGAGCTGATGATAATGCTGATGGTCAATGGGTGGTGTAACTGCAAAAAAAGAAGCTTCCTCACAGAGGAAGTGACCTAAAATGATTGCACAAGGATTATGTGGACACCTCTAGCCAAGGGATCTGAGCTCTCGCTCACGCTTCAGAACTAGCTAAAGGTTTAGACCTACTTTCGCATTGCCAGTTCTGTAAAATATGAAAATGTGAAGTTAGCTATTTCTACCTGATCTGAGTTTGGTGGATGTAGCTTGAAAGCTGGAGGAGAAATTAAAGTGAGATTTTTTTGTTCTCAATACAGTATCAGTGTATTGGCTTTGTAAAGCCAACATAAGCAGTCTCAAAGAAATATTTCCAAATTGGCACAAAAGAATGATACTTAAAGATCTACAGATCTCTTATGGTCATTACATTGGTATTACAAAAGAAAATTAATGCATATCTTCAAGACGATTAATTGCAAATAGAAGAAAGACAAAAATGTCAATGCACTACTGAAGAAAGAGCAAATATTTCAAAGGCTTATCTGAATGTGTATTAACCTCTGAGCTCTAATCTAGGCACTTAGTGGGATTCTATAAAACTTAATGAACCTATTTGAGCAGCTGCAGTGGAGTCCATCCACAGGAGGCCACAGATATCACATGCACTGAAGATGAGTGGTCTGTTTCCTAGCAACCCATCTACAAATATTTCAAATTTGTGTGTGTTTTGGTAGCAAATGTTTTTTTTGTTTTTTTTTCATTATTAATTGTGAACACCTTTGGCCATTTTAAGACATAATGCTTTGGATTAGAAAAAATACAACTAAGTAATAATATAATATAATATAATATAATATAATATAATATAATATAATAATTTTTAAAACCTACCAGAAAAGACCATAATTTTTCCCGCCTGCTGTGCCTGTTTCCCTCTATCAAGCTGTGAGGGCAGGTGGATGTGGGGCGGATCTGCAAAAGTCATTAACTCCTGATATTTGCCTTGACTGCTGAATTTATTTCTGCCCACCTCCATTACCCTAAATAGAGCAACCAGACAAGACTCACTCAAGGGAAGCTCTGTGTCAACCAATCAAATGTGCACATGCATTCTGGGAAAAACGGCTTGTTATTGTAGCATGGCAGCCTGATGTTTGACAAAAAAACATCAAACATTAATTGAATTATTTCAGAAGAACCAAAAGAATTGCCATTGCCTTTGGCCTCACCCAAGGAGGTGGTAATTTACAAATCACATACAAAAACAGGAGAAATATACTGATGCATAAAGATTAACTTCTTCCTCTCCCTTTGCGGCATGAGATTTGAGAATTAAATGAAAAAGACAATTTATATAATACATTTACAGCAGGATGCAATGAAATAATCCATGGGTGCTGTAGGGTGAAATCCATAAGAAATGAGACAATGACCAATCAGTTTGATTGAGGGTGCTGAGTATGTGACTTTTATTTATTTATTTATTTATTAATTTATTTATTTATTTATTTTTTCCTCATATCATTGTCACTTAATAAACAAGGGTATAACTGTGTGGTTGAAGGAAAACAAATAATGTCACATATCCCGACATCACTATAAATATCATTTATATCTAGATTTATTCACTTAGTACATACTTTAATTCAGAAATTTTACAAATGATGAATACAACAAGATTTAGCCAAAGGAAGCTCAGAATCGTTCAGAGTCAGACAATAGAGAAAGAGTAGTTTACTATTATATTATTAAGAGAGACTCAGTACATTAACAGGGGTTCATGGAAGAGATATGTCTATCTATATTGGTAGATCATTCCGGTAGGGAGAAACAGTATAGTGAAAGTGAGGGAAAAGGATTGTCTCTTTATGTTGGTACCAGCAGGCACTTGTTCCTGTCCTGGACGGCTTTATGAAGCGGGGCTGAATGGTCAAGCTGTATAGTATTGATAGAACATCTGGGAAGATGAGAAGTCATCCTTGATAGATTGAGTTGGAGATGGGGTTTGTTCATCCAGATCCATGCAGGAACAAGACGTGCAGCTGTGGATGATCTTGGCCTGGACAAAGGCCAGATCAAACCCCATTGGATACTTTTGGGAATCTGGAGTTTACTCACTGTTGGTGACTACTAAAAACTTGCTGGAGAAATATTGCCGTTGTCTTGTTGAGCAATCTAATAATATTGCACTATATTGCTATATAAGACTATATGCACAAGATAGACCCAGTGTGCGAGAAAGCAAGTGAATCAACGTTTTCAATTTCAAGTTATCTCTGAAAAGGATAGAGAAGAGTACTGGCAGTATATGCGAGCTGCGGTTTACTATAATCACTCCCGGTACTGTGAACAGCGAAACAGAAGTGCCGCGCTGCATGCGCAAACACGGGATGCGCAATGTTTTATTTTAGACTGGCTATAGTCAGGTAAACAACATGTAGCAGCGTTACGTCAGCATTTGGAAACACGCCGACGGTTTGCGACAGGCTCCAGTTCGCCTGGCCAAGAACAGGCTCTGGCTCCAGAACACGAACCATTCTGGTGGAAAAGGGGTAATAATGGCTGCAATCACTGTTTGTAATGTTTATAAGTTAACTATTTTCTCAGTGATTCTTAATGGTTTTGTAACACCAAAAGTGTATACACTTTCATACACAGAAATGTGTCCTCCACATGCTAGCTGACTGTCAGTGTTGGGTGTAACACGTTACAAGTAACGCGAGTTACGTAATCAGATTACTTTTTGTAAGTAACTAGTAAAGTAACGCATTACTTTTAAATTTAAAACAAAATATCTGTTACTTTTTTTTCAAATAAGTAACTCAATAACATCACAGCTGAAAGGTTTGTTTGAGCTGCACAGACTGTACAGATGTGAATTTACATTTCCTTCAGCCTGAGGTTATTCATTTCACTTTTGGTGTGAAAGGGCCTTTACATTTGCCAAAAATAGAACTTTATTTATTTATTTTAAACAAACAAGCAAGCCCAGCCCAGGTGAGAAAAGTAATGCATTACTTTACATAAAAAGTAACAAAGTAACACAATCAGTTACTTTTTTAGGGAGAAATGTAATAGTGTAAATAACTTTTCTCAACACAGTTAACCATTAAATGAAGAAATCACATCGCATGCCACTTTTGTAGTGGAGATAACATCCCGAAGTCAAAAGAAAAACATCTTTAAAACAAGTTCACCATCGCATTCATATTCCCATTCCTATTCCTGCATTGTGGGAAGAGGTATCTGTTTGTTTTGTGCCCATTCCCAGTTTTTTCTCTCTCTATTGAACTGGCCCCAGACCACCTTGTTGATCACCCAGCAACAGACACGCCAGTCTGTCCCGAGTCTTTCAGCCAGAGCGGAAACCCAGCGCTGAGCCTCTTCTGCAGGACTCCATGCAGCCTACCTGACTGCCCTACCAATGAACGCAGCCCACATTCTGGGGCCCGGGGTGTCACACATAAAGAGATGTGACATCTCAAGCCTTGTTTTCTCCGCCTGAATGGATGAAAGAAGTAATGTTGTCTGGATCTAGTCCCCTCGCAAACTTCCCGAACATATATTGTGTATGACTGGATGAAAAAAGGACAAATGTAAGATGTCATTGTTCCCCTCTATAGTTAATTCCTGATGCCTTTTATCATTTGGCCTAAAGCAGCTTGATTCTGTTGATTACAGACTTCTCTTGCTGGCAAATTCATAAAATAAAGTATTATTTTGGTTTTATTCAAGTCAGAAATATTATTTAACATAACTCAGTCAACCCAACTACAGATACCAACAAAACACTTTTTTTTTGTAAGCTAAATCACGTAGAAATAGCTCTTTAAGGAATCAGTGTAGAACCACTCATTATTGTGAGTTAAAGGATGGAAACAGAGATGTTGCGGATAAAAGTGATATCCAGAGGGGATATTTGCATTTAATGACCCTACAAGTTATGATAAGCCATCAATATATAAGGAAAATATTTAATATTTTAAAAAATATTTGACATTTGAGGGAAAAGCAAAACATTAAACTTGGTTAAGGTATTTATCTGACAAAATGATTTGCCAAAAAAGGCAAACTATATTGTTTATACATAAACCTACAGCTATAGGTTTTATTTTCTTAATATTTATTATTAATATTTCATTGATTCTCTTTTGTTTTTGCATGTTTTCATAATTTCTTTGTATGACAGCCTGACAAAAATTGTTTGCACAATTTGGCATGTTTCATTGCGTTATCACAAATTGACTCCAAGCACAACTACGCAATATGTATACGAAATCTTGAATAATATTTGAATAACGTGTGAAGATGTCAATTTTCCAAGGCTGGACATCACTTTTGGTTTATAAGAACACGGGAACAAGAGCACATTGAAAGAATCTGTCTCTTCTTACTGAGAATCCCAGATCAAACACAGCACACAGAGATTAACATTAAAATTAAATCAAAAGAGAATATAAACATAGCTCTACATAATGTCATAACTTTATTTTACATAATTTTCCAAACTGGAGTTTTTGGGACCTTCATTTCAAAGCTAAACTTCACATTTGCTACACATTCAACATCTCAGCAATTTTGCAACTGAATCACTCAACCTCGTGTTAAATAAAAGATAACATGATTACAGGGGTGTAATTTCAGACCCTAACTGTATACAGTAGAAAGCATGGAGCACTTCCCTAATGTAGTATGAATTGGTCCACATTGCAGAGAGATAGATAGCCAGTCCAGAAGGTGGAAATTACTGCCACCCTTTGCTGTTATGAGATTCATTGCACAGTTGAGTAATCATGTGTGCCACCAACAATCGCCAGACACTCTGATTCTCACTACAGGTCCACAAATGTCTGAGCTCTCTTTCCCCAGAGGGTGAATAAACCAGATGGGTTCTAAATGCAAAATTTCATTTTGTATCATTAGTAGGTTAGTTCACCCCTCATTGGCTCACCATCTGCCATCAGCTCAGGCTTTTCATCCCTCCACTACGCTACTGTTGAGCATGAAATGCAGAAGTTTGATCTTTGATGCACCAACGGTTCTCCTCAACAGCACTGCTGCATGGTCATACTGAAGAGGAACAAGATCACGTGGCCATTGCTATGTAGTCATTCTGCTTGAAACAACTGGTGAACAGTTGTGTTTTTACATCTGTTTAATGTTTTTCATAAATTTTCCTTTCTTTTGGATTTCATGAATTAGAATAATTCTGATCATTTATCAAGTACCAAGATAATGTTAATTAGTTGGCCATATATAACCTAATAGTAATAATTTTCCAACATTTCTATATTCAAAGAGATATATTTTCAACTTTAATTTAATAAAATTGTTTATGAAATTGTAATTGCACTGTAAATGGATTTTAATAATTAATTGGTAACAGCCCTACAGTGTATAGTGTTAAAAGGGGTATATGTAAGAATGCATTAATCGCTTTTTTCCAATGTGTGAACAGCTTACAGTGTTGGGGAAAGTTACTTTTAAAATGCAAAATTTCATTTTGTACCATTAGTAGGTTAGTTCACCCCTCATTGGCTCACCATCTGCCATCAGCTCAGGCTTTTCATCCCTCCACTACGCTACTGTTGAGTATGAAATGCAGAAGTTTGATCTTTGATGCACCAACGGTTCTCCTCAACAGCACTGCTGCATGGTCATACTGAAGAGGAACAAGATCACGTGGCCATTGCTATGTAGTCATTCTGCTTGAAACAACTGGTGAACAGTTGTGTTTTTACATCTGTTTAATGTTTTTCATAAATTTTCCACTCTTTTGGATTTCATGAATTAGAATAATTCTGATCATTTATCAAGTACCAAGATAATGTTAATTAGTTGGCCATATATAACCTAATAGTAATAATTTTCCAACATTTCTATATTCAAAGAGATATATTTTCAACTTTAATCTAATAAAATTGTTTATGAAATTGTAATTGCACTGTAAATGGATTTTAATAATTAATTGGTAACAGCCCTACAGTGTATAGTGTTAAAAGGGGCATATGTAAGAATGTATTAATCGCTTTTTTTTCCAATGTGTGAACAGCTTACAGTGTTGGGGAAAGTTACTTTTAAAAGTAATGCATTACAATATTGCGTTACTCCCTAAAAAATAACTAATTGTGTTACTTAGTTACTTTTTATGGAAATTAATATGTTGCAATACTTATGTGTTACTTTTTCTCACCTGGGCTGGGCTTGCTTGTTTGTTTTTAGTTATAAAAAAGTTCTATTTTTGGCAAATGTAAAGGCCCTGTCACACCAAAAGTGAAATGAATAAGCCTCAGGCTGAAGGAAATGCAAATTCACACCTGTACAGTAGAGGGCGCAGCTCTAACAAACCTTCCAGATGTGCTGACATTCTGGATCGCAGAAGAAGAAAGTTCAACACTCTTACTTCAGCAGTTAAAAAAACACAAATGACCTCATCTGTCGGCATGAAATGCCAGTGAATTGCAGAGCTGGTTCAAACACATCCACATCACTATGATCAGATGCTTCTGGACTGCTGTTTTCTCACCGCTGACATTTGTGTTGTGTGTTTTTGTTATTGAGAGGAAAACGTGTAGCACATATTTATATATTCATCTAAACGTCGCTCTCAGCAGTTCGTTCATTAACAGTATATCACTGCAAAGGTATTTCCAACTTCGTTTTACTTCTGAGCAAAGAACAAAAAAGAACTTGACCATGAGTATATCAGGGCATTGAATCACGTTCAGTTATTGCTGCTGCAATTCACTTAACGGCCACCGGTGTCGCTAATAACAAGAGTTTCTGAATTCTACATGTAGCCCCTTTAATTAGTGTAATTAAAAGATGTTCAATAGTACATAACTTTTTTTAATATAAATAATTATGAGAAAGATACCCTCTTTTTCTACTTGAGCATGCGTCTCCCAAAATCTCTGATAGTTATCGTCTGTGGGCCTTTACACCTTTCTGCAGAATCATCTTGTAGTCTTATTCCTATAGTCTAATGCTTATAGATTCCAGAAATTAAACATTCTAGCAAAATGTATACCCTGAATGCACCGTATAAGTCTGCCAAATGCATAAATGTAAAATATAAATGTTATAGTTGTCTCTGCCAATTTAGCTGGGAGAGCAGAGAGTATAACACACTTCAGCACTATGTACTGTTCATGTTAATTTTTTGCAGACTGAAAAGCTCCATCCAAATATTCCTTACTACACCCTTCTGATTTGATTACCAACACTATGAAGCATCAAGGATGTTAGACGTGATCAACAGAACTGTTGGAGATGTGACCTGCTTTACCTATTTTCATTGATTCGCATCTTGTCTGAAGACTTCTTGATCTGTGAATGCTTTAACATCTAATTACAGACTGCTAAATTATGGTTGTATAGGAGTTAACTTCTGTGCAGAGTGTTCCTTTAGGTTTCCCCGCAAGGGTGTTTTATTTCGGGAGACAGTCAGCTAAGAAGATTATAAGACCAGTTTTCAATTTATCTCCCACCCCCAGACTCTCCTTATTGACTGACTTCCTTATCACGGTTTACCAGAATCCAGAGAATGACTGGCATCGTCATCCCAATCTGACACTTTGGAAACTGCTGTTTTTTTGGAGAGTATAAATTAGTTCAGGCCTTTTTCAACCCAAAAACATGTTTGCTGTTGTGCATTGTTTTAGCTTCGCTCTATCCAGTTTTGAACTATGAAAATATACGATTAGAAGTAATTTCAGGTCAGGGATGATGTGTTTGGTCACACTTTACACTGATGTTTATGTTGCAGAGTAATTACATTACAAGTAATTCACATGCTTGTAAATACTTATTATTTCTATTGTACTTCATTAAAATCCCATATATGTAACATGGAAACTATACGTGTTACCATCTGCTGTCATTTTGAAGCATGTTTTTTTAATGGCTGACACCAATATCTAAATATCATGTGGCTGATATAATGCAGTACCCTAAAAATTAAATATAATATTATATATTATATTAATATTTGTGACCCTGGACCACAAAACCAGTCATAAGGGTATATTTGTGGCAATAGCCAACAATACATTGTATTGGTCAAAATTATCGATTTTTCTTTTATGCCAAAAATCATTAGGATATTAAGTAAAGATCATGTTCCATGAATATATTTTGTAAATTTCCTACTGTAAATGTATTGAAAATCTATTTTTGTGAGTGGATATACATTGCTAAGGACTTCATTTGGACAACTTTAAATTTTTCTCAATATTTTGATTTTTTGGCACCCTCAGATTCCAGATTTTCAAATAGTTGTATCTCATCCAAATACTGTCATATCCCAATAATACATCATACATCAATGGAAATCTTATTTATTCAGCTTTCAGGTGGTGTATAAATTTCAATTTAAAAAAAAATGACCCATATGACTGGTTTTGTGGTCCATGGTCACATTTACATATTATCTAAAAAATTCAGAACAGAAAATGTGTGAAGTTTATTATCAATTGACTAGGCTGTGTTGGAGCTGACAGAACTACATGCGTCACTGATATTCATCCACGCTAAACCTGGATATAATTATTTGTGACAACTACAAAATGTAGTCAAATCTGTTCTTATCTATTTGTTTAATGACAAGAGGCTGTGCTTTAAAATTGTAACATTTCTTCTTGTATTTTGGTTTACTTTTTGTCTGTACTAAATGCATACATGCTTATTAGGGCAACGCATATGCATAAAACTATATTATTGCACAATTAAAACGATTTGCAACAGTGGGCAGTGTCCGTCAGTTGATAAAGCACACGATCTCTCTCACACACAGAGCAATGCAAGCTGGTTAAAAAAAAAAAAGAAGAAAAAGAAAAAAGAAGAAAAAAACATATACAAAGCATATAAAAAGCGTTGCGAAGAGAAGGTGGCCAGTGTCTGGGATTTCAGTGGTGGAGATGTTGTGTTCGGGGAGGGTCGACTTTGAGCTGACATTGAGAGTGACGGTCTGTGCTTCATGTAACATCTCTGGACGCTCATGGTAGACGGAGCTGCTCCTGTCTCTGGCTCTTTCCCCCTGTCCTTCAGCACCACAGAATTGGACAGCACCAGACAACCAGACCCTCGTTCACCTTTCCCCTCAGGATAGCTGTTTGCCTCACTTGACTTTATGGAAACATTTCGCACTGGTTTGGACAAGTAAAATTCTAAGAGTTCGAATTGGAGAGGAACCAACGGATACGCACCGCCGCAACCAAACTGGCAGGAAAACTGTTCCAGTGTAAGTAAATCATATTTGACTGCTATAAAACTCAGAGGCATTTAAATGCTTTTGTTTTCATAGTTTTGGGAAAATTTGCCTGCAAAAGTTATTTAAAAGTTGAACAGCTAAAACGAACTGTTTTAACACACATCTGTCTGAAATGTCTTTTATTCTTGTAAAACGCGGTTTGTGCGCATATCAGACACGATTGTGCATAGTCGAATGTTTTTCTTTTTATCAATATTTTAGTCTCACATTCATTTGTCCTGATAAAAAGCTCCCGCAGCTGCAAGTTGACAGTTTTGCGCGACTTTTTGAGCGCGCATTTTAGCGCGAGCTCACCGACGGTCTGTGCGCGCACTTCTGGGCTTTTGCAAACGCTCCGCGCTCTTGGAACTTCGTTGATTTTAGCCGGATGTATAACTATAATTTACCGAGATTATACGAACTGTTTGACATAAACAAAGTGTGATCTGTTATTTGGATTTGGGAGAAAATAATTTAAAATCCGTTTGAATAATTTTAATTCAGTAAACGATGCAAATAATTTGCTCTCGAAAAAACTGTTTTGGACACGTTAAAGTTTTAGATAAAAGAAATGTACAAAATCGATTCTTTTAGTTGTTTAAAAATAAAGAAATGTGTACAGACGCGTTTTGTCTGAGCTGTGCGCGCGCTAAACTGTGCACCAATTTGTATTTTATTCAGTTGGGTATGTGCATATTATTTTATTCAATAATTTTTATTTTAATATTATTGTATTAATAAATTGACCTCGAATGCATGTGACGAACACAATAATGTGTATATCTAAACGACACTTTCTCTCAATCGTTTCCAGGTCAGTGTCAAGCTTCATTGGCGTTTTTTGACTCTAATCGTTGGTTAATCGAACCGCGAAGCTGCTGTCTACGTGGACCGGTGCTGAACTTTTCCGTCCGACCGCCAGGACCAAACCCAGAGACATGGCCACGAACGGCACGAAAGCCTCCGATGGACACGTTTTAACAGAGGTGAACGAAGCGCCCACCGCCAATGACAAACCAAAAACTCTGGTGGTTAAAGTTCAGAAGAAAAAGGACATTCCTGACAGAGAAACATGGCAGGGAAAATTTGACTTTCTTCTGTCTTGTGTTGGCTATGCCATTGGACTTGGCAATGTCTGGAGATTTCCTTATCTATGCGGGAAAAACGGAGGAGGTAAAGAAAAAAAAATCCTGGTTGTTTTTACCATGTATTTCCCCCCTCGAAACAAAAGGAGTAAAAAAAAAAAAAAAAAAATCTGATTTCGTACGAAACGAAAATCATATACAAACATATGCGCGTTTTGTCCAGGAAACGCGCAAAGCGCGCAATCATTGGAAGCGCAAAGATCCTAAACAGTGGATTTTATAAACGGATACATATTTGAATATGTCTCATTATATTACTCTTCTGTCTGTATAGGGGCGTTCTTGATTCCCTACTTTTTGACCCTCATATTTGCTGGGGTCCCGTTGTTTCTTCTGGAAACGTCCCTCGGTCAGTACACGTCCATCGGTGGTCTTGGAGTGTGGAAACTGGCCCCTATGTTCAAAGGTAACCAGCACGGACCACAAATAACACTCAGATTAACTACTGTGTAAATGATGGTGTCACTCCCGTAATTTCAGTCGTACTGTGTCCTTGCCAAAAATGATCTGAAACATGGAGTTATTATAGCGCACATGTTTCCGTAGGTGTTGGCCTGGCAGCAGCAGTCCTGTCCTTCTGGCTTAACATTTACTACATAGTCATAATTGCTTGGGCAATTTACTATCTGTATAACTCATTCACCACAGTAAGTACATGCTTTCCACTTCAGGAATCAAAGGGCTTAAAATACCATGACTATGACTAATGAACGTCCTGTTTCAGGAGCTCCCCTGGAAAACTTGTGAAAACCCTTGGAACACAGACAGATGTTTCTCAAACTACAGCCAGGCAAACACCGCCAACTTGACGAGTGCTGTCGTGGAGTTCTGGGAGTAAGGGCAGATTTGTTGGAATTTCGTATTCTAGCAACATGCAAACACTTTCCTTTTGTCCTCGGCGGTGTAAAAGAGCCACTGTTGTTCCACAAAAATGCGGCTATTGTGCTATTTTTGGCAAACAACCCTAGTTGAATGTTTTGCATCTGCAATTAGTCGAGCTTTGTTTGTGGGTTACATGGGCTGACAGATATGAATTCTCTAATAATGTTTATTCTCCCTCAGACGGAACATGCATCAGCTGACTGATGGTCTGGAGCAGCCGGGAGAAATAAGACTGCCACTAGCAATAACACTGGCCATCGCCTGGGTCCTGGTCTATTTTTGTATCTGGAAGGGCGTAGGCTGGACTGGAAAGGTAAGAATACCCTTGCACGGCACACACGTGACATTCAGACAAAGTCAAAATTAGGCCTGTATGATCGAGGCTTTGGGATCACGATCTCGATCTGCAAATAATTTCATGCTTTACGGAGCTCTCGAATTTCTATTTCTTCAGGCGCGTTATCGCACGACATCAAAGCAGACGTGCTTTCTTCTTAAGGCTGTTAATGTGTCTTTCAGGTGGTATATTTCTCAGCGACATACCCGTATTTCATGCTATTTATCCTGTTCATCCGTGGAGTGACTCTGCCTGGAGCGAAAGAGGGCATTTTGTTCTATATCACGCCTGAGTTCAGCAAGCTGAAAGAATCAGAGGTAGAGCGCTTTGTAATTATCATACGGTGACAGACGTGTGCTCACAGGCGTATAATTTGGTGAATTTTTGCCATGTCTCGTCTTCTGTCTTAGGTGTGGCTGGATGCAGCCACTCAGATCTTCTTCTCTTACGGTCTGGGCCTGGGCTCTCTGATCGCCCTCGGGAGCTACAACCCTTTCAACAACAATGTTTACAAGTATGCAGCAATTGTAAGACTTATTAAGGGGCTTCAAATGGTAACTCTAATTTGATCTGTACAGACACAAGCTTGACTAATCATCTCTTTTGTGTGTTTTGTATTTCAAAACAGCCAAGCATTTCTGAAACAGTTTTTGCCCACACAAAATGCTTCCTCAGTATGATAGATAATATTCTCTTAAAAATAAAGGTTCCAAAAGGGGGGTTTATGCAATAGAAGAACCATTTTCGGTTCCCCAAAGAACCTGTCAGTGAACAGTTCTTACAATAACCTTTTTTTCTTGGTATGAAGAATATTTAAAAATCTAAAGAAACTTTTGTGCAATGGGTTGTTCATGCAACCATCAAATCCAATAAAGAACCTTTATTTTTGAAATTGTAGGATAAATAACTAAACAATCCCTTGCTTTCTTCTGCTTCTCAGAGATTCTATCATCGTCTGCTGCATCAATTCCTTCACCAGTATGTTCGCTGGATTCGTCATTTTCTCTATCGTAGGTTTCATGGCTCACATCACAAAGCGGTCCATAGCAGACGTGGCTGCATCAGGTAATTATGATGGATTTCAGTTTTTTATCACTGGATAAAGACCTACTACTATAAGTTACACAGTGTTTTGCCATCTGGTGTCCATTATTAGTCAATAAGCAGTTATAAACATTTCATGGTAGCTCATAAAAATGAGTCTATAGTACTTTCCATGAATACTGTACATGACTTTTTTGCATTAAAGTCACAAATACTAAACTATTATAAATTAACCTAGCACAGTAACTAGTAACTATTTTTGAACACATCAAATGTCATACCATCCACCCCAACCCCCAAAATCATGATTATGGCCTGCCTCAACCGTCACGACTGCATCTAAAATCTTGATATAATCTGCTGAACTGTTCAGTTCATTGCATTGTTTTTAATTGTAATAAGCAAAAATGTAATGTTCAGCTCTGTCCCACATTTTGTGCATCACCCTGATAATATAATATAATATAATATAATATAATATAATATAATAATATTTTAAAATTGACATAGAAGTATCATCATTTGGACCCTTAATTTCTGCAGCATGCAAGCAAACAAACTCAATTTGGCGTTTGTCAAGATCAACCATCAAATCTGCTACCAAAGAAAAGAAAATCAAGAACAAATATTTTTCTTTAAATTACTTGTATATATCTTGATCTTTTTTATTTATTAATATATTTATATTTTTATTTTTATATTTAATAAAACAATAATCAGAAAAATCTAAACATACCAAACATTAGACAAATCAGTGTTTTTGGTAACAGGGTTGCAAATATTACAAACCTCAGATAAAATGTATAGCAGGTTTACAGGTTTACAATTACAATCCATGTTTTCCAGCAGTTAAGCACCTCCTTTAAATGAACATTTGAACAAAATTACAAAATTAAAGACATTACAGATTTATTTTTTAGAATATTCTATGACATTATTTCTGTAAGTCTATGCCATCATACGCATCCTAGAAAACTAATTGCGCGTGTTCTGCTCTCCAGGGCCGGGGCTGGCGTTCTTGGCCTATCCAGAGGCAGTCACACAGTTACCCATCTCACCGCTCTGGGCAATTCTGTTTTTCTCCATGTTGCTCATGCTTGGCATTGACAGTCAGGTAAAAAACATGCTTCAAACATGCATACTACTGTACATGTGTATTTAGGCACGCATATATGGCCTAGTCGTTCTGCATCTCTTTGAAGTAGCCTTTCATTTCCATTCATTTCTAAATAAAAACAAAGCTAGAGAGAGGAGGTACTCCAATTATTTTATCTCTCAAAGAACTTTGATATTGTAAATATACCATTTTAGTAAAAATGTGCAGTGCATGTTCAATTTTCTGACCCTTAAAATCACATCTGTTGTAACCTAATGAATTCAGCCAGTGTTTCTGACTTGAATAAAACAGTCTATATAGAGATTACCAAATGAAGCACATTTTTAGGTAACCTGTCAAATCAATTTCAGTTTTAATCCCCATATATCTTTTAAAACAAGTGCTCTTCTCTTGTGTGTAGTTCTGTACAGTGGAGGGCTTCATCACTGCTCTCGTCGACGAGTTTCCCCGCTTGCTACGAGGAAGACGAGAGATCTTCATCGCTGTTGTCTGCCTGGTGTCATATCTGATCGGCCTGTCGAACATCACACAGGTAAATGCACCAATCTCATCTTTCTGTGGATTTCACATCAGCTGGAGGCTGATGGCGATTCTATTCTAAACCATGTAATGGGATATATGGTAAAAATACATAAAGAGTAAGAGCTCTTGAATTTGCATTAATAGGATCACCTCCGCGGACAGAAGCATTTGAGTGTTTTTGCTGGGATATGGGATGACTCTGGAGTGTTCAACCACTATATAACCTCAAACTGTTATATAAAAGCTAGTGAAGGAAAAAAAAAATCAATTATTATTATTTAATAGATAATAAATAAAAATGAAAAGTTGTGTATAGTCACTGATTTACATGTATTTAAATTAAACTTTAGGGTAAGAGATTAGTTTATGTACAGGAAAATAATGGAATAAGACTTTTTGGGTTTGTCTTTTAAAATCAGCATAAAAAAGTAATTTGTATATAGTTGTATATGATTCGTCAATGAACCAGTCCATTCCTATTCGATTTTTTCTTCCTAAACAGGCAGCTTAACTTAGAAATACTTCACATTACAGAAGTAAAATGAGTTGTTAACATAATTTCATGTTGACCTTAATAAAGTGCATGTGGTAATACAGCAAATCACTAAGATGCTCCATTGGATGTGCAATTATGCACAATCCTCACCCAAACACTGCATACATTTCAGGCCAGTCATGTGACATACAAAGCTTGTTTTGCTAATGCTCATGCACAGCCTTTGAACCCCTAAACACTGCTAACTAGATGAGAGAGCGGTTTCCTAAACCAATCTGGTTCTTTCTTCTCTCGACAGGGTGGCCTCTACGTGTTCAAACTGTTTGACTACTATTCTGCCAGTGGAATGTGTTTGCTGTTCCTGGTATTCTTTGAATGCATCTCCATATCCTGGTTCTATGGTAAATACGCAATAACTGTGTGTAATAAATCAATACATTTCCATTTTCCAAGTAGATATTGCGGTGTTGAGAAGTTGATATTTCAAGCATGGCCTGCAGTGTGACATTTAACATGCATTTTAAACAAAATATTTTTGAAAAATTGCATGCTGTGTTGATGACGTCATTAAGCGAACACGTCTGAAATACGTTAATCTGTTTATCACACCACAATGAATCATTGAAATCAAGTAGGTGAGAAAGAATGCTTTTAGTTTTTGTAATTATCAATTCATTTGCTTTTTATTCTTCACATCCAGACATAACACACAACGCATGCTAATTATTATCACAGATCTTTATAATTCATGCTAATCTGGGTGCCAGACTCATTTCCACAGTCAGTTGATTTGAATGAATATGAACCTGTAGGATCTTAATTGTTGTGCATGGCAGGCTTGATTATGCAAACTACTGCACGATTCTCTATTTGCATTTATGAAGCGGGCACACTTAGCAGACCTCCAATAATCCTCCGCGAACTGCTCATGCATTGTTAGTGTATAACTCGCCTCTTAATTTTTATTTTTTGCAGGTGTCAATAAATTCTACGGCAATATTGAGGAGATGATCGGCTACCAGCCCTGCATTTGGTGGAAGCTGTGCTGGGTCGTATTCACCCCTTTGATCGTGGCGGTAGGTGGTTTTACCGCGTCTTTGTGCACTGGAAGCATTTCCGAGATGCAAATACAGACTGACTGTTTGTTCCTTCTGTCATAGGGTGTATTCATCTTCAGCGCCGTTCAGATGGTCCCGCTTACAATGAACAATTACGTGTTCCCAAAGTGGGGGCAAGGTGTAGGCTGGTGCATGGCCCTGTCATCCATGGTTCTTATCCCGGGATACATGGGCTACATGTTCCTCACCCTGAAGGGCTCATATAAAGAGGTATCGCTACCATTTTTATGCCTGCGAAAGTCCTCACAGCCACAGGTGCAAGTGTCAGGGAACATGAAAGTATCTCCACTGACGACAGTGGAGTAATTGATTCAGATTGCGTGCATTATTAATGCAGATGTTCCAGCATGGGGCGAAGCATGCACTGTTTCTATTTCGTGGCTATTGGATTCATTCTAATTGCATCAATTAGTCTTCACTTCTTGCCGTTCGAGCATGCAATCACGACTTGGACTGATTGTAGAAATTAGGAGATTTTGCTGAAGATGTTTTGCGCTGCACGAAGCGTACCTCAGGTTTCTAAGACTAGTAATTAGGAACAAAGTGCACCAATCTCAATTCAGTGTGGTTGTGACACACTTGAATCGCAGGTTCCCACCAGGGAAGCAAAAGTTTAGATTTGGCTTAGTTGAGATTTCTGCTTTCACGCTTGCATTTGTACCATCTTTGCTCAGTGGGAATAGCTTGTCTTTCCTGGAATGGCAGCTGACGATTTTCCTTCCCTTTTGCAGCGCCTTCGGATAATGATTCAGCCCACATCGGTGGTTCGGACTCAAGAGAACGGGCCCGAACAGCAACCTGAAAACCCCACCCCAGCCAACGACGAGGCCTACATCTAACCGCCGTCCTCCTCCTTCACCCGTACTATCAAAGGTCAACGTTCAGAGAGAGAATTAAAGAGTCGATCACAACCAAGGACTTCCATGTCTAAAGTATATTCACCTACCTCCGAGGGAAAACCAACCTGATTACAGTTTGACTTCTTTTGGTACATATATACGTATGGTCAAAAAACAATCTATTCAGCAATGTTCTAGGGTTAATCTGTATTTCATATGCAAGATGTTAGTCTTTCTAAAAAACAAAGGGTCACAGCGTAAGCACAGGACATCATTTAAACGATAATTCAAGATTTGGCGTCCCAGTGTAATTCCAACACCACAGTGTTAATTTGATATATTACATGTAATTAATGTATTAAAATATAAAAATACAGTTGTAGGTTAGAATCGAATTGTATCTGATTGTATCTGAAAATATATATATATATATAAACTATATCTATATAGCTATATAAAAGCAGAGAGTGAGAATATGGGAGTGTGCAACGGGCCGAGACTGAACCTTGATGTCAAGGTTACGTAGCCAGACTACACTTTTCAAGACTGTACAGTTTCAAACAGCCCTTTTCTCCCGTTTAGCCCTCGGGCGAAATCCTGAAAAGCACAAGACCAGTATGGATTTGGGTTTACAAACGCCCCGGGCAGTCATGCATTACCAGCCGCAGGGGCAAATTGACGTCAAAAAAAGACTGTTACTATTTTTTTCCTTTTTTTTCTAAGACAAAAAATAACTTTGTATGTGTTTTTTAGAATCATTTTAGTACATGTTTTCTATGTAAGAGTAAGAAGGACCAAATTCATGTTTATGCTACTGACAGATCTGAAAAACTGTTCTACGTCACACCGTATCACTGCACAGGGTCCGAAAAATCGTTTTTTGGGGCAGACGTACCCCGCGAAACCACTGTTAATCCTGCTCACCACATTTGCGTGCCACTCCTCAGGAAAAATGGCGAAAGTGACCAAAATTTGCTCTCCTGGATCGAAAACGATTATAGCTGTGAGCAGCCTTCAGCAAATAATCAGTCCTGAGCAGAAGCTATAGTCTGTTGCCATGGTTTCTAGGGTCATTTTTTTCAGACATCGTTGACAAACCAGCACTATGTGTCAAAAACGAACAGAGCCGTCGTTCGAATGAGAAAATGTAAAGGAAAATTATGTTCTTTTTAAATCTGCAGACTAGTTGGGCAATAAATCATTTACATGGAATACTATAAATGAATATATGTGTGTGTGTGCGTGTGTGTGTGTGTGTGTGTGTGTGTGTTATTTCCACTGTTTTATTTTGAAATGCCACTGGTGAAAAGCACAAAGCTTTAAGTTCACAAGCCACAAAGGTATCGAAAATGAACACTGTTAGTTTGCTTCTACGGCAGCTACATGTGACAGAGATCTGGATTAATTAGTCGATTTATTCTCTGCAAGACGTCTGATGAAAATGTGCAATCAATAAGAGTTTTTTTCGTGAAATTGTATAAATTTACCATTCATCAGATTTCTCTCTGAAACAATGTTGTAAAACTGTACCGTGTAAAAGTACCTGTGAATGTCCGTTTTGAGGTTTTTGTCTTGTTGAAGAACCTTATATTATTTGCTGTTTACTGCAATAATGCATCGATCTCAGAAACTAAAGCACATATCTTTATGAAATGTAAAAAAGAATAGTAATAACAAATGAATAACAATGATGGAAGATTATAAGAGAATAGATAATATGTCTAGTTGAACAAAATATTGTTTTGTATATTTCTAACTGTTTGGGCCTAATGTAAAATATTCTATGTAAAGAAAATATATATATATATAATAAATGTCTTTAGATGGTGTTATATAAAAGCATGATTGCCATATGTTATCTGATTTAAAAAAAAAATAAAGTATTATAGATTATAATGTGTGCTTTATGTCTTGTCTTTTTTACATTTTTTAATTTAGTTTTAATTTTTACAAAATAAATAAACTAATCAGCTCATTTAAAACAGTTTTAATCCTTATGACATTGCTAAATAAATTAATAAAAGGAGCAGAAGAGATTAATCTTCGATCATTAAAAAAAACCCTATTCATTTATTCTGATATAAAGATGATTAAGAGGGAAAAAAATATCATTATAAATAAGCAATTTCTATTTTTTAAGTGGTGTAGCATTGCTCAAAATTCACAGTTTGAGCAATTATGTATATGGAAGACAGGAAGGTTGAATATAATGGTTTCCTTTGACCTGTTCGTGGATTAATAGATGCCCTGATGGATTCTGTCCAGAGAGGATAATTCATCTCTCTCAGCGATTAACCACTTAATAGTCCCAATGGAGCTCCGTTATTAAACTAGCTCTGATTGTCAAATGGCACGAGTAAACAAATGATTTATTTACCAGACTCTGATGATAAAATTAAATTATTAAATACACGCTCACAGTCATAAATTATGTAAAATATTCCATATCAATCTTTCAATTCAGAATGCAATCACAAATGTAATTTTATTGGAAGTCTGTTTCTCAATTATTTGATATGTAACTGATATCCATATGATGCAGCCTAGATTTCCATATTCTGGCATTCCCTGTGGCCCACATATACCACCGCTGTGATATAATAGCTTGTGCTTGTGGATCCAATTGGCATGTTAAATCTAGTCTGGGTGGGGGGTTGATCAGGGACGAGACATTTGGAGGAGGCTTCATGTCAGAGTCTCTCCCTGGAGTCTTCAGTGCTGAACCAATGACAGATGTGCTGGAGGTAATTTACTTCAGGCAGTGCACAAAGTATAATTGTAAATCTGTTTCAGTAAAGCACTACTTCAGACCCAAGCCTAGAAGCCTAATCACTAAGAGCCAAAAATCAACTGGCACTTGAAAATAAATAAATAAATAAATATTATTATTATTATTTGTACTTCCCCTTAACCAAAATGTTAAGCCATATTGTAGGTGTCTGCCACATATCTGACATTTGTTTTATACTGACATTTAGCCTTCGTAAAATCAAAATTTTAAGCTGCGATACTGATATAGCCATTGCTGATCAGTCCTAAATGTTGTTTAGATAATAAATTGTGTCCATCCAAACACACACACACACACACACACACACACAGGTTTATGCTCTTATCAGAGTTTTGCACATGGTAGGCCAGGATATTCATTGTTAGCTAAGGCATTTATTCAAATCATTTCAACTGTATCTTGATGTTACACACACATGCCTAGTAAAATAAATGTATGTGAAATGTGTAAAACCGACAGCTGCTGAATATCTAATCTGTTCTTTTCTCTGTTAGATCTACTAATGAATTGGCCTGTAGAATCATGATGGCACTACAGAGGACAAATTAGGAAAAACGGATGAGAATTTAACATCAATAATACCAGAGTAACAGTGAAACATTGATTTATTTATTGGCATGTCACATTTCTGCAAGTTTACTTTTCATTAATTAGCATTTTGAATGGGTCTATCTTTTTGTTTCTGATTGTTTCTTTGTTTCTGTCATTTTTGTATTCTCTGATTTTTTTTCGCTTTTATTTGACACATCTATTTCACTGTTTTTTTTACAGTCAATACTGTAAAGTGATCTTCTTATTTTGTACTGCTTTTGTTGATGTTGAATGGACCGATATTGTTTCATTCATTATCTTAGTTATTGCAGATGATCTTTGTTCTGTTAAATAATATTAGTTTTTTCATGTATCCATTTATCATTTATTATAAAGCCATTGTCATTTTGAAAGAGTGTGGTGTATGAATATAGCAAATGTGCATTAACCTGAAGGTGACTCAGTTCCTTGCAATGCATTTTTGCGAGAAATGACTCATTTTCATACATATTGAGGGAGAGGAAAGCACTTCGAAAAATTGATATTCCAGGGAGCGCTCAAGCACATTTTGAGAGGATCAGATTTCTGCTTTGTTGCTCATGTTGTTCTGTTTTTACAGACAATTACCTCACATTATGACGGCCAGTCAATACTGTTCCAACCTTTTGTTTATTATACAAGTTAGATGAACTAAGCACTTGGGGAGGATGAATCCAACAATTTTACATGAGAAAATAACTACTTGTGGTTTGGATGCTTATAGTACAGCAGTTGCAGCAGAACAGAAGCCTTCAGCAAACACTACCTTTCCAGTAATGTGTCACACCAGGACAAAAAATATGGCTCATTTTTAAACCAGCAATACAAATACATGTCTAGATTTTTTTGAGCAATTGACGAGAACAGAAAGACCAGTCTCTATGATGTAAGCCCACAGTGCTGTTAGCAGGCTAGCATGAGAAGCACACAATAGCAATAGTAGGGCTTAAAAGGTGAAATTAGCTACACTGGCCTATAGCTAACAGATTTCACAGTTTCAGTGTAAAAAAAACAAATATGTGCAGAGTTAGGTAAACTGCATTACACTTCAGTGTCTTTCTCAAAAGACCAACACTGCAATTCGCCAGTATGTGATGTGTTTTGTTGGCTGGTTCCCTGCGTGAGATTCTGCTGTTTTGGTTGGCCAAGATTCTGGTGCTATGGTAAGAACCAACACTAGCTCTAAATAACTCTATACAGAAAGTGTACTTGGGTTTGTGTAACCACTGAAGTATTGGTTGGTGTGTAGCTTACTGTAAATATATTCGAAATTAAAAGTTTTAAAATCTAAATATGTATTAGATAGGCCAATGCAAACAAAATAAAATTACCACAGCAATGTAGATTTGAAATAAAAGTAGACCATTGCTGCGATTAATCCAGCTAAATGTTTGTTGCAGATCATGGTAGATGGTATCTAGCTGGTCCAAGCCGGTGTAACGGAGGCCAGCTAGTAAAGAGCTGTGCAGTTAAACAAGGATTTAAACAAGGAAGCGCTGCACTGAGTTCACTATGTATGACAACGGTTCAAATTGTTGAATAAAGTCGTTATTTTTGTTTTGTTTTTGCACACAAAAAGTATTCTCATCGCTTCATAACATTACAGTTGAACAACTTTAGTCACGCTGTATATTTTGACCATGTTTTTACTACTTTTCTGGACCTCAAAAGGTGCAATGACGTTGCTGCCTATGTGTGGTTCAGATACCCTCGGATTTCATCAAAAATATCTTAATTTGTGTTCCGAAGATGAACGAAGGTCTTACGGGTGTGGAACGACATGAGGGTGAGTAATTAATGACAGAAATTTCATTTTTTGGGTGAACTAACCCTTTAAGAATATCTCTATAGATAGTTGCAACACGTCGCCATGACCAATCAGACGGGGCTCGTGCTTATAACAGTAGCCTGGTGGAGTAGACTCATTAAGACCAAAATAATCATTTGGTTTAAGCCAGGTTTCAGTAAGGCAAAGTACATCAAAACTATTATCTGTGATCATTTAATTTACAATAACTGCCTTAGTTGTGAGCGATCTAATGTTTAGAAGCCCAAGCTTTAGAGTGTTTTTGTTCACAATTTTTTTTACACCAAAACACTTTTATTTTTTAATATTGAATATGACGATACGAGTGAAGCACAAAGCTTTGTTTACAAAAGAAATAATAGGTTAGCAATTAAATGTTACTTAATACTTAAAAAGCACTTAATTAATGACATTTTCCCATTTTCTGTGACCTAATCTAAAGTGGGAACTATTTACAGTTAATAAGTTGTTAACAAAGCATTAAAAAAAAACATTATCTAACTATCTTTACATATGAGTTAATTAAGCAATAATAATTGTGTTAATTACAGTGATAAAGAATGAAGGACTATTTATATTTGTATACAGCCTATTAATATATTAACAATGTATGTATGATACTACAATATATTAATTTGTTTGTTAATGATTTGTAAGTGCTTTATTATTGTATACTTATTATAATGTGTTACCGCATCTTCTATGGTTTTTCATTCCATTGTTTAAATTTTAATGCACTTTTAAAATTTGAATCACATTACAAACATAATTGTAATGTGATTCAAACTTTGGGGCTTTACACCTGTGCACTGGTGAACTGGCACAACTAACTAGGTAAAGCAGAATGATATATGTACTATTAGCAATCATGTCAACTGCAAAGCCTTGCCTTGCTGTGAAGACCAGACTGTTTTTAGAAGCACTTTAGAATATGTGCTAGGCAAAAGGCTAATCCCACTAGACAAGTTCTCTGTTGTCCAATGGCTACCATATCACACTCAAAATCTTTCACTCAAATTACACATGAGAAGAAAAAACAGTGATTAACATATGCAGTAATCAACACTGCTCTGAATTAGGCCATTAGAAAAGTTAAATATCAAGGTCAAAGACAACCACCATTTATCTTAAGGGAATTGAGTCACCCCTATTATAAATACACCCTCCAACTGGTGCAAAAGCTTCTGAAAATCAGAGTGGAACATTATTACCTTGTAAACATTACAAATTAGGGCAGGCGTCTACACTCCACGGTTTGGGACCTGCTGCAGGTCGAGCTGGTGGAGGCGTTTGAAAAAGGTATGTCTTTTTCTGGTTCTTGTGCCATTGATGCGGACGAACTGCTGGATGCAGATGTACTACCTTTAGCGTCATCTGATCCAGCAGACAGCGCTCTACTGGCATCTAGCCAGTAAGAGCAGGATGTGGCTGTGCAGGATGAAGAAGTAATGGAGTCCACCCAGCCCGCCTGTCCAGCGAATGGCAAAATGTGGCTTGTGCTACGGAGAAATTAGATTTGCCATGGAAGCTAGAGACAGCAAATTGCTCACAGTAGATTAGTCAAGCAATTTTTGTCTGCCATAACCACCCGGTTCCAGTGAGTCTTCCGTTTCTTCCTGATCTTCACGCTGAGGTGGAGAGATCATGGATGAAACCTTATTCATCTCATATTAATTTCTTTCACCAAATTATGTAAATGTGGAGGGGATGCGCGATTTGGTAGCTTTTTGGGCTACCAAACAAACATCTGCTACTATTTGTCATTCGACGGCAGCAATGGTAGCAATGGAGAGACATTTGTGGGTTAATCTGGCTGACATCGGGCAGAAAGAGAGAAACTTTCTGCTCGATGTGCCAGTATCAAAACTCCCAGGGCTGGGGCCCGGGCCCATCTGGGTCTGAGGACCATAGGCAAGCCCAGAGGGAGAGCGTTGCCACTCAAGCCCCTCCTTCCAAGACAAGGAATAAGGCTCAGAAGGGGCATGATGCTTGGAAAGCTAAAAAAAAAGAAAAAAAAAAAAAAAGAAAAAAAAAGATCTGAGTGAAATGATTTAGAGCAAGCGCTCTGGTCAACAGCTGAAGGGAAATAACATTTCCCTCCTCTCTCACACTGAGGAGGCTAGGGGGGTGAGTGAGTGAGTCACTTCGGACTGCGGACTGAAGGACTGCTGTGAGTGTGTGTGATGAGGTGCAATGTGAGGTGATGCTATGATGTGATGTGTGATGCTGTGAGGTGATGTGTCTGATGAGGTGCAATGTGAGGTGATGCATGTCTGGGGTTCTCTTAAGCAGGAAGTTCCCTCATTGTAGCGCCCCCTACTGAGGTGGGTTTACTAAGCGCTACTAGGGTGAAGCTGCACCCCCCAAAAAAGTCCTTTGGTAGGCGGCCCCTTCTCATGTCATTGTGATACACTAAGGTGAAACTGCCTTCCCCCTTACTCGGGTTTGCTAAGCAGGCAGCTCTCCCTTAAACTGTGGAGTGTAACTTCCTCCCCCATATCAGAACTTCTTCACCTCAGAGAAGGTCCCTTTTAAGTAAGAAGTTCTTTAATTCTAACAAGGTGCTGCCTTCCTCACCCTTCATTTGGGTCCAGTAAGCAGGAAGCATTAGCTGGTGGAACGAGTAGCACCCTCCCCAGTTGGGCCTTAAGTAGGGTCCTCGTCCCAGCTCACGGGCTCTCTCGATCTCTAGGTGACGTGAGCTGCCTCCCCTCTGAGCGGGTAGTTCCCTTGGGTTGTGAAGTGGTAGCTTCCTCCCCTGGTTTTGGTGTCCCCCTAAGCAGGAAGCTCCTCCATTTACCTTGGAGTAGCTGCTTTAAGGTCTTAAACAGGCAGCTCCCTCACAAATGCTAAAGTTTCAAGGTCGAAGCCGCTTCCCCTGTACTTGGGGTCTGAAAATCAGGCAGATCCCTTGTCTACTAAGGCTAGCTGCCTCCCCTTGAACCTGGGTCCCTTAAGCAGGAGGTGTCTTCATTCATCTAGGCAGAGCTACCTTCTCATTGGAGAATCTCTCAGGGGTAATTCTCCTAGATTTCAAAACTTTAGCATAGTTACAAGGTTAAACTGTCTCCCCCTTGGGGCTTCCTTGTGGGTTATATGAAGATGAACAGCTTACTCCCCTAAGTAGGTAGTTTTATTTGGTATGCCCCTGAGATTGTTAGTTTGGTTGAGCTCAGCCTCCCCTTTGGGGTTCTGTAAGCAGGCCTTTTGCTCCCATGTGAGAGCTTGGTGTGATCTACATGCTACAGGGTTTAATGTGGAGTCATACCCTCCCCACTACTGGGATTCCTCCTACTCAGTCCTCCATGCCCTGTTCTGGCCCAGGTAGACCTCTGAGACTTTGGTATAGTTGCCATTAATACATTTGTTGCCAGTGTTCTCTCATGGGCAGGGTACTAACCATAACCTGAGCTCAGTCTGTGTCTGGATCACATAATTCGTGAGAGCTTGGACTCCCCTCCCACCCGAGTGTCATCCTGTCCTCAGCTCTCACAGATATCCCTGACAGCAACATAGTGGTCCGCGTGTAATCCACATGTACCAGATGTGGGCCTGGTCTGGGCCACACTATGTTGATGTCTGAGGACCCAACTCTGGAGCCTGGTGGGAAGTAGGTTTTGCCTAATTTGTATCCCTTCTCATAGGTAGCTTAATTTTTAGTAACTATGGCCTCGTGACATGCAGACTGTTCTCAGAAAGGGTTGAGTACTTGTGTTTTTCTAGTAAAATGCTCCCCTGGGGTGTTTAGTGGTTGAACTAGATCCCCCTAGATAGAGTAAAAGGTAAGCGAACTTCTCTTGTTACCCGGTGCCTGTATTCCCTTAAAGTTATGCTGGCTTGGTTGACTGGCATTACCAGACTTTTGAGCTCTGCCCTTGGGACGGGCACTGGCACCCGCCCCGGTAAGGAAGGGAGAATGTAAAGCCAGGGACTTTCCTTGCATAGGTGTAAGAACCACCCGTCAGCCCAAAAATGGAATCCAACAACATGGGCGAAGGTATAATACGTGTATGTCTTTTCAGCGCCCCTGTGAAGTTCACTTAATTTTTAGAATTTAGTTTCAATTTTACTTTAGCTGCTCGTTTAATCTGACTCCAATTTCAAATGATTATTACTCTTAGATTGTGTTTTTAATTAGAAATGAATCATTGGTCATGTATTAATTTAGGTATTTGATTATTCTGGGTGTCCCGTACTCTCAATTATTCGTTCATTACAGACTCGGTATCGCACAGGAAGTTATATCGGCCGATTATGTACTTCCACCATCTGATTCTTAGACAGAGGATGCAGGGTAAATATCTACCTTTAAGTCGGTTGCGCTCTGCTCACTCGTAACAAAAAGCATAGTTTTGTATATTTACGAAAACTGCAACTTACTAAGACAGTGATAGACAGAAATCGAAAAGGTCTCAAATGATATGCCACATGCTCCATACAGGAGTGCATACATGAGTGAGGAGAGTTTGGGCAAGGCGGTGTCCTATTTCTTTGAGATCTTCTCTCCAGATGAGTTTTATTGCTTTATTGCAGGGTGCTTGTTCTCAGCTTTTTGTCTTAGCAAGAAAATCAAGTCTTACATAGGATTTGGAGCTTGGGTTTTGACCGTAGGGAATAGTGTCACTAACAGGACACAGTGCAAATTCCCATTTGAAAGGCAATGTCTCAGGTTACGCATGTAACTATGGTTCCCTGAGAAGGGGAACGAGACACTATGTCTCATTGCCATGCTTTGGGCTTGCCTGCTGACGTCTCCTTCAGACAAAAAGTTGATGACATGTACTACAGGCACCCTTTTGTACTCACAGTCGTACTGATATTCTTATCTAGGTTAATCTGTACGCATGTACATCAATAAGGATTATATTGTCTTACTTCATTAGTACTTAGTCCAAACCTGGTAAAAATGACTGGCAAGCAATGGAGGAAAGTCTTGTTTTGCCCTCCAGGATGGCGTTTCTATAAGGATGTGATGTCACGTGAAAATTATGAATTGATTCAGTTGATTCAAATTCAATTTTGACAGTTTCTACAGATTCTCTGTTCGTTGTGCCTAAGAAATTAAGACACACGACATACACTGGTTGAGTTAAAATCTACAATAATAAAAGTATACATGACATTAGGCCCCGATTGATTGATTGATTGATTGATTGATTTTTATTTCTTTACATTTATTTATTTATCTTTTGTTTGTTTTTTTTTTAATTTGTGGGCATATCTTTAAAGTGAATTTACAACACAGAGTTCATAATGGGGTGATTATTCCACTTCTGATAATAAGACAAAACACTATAACATTCTCCCTAAGGGTGAGAGAAATCAGCTGAGAGCAAAGCACACTCTATGGCTGTCTAATCACTTGTGAGATTGAATGATGGCGTCTCCATTTGCCTCCTACTATTCAGTTCTAGGGCTGCACACACACTGAGAGCCTTGGACATGCTACATTAGTCACCTAATATATAAGGAGCTCAGAGTCAGAGAAAAAAAATGCAACTTTCACATTCATACATTCTCTTGCTGAAAGAGACTGGAAGCACACAACTTGAATACAAACAGAAAAAGCATTCAGATGAACTAGGGATATTATTTTCTGAATTTATCAAATCAATCCTTAATGTAGATTTAGATGATTCCCTGAAATACTTTCTGATTGGTCAATCACACCACTGAATTTATTTATTTGTATATAATATGTACAGTATATTTGATTGTTGGTCTCTCTCATACAAGCACAAGGAAGGCCTTACACCACTGAAAGCATCTCCCGAATCATTCCGCCTTAATTGTTTAAGAATTTGGTGCTATATTCTAGAGCAGGGGTGGGGAACATTGATCCTGGAGGGCCATTGTCCTGCAGAGTTTAGCTCCAACCCTAATTAAACACACCTGAAGCTAATCAAGGTGTTCAGGATTACTAAAGTTACAGGCAGGTGAGTGTTTTTTTCAGGGTTGGAGCTAAACTCTGCAGGACAATGGCCCTCCAGGATTAACGTTCCCCACCCCTGTTCTAGACCCTCAATTATATTATGACTTAAAAACTTTATTCTCAAGTTACCAACAAGACATTAATTGCTGTGACGGCAAAGCAGCTACAGTAGTTTTGCTGCTGATGTGGACACTGAACTAAAAATGTATATGTATGAAAAATTTCCATAGTGAAGCTTTCTGCTGTCATCAACTAAACCTGCAGGGAATGCTGACTGATGAACACCACGGGATCAATGAAGCCTTGATAATGGAAAACTTTATCATTGCAATTTTAACCAGTCTTATATACACTGTCTAGACAAAACCTCATTTTTTACATGGCTGGGAGGGCAAAAAAAAAAAAAAAAAGAAGAAGAAGAAGAAGAAGAAGAAGAAGAAGAAGAAAGGTAACTGTCATGAAGATGGAGACAAGACAGGTAAGTAGCAAACAGGTATCTTTTATTTGCAGGTATCGAATAAGCAGCAGTAGAGAGGAATGGGTGAACAATAGAAACAATAGAATTTAGGTGATGCCCTCAGAACAGCACTCGACTTGCTCTGGAGGTCACAGGTGCAGCTGCTGTAAACTTTATTGTTGTGCGGGTGTAAAAATTGTTTTCTGTAGTAATCCACATTGTGTCACAAATGCTGTTGATAGAATTTAACATGAACCCAGAACATTATTGTTATTATCAATGGAGGCAATAAAAAATATTATCAATGAAAAGGCAGTAAATCGTCATTGTCATTCTTTTCAGTGCAAACAAGCCTCTTTTCTCTCCATTGCATCATCAGCCCTTTTCTCACTTTGGCTGCTTCCAAAATCGCATGTTTTATATAGTATGAATGTGAGTAGTATAAATGTAATCCGGACATACTACATGTCATTATCATGTGATTTACCAGCATCAGTTGCGTCGCTTCACTGCCCTTCACAAATCCTCTTCCATGGCCTCAAGGGATAGTAAAGTGTCCATCGTATGCACACTTCAGAATCTCGCCGGAAGAAGTAGGGGGATCCACATACTTTACCTACTCTTTTATGAGGACTGTGAATTCAGACATACTTCTTTTGTCACATACTGTTTTTCCCCTTCTATATAGTAGGGAAGTATGCGATTTCGGATGCATCCAGTGTCTAAAATCAAGAATCTGAAACTAAGGATTCGGTCTCTCTAAACCCCTGCTTTCTGAGAGCCTACTCTGCTCTGATTGGTCATATGGCCCAGTCTGTTGTGATTGGTCAGAAACCAAATGTTCATTATCATATCTGAATTTCAGCACCTGATCTTCCTCAGCACTTGATACACAGGGATACAAACAGTAACTATAGCGTCGGTTTTACCATATCAGTCTCATCGTCTCGACATGAACAACACAAATCAAACTCTTCTAGTCTCAGCTACAACTACAGTGTTTGAGGGCGGGGCAAAGTAGATGTTTACCGGCAGCCAATAAAGAGCATAGGCTGGCGTTATGCAAATTTGTTACAAACCTACATAGGTTTGTACATAGGAAGTGAGAATGAAATTGCTGACGACTCATTTCGGGAAGTTCAGAATCGATTCTTTCTTTTAGGAGACAATAACTTTATTTCTCATGCAGTTTGATCTTACATTCACAAACGGCTATATTACACACTACATGAAAGATAATATCTGAAAAAGCATAATAGGGGCACACTGAAGCAATTAAGTTGACACAATAAAAGTTCTCCATGACATTGCTTTTGCAATCCTTGCCACAAAGTAATCAACACAAATGTGTGGCCACAGTCCCTATCACACCTACAGTATAGACTGCTCTCCAAATAGTGACCGGATCAATGTTTAGACACATCAGTCAGACTGAAAGCCAGGCTCTGAACGGGAAAGGCATGTCAGGTCAGAGCACAGAGTTTGGTGCGAACATGGAGAGCTGGCGGCTCACTGTAATTAGTGCTGCCAATCAGTGGATGTTGTGCACTGATCGCAGGTGAAAGCTCAGCTGATGAAGCAGACTGCTGTAGCCACAGCATGGGACATTTGAGGCGGGAACCAGTGATGTCATGCCTCTCAGAGCCTGTCTGTCAGGAGCCGTCTCTCATCACTGCGTTTATTCTAATTACAGTCTGACGGCAGAATTAATGAACTAGCCACTCTATTGCCACAGTGTCAAGAACAGGAATAAACAAAATGGTACATCTGGGAAAAGGGGAAGCTGAAAAAAACTGGCTAGTTGTTAGTGTGAGTCTTAGTTCCCTTTCACAACAGTCACTTCAAAGCTGCATGGGACGGCTCGGTACGGAACGGTACGGCTCGATTAAATAGTACCACCTCGTTGAAGTACCGATACTTAATGTGACGTGTAAACACTGCAGATCACTGATTGGTCAGAGAGAATCGTCACTACCAGCGTCATTGGATTTGAAACATGAGACACCAAACCCGCTAGATTTAAATAGTCAGTAACAGCCACCGCAGGATCATTTGTTCGTGAAACGACTTGCTTGCACGCAACTTGTACAAAGAAATGGCTGTATTGTGGTCAGTAGACGAGGAGCGGATCCACGGCAGTAGAGGCGGCGAAACTATAATGATCAGTCTATAATCCCACCCACTTTGAAGCGGTAAACCGAAAGCAAACCGAAAGTAAACCGAGCCAAGCCGTGCCGAGTAGTACCAAAAGCGCCATAAGGTTGTAGTTTAGTTCTTTTGGTCTGGACCCAAAAAGAAAATGATACATTTAGTCCTGGTTAACTTAGCATTCATATTGTCATTTGTAACACCGATCCTAAATATAAAATAAATAAATAAATGAAATCCTTTTGATAGCCAATAAAAGTGCATGACAGTGTGAACGCTAATTGAACCAGGACTAAATGGATCAAAAGAACTAAGAGAACCAAACTACATGTTTGAACACATAAAACACCATTTTGATTTTCTTTCTGGAAAAAACTTTTAGCAACCCCTTCAAATGTAAACATGTTAAATGCAAAATGTTAAAATGAGGAACTGAATAAAGGTGCATCGCAGCATCAGGAAGTGTGCTAAACACAGGCCCACCCTCTCTTCCCAGCACTCGTTCTCATGGTGAACCCTTGCTCTGTTTAGGGAAAATAAGAGAAAACAGTGAGTCAAGCCTCAGTGTTTGGGAGCTGCTGCCCAGACTATTAATTAAGAAGGATGAATTAAAAACAGCCCTGTCTGGTCCTCCTCCCCAACCCCCGGCCCTTTGAACAACTTCGGCTTTGAAGGCTTTTTAAAAAGAAATAGGAAGGGAAAAAAGAGCAAAAAATTGGGTATCCCTCTTTTCCACACACACACAAAAAAAGTTTACAATTGTCCTGGGAACCCATGCTGTTTATTTTTAGATAAAACAGGATTGTTTGTAGTAAAACATCTTCCAGTGCATTTGTGTCAGCACTCATTTGACCAATTTTTATATATATTTCTTCAATAAGAAAATGTCTATATAGAGATAAAAATCAATAGATCCTTTAATGAGAATATTAAAAGAATCATTCATTCAAAAATTACTGCGTGAAGCAGTGTTTCTCAACTCCAGTCCTGGCGACCAGACTCACAGAGTCTTTTTTTGTTTGTTTGTTTTTTGATGTCTCACTAATTAAAACACCTGATTTAAGTCATCAGCTTGTTGGTGTGTTAAATACGGAGACATCTAAGACATTCTGAGAGGACTGGAGTTAAGAAACACTTGCATAGAGGATGGAAGAATTTACAATTTTAGGTGAGATATCCTTTTAAGTTGAGAAAATAGTAGTCGTTGTAGTAGTAGGTATGCACCAATTTTCTTAATGATCTTTGTAAAAAGGTCATAAATGATTCAACTCATATTATGAGGGCTAAAGTAAGTACATAGTTCTATGCCACTTGTACATTTTTAGACCCTTTCTCTGCATTTATCCCTGACAATATTCAAGAAACAGCTGAAAACTTCCATCAGCACTTAACTCCAAACGATGTCTGAAACTTTGTATTACCAGCGCTTCTCATGTTTATTGCCTCTTTATGATGAATGGCTTGTTGTGCTCCTCATTTGCAAGTCACTTTGGATAAAAGTGTCTGCTAAATTAATAAATGGAAATGCATTTTGTGTTATTTCTTTGACCAAGTCCCTATGGGTTCCAAAACAGAATCAGATTTAAAACACTGTTACCCTGCAATACTACAGCCAAACTCCTGTTAACCAACAAGCTGTTCACACACCACACTCCAAAGACTTCACTACGTTTTAGTTCCCACATCTCTTTAAGTAATGTTTATTTATGAAGCTAAAAATGGAGGACCATGCAGAGCCTTAAAGGAAAGGTTAACCCAAAAATGTCAATTGTTGCATTTTTATATTTTTGGGGATATTTTGAGATTGAAATGGGGCTGTCGGGCAGAACCTGCACTGTCAAGTGCCACACACAGTTTGGACCATCTCTGCTTGTGTGCAATGCAAGTGTAAATAAAGAACAGGTTGTTTGAATAAGCTTTCTGTGCCTATATTAGAGACACCAATGCACCTCATTTAAAGTGGCATTGGAAAGACCTAGGGGGATGATCAAAGAAGAAATGTGGAAGCAGGTCATATAGAAATGGCATGCTACTGTTTGTGAAATCCAATCCTAGTTGATTAACTCTAAAATCTTTTAAACAGATGCTACTGAACTCCAAGCAAATGGACTAGACTTAAACTAAGAAATAATGCACTATGCTGGTGATGTAACAAAGATGCAGGAACTGTGGTTCATACAGTATGTTATATGAATGTGACACTAGCTGTCATGAACTTGTCAGTATGTTATAATAGTAAAACAACAGATTTTAGTCATTTCAGTTAACGAAATATAAGTTGTTTTTTACAGTAATTTTACTGTAAATTCAAGCTGGCAGCATTGTCAAATTGTATATCATGATGAATATCGATATTGATTAATATGGAAAAAATATTGTGATCATATTTTTGCCATATCACATAACCCTAATACAAAGTATAATAATCTCTGGTGTTATGTGCTTTATTTAATGTTAAAAGTGTCTAATATGAGTTTAAATATCATTTTGTATGATTTTTTGCGAGTGCGCTTGCAGAGAGACTCCTCCCACACTCTCTTCTGATTGGCTGACATTTTTAATTGATTTTTAGTCGTGTCATTTCTGGTGTGGAGAGACAAATTGATTGTCACTGGAATCTTATTGCATCGCGTCTGTTTAGGACACGGTGTCATTGATAGCATGGCACAGCCTCAGTGCTTATAGCTCCTGGTTCAGCTGTATTGTTGGTGGTTGGTGAAGAAATGCGCTAAAGTGGTGCAACTGTTCAGTGACTTCCCTTCTGACTGTTAAATATCTGTGCTTCACAAGACCTCACCTCTCCCCAACTTGCATGGTTGATTTACGTTTTAAGTGTTAAGAGCTCACCTGCTTTCACAGCTGTCAACAATCTATACAAATGCAAAAACTTTATTTTAGATATGACATAATCATGTTCATAATAGACTGCGCTCTGCAGTGATTCAAGTAAACAAGCTGTTTTGAGCTGCCAGGTTAATCATGGAATGCTATTTTTGTTTGGGACTTAAAGTCAAATGTCACGTCCCAGCACATTTTGTGAAAGCAGCAGAGATGACAGACTACACTTGTGATTAAAGCAATGTGAGGTCACATTTACTCTTTAGACACGTGGGCTTTACTCAGGGTTTTTGCTATCTTTCAATTTCTTGTGAAAGTTACGTAACAACGTGGGGCAAAAGAAAAATAAATCTGTAATTCCAAATTTGTGGCCACTTTACACCTAATATTAGCATGCATTTTTTGTTTGGCATTTACACATGACATTCCAATTTTCTTTTGTAACTGGACAGAAATTATGACTTGAAAATCTGAACTGATAATCTGATATTGTGAAAGCCCTAATTCGAACGCAAGAGACAGTGTTTATTGCATTTTAGTCTTTCGTTATGATGGAGGAAAAAAAGAGCCACAGTTTTTCAGTTTCCAGATTGCAGCAACTTCCATTTTTATTACAGATATTTTGCACCAACTTCCCAGGAAGTGACGATTTTGTTCTCTTGAACACATGGGATGGAAACTGTGCTTTATTCGCAAATGTTTTAAGCGATATTCCAATTTTGTGTATAAGTGAAATTTGCAACTTTGGATGGAAACATAGCTGTTTTTGATATATGCCTATATAAATGTGAAGACAAAGAAAATTGTGGAAAGGTATTTGCCTTTTTCTGGTAAAGATGCTTTACCAGCACAAAATTAGTCCAGACCTAGTGAATACGGCATAATTGTACTCCATACTGGTTGCAAATTATCTGGGCTCTGCAGATGTAGACTACAAACAAAGATGGGGCCTTTCCCCCTCCCTCTGATTGTAATCAGCCCTGTCAATCTAAAGCCTCTCATTGTTGTATTTTCAGCTTGAGAGAGCTCTTCTCTCATTGGTCTACTGTGGCCGGGAGACTGAGTTATGGATGACATTGAATTCATGCCTGCCAAAAGCAGCTGCCTTTTTTGTTTTCCAAAGTAATCTTCCAATGAGTTTTCAAATTCCATGTGCTACAAGAGCCAGTGTATGGCATCAGCGGCATTCAAGAACTTGTGTCAACCTCAGTGAAAATGGGCCGAGATTGGGCTCTTTGCTGAGAGGATATTAAGTGCTACCAGACACAGGCTGCCTGGAGGCAGAGCAACTTAGCATGTCTAAAAGAGTGGGGGAGGAAGCCAAAGACTGTGTGCAGTACAAATGGCTCTTTAGATCTTACATCATCTATCCAATGCACACACAGCGTGATGCCACATGAGGCTAAAAACACAAATGGCATTTAATTTTGCACGAGAAACTAGTTTATCAGAAATGTCATGCTTCTCATAACCACTGTAGCTGAATGAGGACTGGTAATTATTAAAGGATTAAATAACCTGAAAATGTAAAATAAAATAAAAATCTGTAATCATTCACACACCCTCATTTCACTCCAAACCCCTATGACTTTCTTTCTTCTGTGGAATAATGTGCTGGTCAGTCTTTTCCATTCAATCGCGACATCTAATCGATAAAATATGCTCTACTAAAGTAATAATTAAATCGATAGAGATTGACAATGAATTTGATTCATTTAAGTCTTCAAGGTGTGCACATAGAACTTCCGTCAGTGAAAAAAAAAAAAAAAATTATGGAGCAAAATGCATTTGAAAAAGGCCACAGCTCAAAGTTAACACTTAGTTTGTGGTTTTACTTTATTTCTAATTTAAAGCTACACCTCTAGTGGTTGAAGCATAAAACTGCGAGTACAGCCAGGTGCACGCTGTGCGATTTATAATAGTCCTTTATGATTGTTGCTTGTCAGACTGTACGAACATTATCCTCGTGTCACACTGTGGGATCTCAGCTGTCATTTATGTCAGATTGTACGACAGTCAAGACGCGTTAAAAACGGACGGGCGCATGAAAACTTGTCATCAACCCATACTGGTTCACTGACTGTGAGTTGCATTACACATGTGACTAAAATGGTGGCTAACAAAGAAATCTCTAGCGTTAATTTTGATCATGGCTTGTCTTGAAAAACAAGTAAATTTGACGGTTGTCGTAGATGTCACACTTCAGGACTGTGCGCCAAATCTTCTGACACGAGGTCACTTTGTAAAGAAAAACTACGTGCCTATAGACTGAACATGTAATACACATGCGCATAACATCACCGTTTTCACAAATTTGCGGTTTTGTAGTTTACACTGAAATGATAACAATATCGTTTTCAAAAACGTGCATTTTGAAACCCCTTTTCAAAAGTGTGCTTTTTCAGGCTCCCAAAATGCCAATGAATGCCAATATGTAAATGAATGGCCAAAACGCATAAAAAGTTTTGTTTTTAGTTGAAAACTGAGTCACGTAAAGTCCATATAAACAGAACATAGACCTGACAATGTATTTCTGAAATAATTTGTGTTTTATTATGGGCGCAGTAACTTTCCCATTTTGCTTGCAAACTCTTTTCGGTTCTGGGCTTCAGTATTTTTATAATGTGTGTTTGCTCAGAGGATTGCATTTTTGTGTCTCGGGTTACTTGACTGTAAGTAACCGTGTTCTCTAAAAAAGCAGGAACGAGGTGCTGTGTTTCATAACGCTATTAAGAACAATCTTTGTTCGACCGGTTGTGAAGCACGTGTGGCAAACACGCCAAGAATTTAGTTTAAATAACCTCTGACAGTGATGTAATTGGAACGTGCACTCGTGAGAGACTATGAAATAGAGGTCTAACCTTCAGGTTACACCTTTGTCTGAAGAGATGTCTAGACATGCCCACAGTGTGGCAATGAGGTGCAGCATCCCGTACCCGCATTTTCAGGGAACAGGGTTACAGTCAAGTAACCCGAGACATTCCTTATCAAAAGCTACACTCGAGGCTGTGTTTCATAATGCTAATGGGAATGAGAATACCAACACCGCTGCACTGGAGGATGCAACTCCCCTAGTAGAATGGGCCCTAACTCCAAGAGACCAAGGACAATAGCATCACTCAATGTGACATAGCTTAGTGGCAGCCGCCCTCCAGTTGTTGCCCCCATAGCAAACGAAAAGCTGCTCTGACTTACTAACATAAGTCTAAAGGGCACAGACTGGACACAGTAAGTGGAGCCTTACCTGTTCTGAGAATGTAACTTTAGGAAGATAATCAGGATGAGGGTGCAAAATAGCTTTGACCGGTCCAGGGGAAAAGTCTAAACAGGATGGCAAAATCGACAAAACCTGCAAATACCCAATTCTCTTTAGAGAACTAATAGCCATGAGAAAAATCAAGAAGCTTGACAGGCACTGACTCTAGTGACTCAAAAGGGGTCCCAACCAGACCTTCGAGTACCATAGTTAAGTCCCATGAAGGGGCTTTCATTTTGATGGGTTGCATCAGCCGCCTAGCTCCACAAATTAAGCGAGCAACCAGAGGGTGTTTTCCCACCGGAATTCCATCATCCAGAGTGTGGCAAGATGAAATGGTGGCCACAAATACCCTGAGAGTAGTAGGACATCTGCCTGTTGACATTTTTTCTTGCAAAAACTCCACCACCTTTCAAAGACGTGCCATCTAAGGGCATAACTTCTTCTAGTGGAAGGAGCCCTAGCACTTGGAATAGTCTCCATTACGTCAGCTGGAAGCCCAGCATCTCTTAGTTGGTCCTTCTCAGGGGCCAAACATGAAGGTTCCAAAGCTCAGGCCTGAGCCTGAGATGGAAGGTCTCACCTGATCGGAATCACCCACGGCGAGCCATTGAGGAGGGATATTAGATCTGACTTTAGTTCCAACCCCAATTAAACACACCTGAACTAGTTAATCAAGGTCTAATTAGGCATACTAGAAACTTCCAAGAAGGTGTGTTGAGGCAAGTTGGAGCTAAACTCTGCAGGGCAGTGGCCCTCCAGGACCGAGTTTGGAGACCCCTGCTCTATACCAAAGAATGCGTAACTGAACAACCAGTAAGAGACTAGGTCACAGAAAAAGTTAAAATACTTATGGGGCCATGTTTTTTTTGTTTTTGTTTTTCTACACTACCCCCCCCTTTTTAACAGTATTGAGTCCCTTCAGTGAAAATAACCTAATAACAGTAACCAAAACAGTAACTATAAAAAATAGTACATGTAATGATGAACAGTACCTTCAGTCTGGAAAAGTCCTCAAAGGTGTTAACTTTCCTCTTAATTGCTGAATTAATTGCTGAGGCTTACAAATTTCTCACCTTTTGTTTGTCCTCTTGATTGTCTCTTCTTGTCCTAGGTCTGACATCAGCTCAAGTTCTCTTTCTTTTTGCCTCCATCAAAGGGCTTCTGGCTGATGTTTTCTTCTGGTTTTCCTTGGGCTCAGGGTCAGAAGAAACTGAATCTGTTTCACTGTTGTGCTGTTTTTTTTCTGTACTCTTTCATTTCATCATGTTTTGACATTGCATCAGCATTTGAATGGAGTTTTCCAGCCCTGTGCTCAATGTCGAAATTGAACTGGCTCAGCTCTTCTAGCTATCAAGTAAGCTGTCCCTCGGGGTGTTTGAAACAGAACAAACAGGTAAGGCTGTTGTGATCACTGCATAAAAGGAACTTCTTACCAAAGAGATAGTGTCAAAATTGGTGGGCATAGCAGACAACAGCTAGCAACTGTCATCTCATTACACAGTATCTTTTCTGAGCTGGGGTCTCTCTTTCCTCTCCCCACTGGAGTTGTGATAACACTGCCCCAATGCTGTAATTTGATGCATCTGTGTCCAGAATGTATTTCTCTTCTGTGGAAGGATACCCGAGTATTGGTGCAGAAGTCCATTGCTCTTTGGGAAGTGCGTGGAGCATTGCATAATCCAAAGGGCATACTCAATTCATAAAGGCCATAGCAAGTGATGAATGCCGGTCCAATTCATCTACTGGAATTTGCTAGTACCTGAACTGGAGTTCTAGGGTAGAGAAGATGCAATCACCACCAATGACATCAAGGCATTCCTCAATCTTGGGGAGAGGATAAGCATCCTTAGTTGTCAGGCTTCTTCCCCTTGAAGTCCAAGCGGAGTCTGTCTTACTGCCTGGTGTACTGACCTAACAGCTCCAGTATTTGTGCGTGAGAGCTGTTAAGAAACTAAGGTCAGCATCTGAAATGGCAAAAAGAAATCTGTATGAAAGCAGGACCTCAACAAGATGCTGTTGCTGTTCTTCGTTTAATGTTCCACATGAAGCAGCTTAAAGGGCTTGGAGGTACTCAGGTAAGTCAGTGACAGTTGTCAGTCTTCTTAGTTCTGAATGAACTGTGTCATCACTCTGCTCTTGAAGACTACAGTCCTCTTCTTGCTGTGTGTAATTTGATAAGCTCTCATCTGGATAAGTTTCAACTAAGAGACCAAGACAGGCTCCTTTCAGTAAGGCAGTTTTGTTGCTGGAAAGATTGCAGAGCCTGACAATCACCCGTTGCTCCATGGTTGTGACAACACTTCCAGAAGCCACAGTTTCTGTGATCAGGCAGGATTCTAAAACAACACGGACACCAGGTTTTGGATTGTTGGATTGGATTGGATGGCGGGGTTGACAGCCTCACACACTGTGAAAATGTCCTTCTTCATCACAGTGATAACACAAAACTGTTCCAACACGGCTGGGACTTGATGAGTAGAATTTAAATGGTACTAGAAATGATTCCCAGTCCCCACTATCATCAAAAATAGCAAGCTTTGCTTTGGGACTCTTTTGAGGAATGGGTTGGCCTTGATGATGAGGAATACTGAGCTTTTGTTTAACAACATAAGTAGGTGGCAGTAGTTGGGAGCCACGCTCACTATTTCGATGCCTAAAATCTGTCTCTATAGATGGATTGGCTCTGGTGGGGCCTGAAGTACATGTTCTCTGTTGTATGACTTCCAGCTCAGCAGCAAACAGTCTGTTTGTAATGTTGTGGCCTCTCTGGATTCTCTAAGGGAAACAGTGAATCGCAGTATGGCATCTGCCTCTCTCTGAGCTGCCAGGTCTAATGGGTGTCCCACCTGGGTGCAGTGGACGTGGATGTTTGCGGGGCTTGGGTACTACTTGCAATATGGTTCAATATTGGAGTCATCATCATTTGCAGTTGCTCATTATTCTTGCTCCGATTTTCGAGCATTGCCTTCAACCAGTCTGGAGGTTGGTCGGGATCAGGGGCTGCTGCTGCCATTGCTCCATGGTGTTAATCTTCCTGGGACATGTTTTAATATTTCTCTGTTTACGATCTCACTTGTTTCTTTCTTTTTTCTTTCCTTTTTTATTATATTTTTTATTTTCTTTTTTATATTTTTTTTCTCAGTCAATTATCCTCACAGACATCCTCCAGGAGCATTTGACATCCTTATTGTCTCTGACAGTTCACAGTGTAGTTGAGTCAACATGGTTCTCATCAGGTGTGATGACGTCAGCCAACTCGCGCCACCTGCCTTGTCTTGAAGAAGTGCTAACAAATTAGCTTGCGACTGCGACATCCACTGCCATCATATATGTTATTTTTCCAATATCTGATATTCTTCTGGGTTATTCAGGGAGTTTCAAACACATCCAGATGAATGTCACTTCTGACACCAGTTGTCGGGCTTATGATTTGAGTCGATGCAATGATGTAAGTCACAGTTAACAGTGCACTCACCAACAGTATAGCATTCATGAACATAAACTTTATATCAAGTTCTTCTTCAGTCCTTCCGACGCTCATTGAGCATGCAACCGACCCCAAATAAACTAACTATAAAAACGTAACTTTACGCTCTATACCAAGGAGTGCGTAACTTAAACCAATAAGAGACTAGATCACAGAAAGGGTAGCTAAAATACTTAAAGGGGTCATGTTTTCTCTTTTACAATATACTGCTCAATTAATGCTATAATTGTAATGAAAAAATAAATAAATTGACATCCCTTATTTTTATAGATCATAATATCATTGATCATCTACAGTAAAGGTCTTAATGGTTAAACAGTGTTATTTCCAACGAGTAAACTTTCCATTCTCACCACTGGCATTTCTTTGATTTTGAGAGGTATTGTGACTGAATTCTTAAGGCTTTGGACTCTGTATACCATAAAGGGCACTAAATGCTAAAGAGTGAATGCTGCTTGTTTTCTTTTAAAAGATCTTTGCCGCTAGCCTGTCTTGCATATTTCTGAAACACAAAAGACTGGTGATTTATAGACAGTCTAGATGGAATTATTATGTAAGAGAAAACCTGTTGGGGAATGATATAATATTTCCACCGTGTTTCAAAGAGACGAAACTGCAGAACATTTAATAAAATAAAAAAAGCAAACAAGCCAAAAATCTAATGCCCCTGGTTTCACAGACAGGCTTAAGCTAGTCCTAGACTAAAATGCATGTTTGAGCTGTTTCAACTGAAAGCAACTTGAACTACATATCTTAAAATATGCCTGTGTTATTGTTTTGTCTCAAGATGCACACCAGTAATGTTTTTTTTTCTTGGGTACGTTTATAAAAGCTACTTAAAAAGTGAACTAAGGCCTAATACTGGCTTAGTCTAAGCCCTGTCTGTGAAACCAGGCCATGATGTTATCTTAGAAGAATTATGAGACAAGACATGTTAGGAACTTTACCTACTTACCTGATATTCTGATATTTGTAATTAAAATAAAAGTTGTGTGAAAGAGTGAAAATGCTATCATTATTCACGCACTGTCACATCTGAATCTAAATTTTGGTTAATTCCGCCATAGTCATTTTCACTTTCGAATCAGTAAATTGAGAGAATTTTCATTTTTGGGTGACTTTATTTTAATGCAGTGACTCTCAGTCCCGGTCCCTTCATAATTTGTATGTCTCATTTATTTAAAACACCTGATTCAGATCATCAGCTCTTTAGGAGAGAGCTCCACGAACTGTGTTCTGATTGACAGGGTCCCTACGCAGTGTTCCCTACTCCCTACTGCTTGAAGTTCACTTCACTTTGAAACATTAATTTGCAGATTTGCTCTACACCACTGCCTGCAATGTCATCAAACACAGACTCCAGTATAGCACTTACTAGAGAAGTTTAAGGTATGATATAATATAATACACATTAATAAACATTACCATACTTTCGTTTAGTACGCATGTGTGGCCTATAGTAAATCCAAGTACATTTATATAAATATTAAGTTGTTATTAGAAATGTAATGTAAATTGTCATATTTCAAAATGCTAAACTGTGTGATAAATATCTGTTGTAATGTTTAATGTGAAAATAAATGTAATTTATGTTTTGTTTTGTTTTGTTTTTTTAATCTTATTTAACCTTAATCATGAGATTTGCACTAGTAACTGTCACGTCTTACGCACTTTATATCTGCGATCAACCACACACAAACCACACAAGTCTAATTAATCAATAAAAAATCCTGAAGCCTCAACTTTTTTTACTGCCTTTGTTTTATTCTAACTTCTTCTGGAGTGATATGCACTGTGTTAATTTCCCACTCCATTTCTCATGAATGTATTGATGTTCCCTTGTTCCCTTGTTCCCTGTTTCATTAACAGTGCCCTTTGAAATGAACACGTATGCTCCTTTCAGATTGAAATCTCACTTATGATGACGCTTCGCAGTCGACTTCTCAGGGAACTTGCGGTCAAATTGAATGAACCTTTGAACCTTTAATGCCTTATACGTAAACACAGCTTGAAACATATAATCTTTGACAGGTGCATATCGTTATTTATGAGCTGAATCTGAGACTAAACATAGACTCAATGCTGTTGACCAGCATAAAGTTATTGAAGGTCCAATCAGGCTTTCTGGGCCATTGCCCATCATCTTAGACTCTGTGTGATTGGACCTCCTGGCAGGTGATGAGGGAAAATGATTTCACATCACTCATCCTTATACTGAGGTTGGGTTGACTGTGGTCTGTGGTCATGGTTTCTTTGTTCTCTCCCAGAAAACGGTGAAAGGCAGCAGGCAGTAATGGCCCTTCAGCCGGCCCCTGCTGCCCACACTCAAATCACTGAGGTAATTATCTACAATCAAAGGGACCAAAAAAAAAATCTATTGACACTTCAGTGCCTTGTACAGTGGGAGATTTCATTTCCTTTCAGTCAGGTTCAGTGACTGGGCTTGTTCTCCTTGACTTTGACCCAATCATTGGTGGCTCAGACAATGCTAATGCCTCAATTTGTAGATAATAAGCATCACACTGGCATAGAGATACTGAAATTGTGAAGTATGACGTGAGGGAAGGGATTTTTAAAAAGATAAATTAATAATAATAATAATAAGGGCGTTTCCATGGTTCTTAATTAGTTAACACCTGTTCTGTTTCACTTTCAATATGTTGATGTGTCATTACAGAAGGGGTTGCAAATGTTTTCTAGGTGGTTTTTATAGTACAAATGCAACAAGTTTGAAAATTGGTTGATCGTGTGCCTAAAAAAAATCAATAAGGTCCGAGAGGCCGTGCCTGCAACTCCTTCAGCCATGACTATATTCACAATACAGCACTGCCTTCATAAGATGGTTACCACACAATACAAATATTAAAGTTTTTATAAAAGCTTTAATTTCTGCCAGGAAAAAGTAGTCCCTGACAGTGACAGTAAATGGCAAGAGAATGTTCCTAGATGTAATACCTCATGTAATGGAGCTCAAATAAAAACAGAGACTAGAAATTGTTCTCAGAAGCTCTCATTTATTTTAACACAATTTATGATATTTTCTCACACACACTTATCTCACGGCATAAGATCTTTTTGATTAAACCAGACATGTTCACGGCACAGCTCGAGTTTTTCCTAAGAATCATCATTAAACAGTATAACTTAATGAATATACAGTACCATACCTGAAACAAAAAAAACGTTTAAATGATATTCCCTCTGTACTGCAGGCTTCCACACACACACACACACACACACACACACACACACACACACACACCTGCATGAGACTGTCTTTGACATGGGGAAGGTTGTGGCCTCAAAAAATACATAATACATGGAATGGTATAAGGGTGCACAATAGGGTGAAATAAGTCCCATATTCAAAATAAAAAGTCAATCACCGATTGGTGAAGGCATCACATAGCGGCCATTAGAAGCTCCTGTTACCATAGAAACTGTTAGTGTTCTGAGACGTGCGCTTAGGACACTGTGACACACAGATCTGTTCGGTGGATATAAAATTACTTTATGGTAAAAAAACACGACTAGCAACTACTGACCAATCAGCATCAAGGACCTGTTTTATAAAATGCCTGTACGCACCTACTTATCAAACTGCTTCTGAATCAAGACCCTCATTTTTGTGTATTTTTTTTAAAAACAGTTACATATTAAAACATTAAGGATGCAAATTTTCATTAAAACATTATTTTAAGCATTATTAAATTTGTTAAGTGCCATCCTTCCACTAGAAGATCTATGCAACAAAATTAACAATCCTCTAGCTCTTAAACCATTTGACCCTAGCCATTTTTTTATTTATTTATAGCAAATTCCTTTTCAAAAATGAAAAGGCTGCAACAACAGTTGTAAGTAACCTACTAGTATTGTTAGACCCTTTATAGCTTATTTCTGTGAAGGATAAAATGCATTTAACCCATAGTCGATATACTGGCCCGAAATAGCTCTTTTTCTCTGAACAACAAGTCTTGAGATATTAAAGCTGATGGAAAAATGGAACAAGGTCATTACAACAGCACCACTTGAACAAAAGACAAGTAGTTTCGTTCTGCTGAGATATATAGGCCTAAGAGACAACAAAAGTATAGTGTTATCTTGTTATTGTGTGTAGATGTTTTTCTCCAAGGAAGGAACCTTCAACTTCCTTTTCATTCTTCCAGTTTATCTTACATTTAGCAGACACAAGAAAATCACGAGTAATTTGTCACATGAACCAAGAATATTCATAGTTCATAAAGTAAAGAGTTTAAACAAGATTAGTACACAAGCTAAAAACAGAGGTGAAATGCAGAGGATGTTATTAAAAAAAAAAAAAAAAACTTTAGACATTCTACTAACTTTGCAACTACATGTCATCTAACTCTCATTATTTTCAGTATTACTAGACTGTTAGGTTAGGGTTAGTAAAATAAGTTGACATAAGGGTGTAAGTGTTTCTTGTCTCATTTGTTTTTAGCACAGTTATCGTTGCCAGAAAATGCTTGTTTTGTTTACTATGTTAACACGTGCTGAAGTTGCATTTGTTCTCATGCCGTGTCGTGTGGGTTTTCAGTTTCTGTGTGCGAGTGTAGTCCTTCTGTTTTGTTAAATAGTAAGGAGTGTTCTGTTGAATTCAATAACAACGTATCAGGTGGGTATATAATTGGTTTGCATACCACAGCAGCCCTAGTGTGAAGCCCTCATCGTGTGTAGACCAAAGAGTGTAGAGACTCTCTTCTACAGCTTGTTCACATTCTGTTTCTGTTTTTGTGACCTGTCTTCACTATGTTGCCTCGTGTGACCTCAAGCGAGAGTCTACTGCGGCTACTCACAAATAACCAAATGGACCTTATTTACACATGCTACTGCTCCACTGATCATATGCTGGTTACTCCATTGCACTCCTCGGATCACTTCGTCCATACTCTCAACCTCAATCTGGCTCCTGACACAACACACATTCCCTGGACAGCAACCAGTCATGGTTTCAAAAGCTGCCACTCAACCGAGACTGCCCTGCTGTAGGTTATTTAACACTTAACACCTGATATTCAACAATATTACTGATCTGCCTGCATTGACAACATTGTATAGAACTAAACTGAGCTGGATGATGATATCTCTGCTTTCTGCAGAGCTGTATAGATAAATTAACTAAATTAATATCTAATGAATTTTACAACAGAAATGAATCAGTGCTGGACAATGACTGGCTGCTGTACAGCCAAAGCAAACTTTGTTACATTATTTTCCTGCTATCACTGTAAAGCGGCTTTGATACGATCTGGATTGTAAAAAGCGCTATATAAATGAAGGTGACTTATTGAATCTCTGAGGCCGGCTAAATCAGCTTCCAAATTATAATTACTCATCTTGCTGGATCTGTCTGCCGCTTTAGACACAGTTAATGACCAGATCCTCATGTCAACCCTCATGACAAAGGGCATCTCAGGAACCGCACTCCAGTGGTTCAAGTCTTTCCTTTCAGGTAGGTCCTTCAGGGTGTCTAAGTCACAACATCTAGCTAGTGGGGTGCCTCAGGGCTCAGTGCTTGGACCACTTTTCTTCTCCATCTACATGACATTACCTGGATCTGTCATTCAGGAACATGGCTTTTCCTATCACTGCCATGATGATGATACAACTCTACCTCTCATTCCAGCTGGATGATCTGATAGTTGCTGCTTGCTTCTCTGCCTGCCTGGCAGACATTGTTGCAGGATGAAGGACTTCATCTTCAACTCAAACTTGCCAAGACAGAACTGTTTGTGTTTTGGCCAACCCAACACTTCATCACAACTTCTCCATTCAGCTATATCAACCATAAATCCTTTCAGGACAGCCAGGAACCTTGGAGTTGAGATTGATCATCAGACTTCACAGACCAAATTGCTAGAACTGCCCAGTCCTGCAGATTTGCCTTATACAACATTAAGAAGATCAGGCCCTTCCTATCGAATCATGCTACACAACTCCTTGTCCAAGCTCTTGTTCTATCCAGACTGGACTATTGTAATGCTCTCTTGGCAGGCATTTCAGCATGTACTGTCAAACCTCTGCAACTGATCCAGAACGCAGCAGCGAGAGTGGTCTTTAACAAGACAAAGAGAGCGCATGTCACACCTCTCTTCAATAATTTGCACTGGTTTCTAATAGCCACTCGCATCAAATTCCAGGTGCTAATGTTTGCCACAGAAAAACCACTGGCCACCTCTATACCTAAACTCAATACTTCAGACTTATGAGCCCTCCGGAAGCTTGCATTCTGTTATGCCATCCATAAGAGGCACAAAATCACTCTCATTGACCTTTAACTTGACTGTTCCCTGCTGGTGTAATGACCTGCCTAACTTAACCCTAGCAGCTGAGTCTTTAGGCAATGAACTTAATAACTAAATGAACTCTTCAAAAGTCTAGTTCCCTCTTCTCCATAAAAAGCCCCCAACTGGCAGGGGAAGCTATGTAGCTCTTAGTCCAAGTTATTGACATTTCAAGACTGGACTATTGACCAGGCATCCAGTTATCATGACTAATGCTGAGTATGCTGAACAATTCTAGCCCTGATTTTCACTCGCCAACAAATGCCCAAAATCAGATGCAAATCAATGCACATTCACATGAATGACAGTCGCGTAGTGTGTATTATGTGTGCGATCTGAGAGAAGCGTCAATTCATCGCCAATGCCCATAACATGCTAAATATTTAGAGATATTTAGCACACTAAATATCTGGACCTGTCTGCGACTCAGAGTCCTGCAGTGTGAAATGTGTTTTGACTCTCTCTGTTTCTCTCTGGTGGAATAAGCAGCCAATTTGCCAGTTTGCTTCCCTGAGAACTAATAGTTCACCTAGGGCTGTTTTCCTGGTTGCATTCGCACTGCCAGGTAGGAACTATGAAGTGACGTAAACTGCGCTTGTTGTTGTGACTTTTATTTTGACAGCGCAGCGGACCTTTATTTTGGCGGCGCTGAGAACTCTGGAGCCTGAGCACACAGCACTCACATTCTCCGTCTTCATTAGTTTACAATTTGTTTATCTGTTATACAAAGAAAGAAGACAGTATATGAAAAAGTATTTGCGTTTGCCGTGTGGTTGACGTCCAATGTCACTGGCAGAGCAGAAATACATAATCATGTTTCGCTTGGTCACCTCAAAGTTGCTCTCTTTAACTCGAGAGGTCCATCTATCATTGTTTTCCATGTTTGTAGAGTTAGTTTGTGGAGTAAATATAGGCTATAAACTGCATGTGTACATGGCTTTTTTAAAAATGGCAGTGTTTCGTGTGCATTCGGCCAATCAACATACACTTACGCCACTGGTAGTTCCTATTGTGCTGGGTTAGACCCTACTCTGAAGTAGGAGCTAATTTAGTTCCCACAAAAGGAGTTCCTAGAACTTAAATCATTCCTGCGATGCGAACATTGTAAAATCCGGGTACTTCTCCCAATAGTTCTAGGAACTATGAAAAGGTTTCTCCAGTGCAAAAGCCCCTTTGGAGTAGGTGTCAACATCTTCAGTTCAAAATAACAAGGAACAATCTATTTTTATGAAATATAGTGGATTAAAAGGTAGTCGCAGCTCCAGGCCATAAATTTAGGTGGTGCAGATTCTGGGTCATAACACTAACTAATGATTCACCACTTGAAAGTTTTACATTCTAATTGCTGAACACAAGCAGACGCACTTTTGGCTGGTGTTCTTGCGCCATTCAGTCTACGGGTGGCGCTCTAATGTTGATTTACAGACTTTATGCACAGAATATTATCTTAGAACTACTTTATTGTAGTATTTATTTTGTTTGAAGGCTGATTTAGAATGTTGAGAGTTGTGGAGGAATTTGGAAGAGGAAAATTTGCCACACTACTCCACACACACTTCCCCTTCTCCTGTTAAAGAAGAACAGACATGTTCACAATGTGACTAGTTGCTGAACTGACGCAGACTGACATACAGATTGCTGGAGCGGATTGACTTGTCTAGAACTAGGTTCATGCACGGTAACATAAAAAACAATGGGTCAGACTGATTTCTTCCCCTATGGCTCTCAATTAGGGTGTTGCATTTCCATATTTCACCACAGATTTACATCAGAAAAACGTTGGGCACTGTTGAGCTCAAGAGGGCACCCTCTGCACCTCTTAGTACCATCATTACACAGTCTACTTGTCTGCCCAAGCCATATGCAACATTTTAATATAACTTATAGACTTAAAATAGTCCATAAAAAAAGTTTGGTAACACTTTATGAAGACCATGCTTATAATGATTTATAGCCACATTTATACTTATTTATAAGGAAGTATTAGTATTCTATAAATATATTTATAAAGACTCATTAAGATTTATACTGCATTATAAGAACAGTTATAGATACATTTATATTATTTTTATAAGCCATGCATTTGCTTTTTCAATGTGCATGCTCATAAGCCATTATACACTGATTTATAAATGATCACATATAAAATAATTCCAGAGACACTTGTTTGCTGTATCAACTAGTTATTAAGTCTTTAATGCCTAAAGTTTGCATTAGAGGTAATGAATGGTAATTTTGATTTGTTAAAATCTATATCTCCTCAGCCATTTGCATGGTATTGCTTACGGCAGTTTGGAATTATACTTTAAAAATATTGTTGCAGTGTTTTGCTAGTATGTAACATAAAAAAATATACGTTTTTTTCAACTGTTTGTATTAATGATTTCCGTTTTTTTATTATTTCATTACAGGAAATGTTGTTCATTAGTTACATTTACAAGTAAGCAACTTAAAATGTAAAATGAGCACATATTCGTGATTTCTTAATTCGTGATTTCCTTGATTTAGGAAAATTGCATCCTATGTTTTCACTTTACTTAAAGCCAACAATGATGCATTTATAGAGATTAGTAACTATTATTACTCACAATAAGTATTTATAAGAACACAACACGGCTATTAATAACAATATATTCACTAATTTGACAAATAAATCTGAATAAAAAGTCATTGTAACTATAATATAACATTATAGCAATGCAAGCTGCATCTTTATAAATACATTCATGGAGCCATATGACAGGCTAATTAATACTTATAAATCAGTGTATAATATGAACATGCATTGAAAAGGAAAATGCGTTAATACGTAATTATAAAAATAATGTAACTATAACTGTTCTTATAATGTGGTATTGGTCTTAATAAGCCTTTATAAATATGTTTATAAAATAGTAATACTTATAAATAAGTATAAGTGAAGCTATAATTCATTATAAGCATGGTCTTCATAGAAAGTGTTACCAAAAGTTTCAATGTGCTAAATACATTTAGGTTTGAATTTAGGATTAAATTTGCTCTACAGATGAAAAAGTACACTATTATGATTTGGAATGTACCCCTAAAAATGCCTAAAAATCCCTAAAAATGAAGCCAAATAAACCCCTAAAAAATAACTGTACAAGTTGTGCATGTTCATTTTTTTTAAATGAAAAATAAGTTCAAAAACTAAAATTAAAAAGTTCAAAAGCTGTAGTACAAACAAATGCAGGATTGATAAAGGGTACATTATGATGGCTATATGTATGATGATTTAAAAATGTTTGCAGATAAGTTCAGATTGAATTATTTAACTAAAAAGCCTTTGTTCATTGTGGGTCGTACTTGATTAAAATGCTTTGAGGTCTCTTTAAACAGAGATCTTTAGCGTCTATTTGAGCAGTGCCAACCAAGGTACAAATGCCTGCCTTCACAACAACCACAACTAATTGAAATTCACAAAATATGTCAGGAGCTCTTCAGCCCAGATTTCATGGAACATATACCATGTGCCATATACCACGAGAGTTTCCTGGAAATCTATTATTTTTCTCAGGCGGATAAACAAGGGGTTATTTAGCCCCTGATGGAGGAGCATAATGTTTCGTGCATGGGAAAAGCTACATTTGTCAGTGCCACTGTGCTTTTCTTCCTCAGATAATTGTGCTCCATTATGTTACTAGCACAGCAGAGGATCTCCTCAACAAAATAACATTCCTCTACATGGGTTTAAGTTGTAAAGAACTGAAAGCTATGGAAACTCAGGCAAAAATAGAGCTGATGCTGACTGACCGAATGACAGACTCTTTATTGATCCCATGCGTGGAACTGGGGTGCGGCCAGACAACTATCACAATACCACAAATAATATAGTAAATTAAAAAAATACATAAAGCCTATATAAGAAAATATGTAATAAGAGACAGCACCACAATTGCTCACGACACAGAAATAAGCAAAAGTATTTGAAATCAAAAACTGGAATGTATTTAAATGGAAAACATGATCTCTGTAGCCAGTCAATGACTGTTTAAAACACATTGTGTTCAGATCAAACTAAAACAATCCAGATCCAAACAATGTAATCAAAACAAGTGTAATCCATGTTAACATCTATATGTGTAAACCGTTTCCTAAACTAATCTTGATGTAGACTCGGGAACTTAGTGACCAGGAAATGCTGTAGAAGAAGGGGAAAGAGACTTGAACTAGATTTCTTCTATTTTGCATGAGGTACTTTAACCAAACCGTTTATATTAAACATCAAAGTGTCCCAGTAATCCTGCGGCTATGAAAGCATTATGAATGTGGGGATGTACTTTGAGGGGACATGCAAACAAAAAATAATTCCTGAGGACTGTAATTCACCAAGGACTGTAGCTGAAAGTGTTGACTTTAATTCCCAATCTCTCCATCTAAAATCCAAATAAACCCTTCCCCTTAAACCAACTTTCTTTCACTCTCTCTCTCGCTCTCATCAGTTGGGTTTGGGGTTTTAGAAATGTTTGCATTATGAATTGCTAAGTTATTGTCTTAATGAACCTTCACATGGCAATGAAATTTACAAAGCAATTACTTTGTGATCTTATGCCCCAAACATGAGTTTAACCATGTATGACATATTAAAATCTTCAAACCAGAAAACAGTCTTGTTCGACTCTTAATGTTAGTCAAGTGGGACTTTTTTATTTGCACTTCCCATTTTCACTAATATAAGTAATTGTTTACTTCATTAGTGTTTTTCAGCAAGAAACACATTTATGGATTTTTAAAAGAGTTCATCTAATGTTTGTGTTCTCTCATTGCTTAAGGCAATGTAGGTGATATGTTAGCATTTCAATTATACTAATGGATCTTCAAGAGCTCCAGGAATTCACAAAGGGCTTGTTAATATAAACACAGGCACGGCAGTGATGGTATAGAATATGAGACAGTAGCTATACATGGCAAATGAAGCATGTCATGCAATGTTATTGTTATGGCCCATTCCAAAAAGAAGGCCTTCAGGTGAACGTTTAGGATGTAAAACGGGAATCCAGCCCCAGCCGTCACATCACAAAAGACACAAGAAATAAGATCCACAAATAATTTATTAAAGTGGAATGGAAAATAATTAAATGAGGAACAATGGCTTCAGGGTGCCCGTGGTAATGCAACGCTGTTTGTTAACCGCCACAACAGGAAAAAGTGCAGAAGAAGAAGAACAGATGATCAATGCAAGAATGTTTACATGTAATCTTTCAACTGATGTTTCAAATTCGGAAAGACATCAGTAGAACAGCTTGAGAATAATATCTCACGTAGCATTACATTTACTCAGGTCAGTCATTCAGTGTCCACAGCATGTTAGTTCACTAGAGAAATGAACTCTAGAGGGAGCATTTCACTAAATATATGCACTATATACCCATAGTGCATCCTGGTGCCATGTGTTCCCCAGGTAAGCGACGCACACGCACCCGGCCATCCACGTGATGTAAAAGAAAACGTGATTCATCAGACCAGGCCACCTTCTTCCATTGCTCTGTGGTCCAGTTCTGATGCTCACGTGTCCACTGTCGGCGGTGGACAGGGGTCAGCATGGGCACCCTGACTGGTCTGCGGCTATGCAGCTCCATACGCAACAAACTGTGATGCACTGTGTATTCTGACACCTTTCTATCAGAACCAGCATTAACTTCTTGAGCAATTTGAGCTACAGTAGCTTGTCTGTTGGATCGGACCACACGGGCCAGCCTTTGCTCCCCTCGTGCATCAATGAGCCTCGGCCGCCCATGACCCTGTCGCCGGTTCACCACTGTTCCTTCCTTGGTCCACTTTTGATAGATACTGACCACTGCAGACCGGGAACACCCCACAAGAGCTGCAGTTTTGGAGATGCTCTGACCCAGTCGTCTAGCCATCACAATTTGGTCCTTGTCAAACTCGCTCAAATCCTTACGCTTGCCCATTTTTCCTGCTTCTAACACACCAACTTTAAAGACAAAATGTTCACTTGCTGCCGAATATATCCACCCACTAACAGGTGCCGTGATGAAGAGATAATCAGTGTTATTCACCTCACCTGTCAGTGCTCATAATGTTATGCCTGATCAGTGTATATACCAGTGAAGACAAAGTCATTTGAGTAGCTGTGAGCATCAACATACAGTTGGTAGTCAACCAGAATGTCACATTAGCTGTGTTTCCATCTAAAGTTGTGAATTTGAATATTGTATAACACAAAGCATTGCTAAAGAAGCACCATTTCCATCTCATAAGTTCAATAGAACAAAATCGTCACTTCCTGGGAAATTGGTGCAAAATATCAGTAATAAAAATGGAAGTTGCTGCAATTGGGCTCTTTTTTTCCTCCATCATAAATGAGTTGCATCTCAGAGCGAAACACAATAAACGCTGTCATGTTCTCTTGCGTTCAGAACGCAATCATGCAAGACGCTTCTGGAGGGAATTAAACCAAATCATTCTGATGACAGACTTTTTCAGAACCACCAAACCAACATTTGAGATGCTGTGATGCAATTGGTCCACTGGTTAGTCCAGTTATCCAATCACATCCACTGTTGAGGTTTTTGTTGCGCATCGAGGGATTTATTCGGTAAGTTTGTTTCCATCGTAGTTTATGCGCATGTCTTCTTAATGGATAAAAGAATTATCCACCTCAATTGGGCACAAAATGTGTTTTATGCACATTTTTAGAATTTATGCGCATCTTGGCATTTCCATCCAGTGTCTTTCACCTTGACTTAAAAGGACAGTTTAAAAAATGGCTAGAATTGATGGTTTCAAATATGTCAGGAGTAGTGAATGCATCAGAAATCAACAAAAAATAATAACATCACAGATAGAAGTAGTTATATATGTGGGGTGAATGTTGTTTTTTAATGATAAATTAGCCTATATAAAAAAAAAACATGAACATGATGCAAACTGAACCGTGAGAAAATTTAAAAACTTAGAGGCCGTGACTAGACTACATAACCACTGAAACGTCATGTTGACTACAAAAGAAAGGAGACAATGCGCATGAGTGGCATCACAGCAAAGCAATCTGGTACAGAATCACTGCTTTATCGTTAGAAATATCTTTAGAATATGGAGAAACAGAAAGAAATGACACAACACAGGCCATCTCAATAAGCCAAGGATCTCACAGCATTTGAAACAAACACTCAAGAGAATAAATCAGCAATTGGCAAAGTTGGCAATTGCATCAATCTACATAGTAATGCAATCAGCGAGAGAATCACATGGCTATTTTGAATGAGGAGGCCAAAAATAGCTCAGACAAGCTCAGCCTTTTGCAACGACTCAATTCTAATGGTACTTCATTTTAAATTTAAATGTCAGCTTAGATGATGTTATTTATGGAGTTTCAGTACTTCCATTATGCTACAGACTTTCCAATATTTTGACATTTTTCTGCATTTGGTGTGCAGCGTCTGCTTCAGAAACGGTCTGCAACGGCAAGATATTCTGTTGTTTCAAGCTGAAGTCAGTTCTCGGTTCAGAATCTCTTTGCAACCAGACAGCAGTATCTTAGATGAGGAGATAAAAGAACGGCCGTTGGCTCAGTGATATCAATGCAGAGGGTTTGCCGCTCTTTAGAAACGCTATCGTACGCAGTATATGCAAAGGCCATTCTGAAGAAGGACTTTTTAAATCATTGTTATATTTGCATTTATCCCAGTGAAAACACTGCGTGTGTAAATTTAAACGCAGCATATTTATTTAGGCATTAGCGTCAAGCGTCTTTTGCATAACATAATGATGTTGCTGTCAGTTGCCTGAAGCAGCTAATTTCCGCTGCGCTTTGCCTTGCGTGACCTCCCTCGTAAATCATTATGCTAATGTGTAGAGCCATGCGCTTTTTGTCCCGGCTTGAGCATAATTACCCAGACACACACTGATGCTAAGAAGTCCCAAAAGAGGGCACACTAAGATGGCTGAGGGGTGCCAGAGGTAAAGGGTTTGGGTGAAAAGGGAAAGGGTGGAAACAGCGGCGGTAGTTGTGAGATTAACCCCATCTGTGGCGGTCAGAGAACTATACAAATCATGTGGAAATTTGGCTGATCCTTGACGCGATCGCAGACAGCAGCGCAAAGTTGATTCTGCGCTAATTTGATCTAATATTTAATGTTTTTAAATAGGGTTGTAGATTTATGTAGCAAATGAGAATAGATTAAATTAATGTCTATATTTTGAGACAAAGGTCTAATGATTTTCAGTTTTGTTTAAGGTAGTTAAAGCAACAGTTTTTCAATAACAGAAGAATATGTAAAAGTATGGTATTTGGGGTAAAATGTGCCCCTGCTGTTGGGGCAAAAGGCACAATAATTAACATGATAACAAACAGCTGGATGACTTTTCCATTTGTTGACATGACATGGTTAGATGCTGCCATCACGTGCTATCGGAAATTTGATAATTCCCACTTCTGAAGTCATGATTACGAGCTCATCGTATTCAATTTTCGAAATGGGAGGGCGTTCACGTGCAATTTTTACCTAGGAAACTCACTGTAAAACTTAACAGTTGTTCTAACTAACCTTTTTTAGTAAACTTTACTTAATGTCCAAGAATTCATTGAACTTACTTAAAACAATTTAGTAATCTTTGCTGTTTGCATGCTATGCTTTGTTACTCAGAAAACCCAAGTAAAAATTACTTGACTGGTTTGAGTACCATTTCGTCAAGCAAAAAAAAAGAAAGGAAAAAAGAGCGGGGCAATTCTTAATAGACTTTTCATTCATTTTCTCCACTTCTGCAATTATCTTTCTTTAGTTGCATTCACTCATTTTCTTAAAGTGATCTTGAATGTTAAATTATCAATACAACTAAAACGTGCTGATTTCCTAAAATTTCTTCTCACCATTTTAGTGATTAGCATTTCCTTTGGATGTGCACTTGGAACTTCACTTATGTTATTATAACTCTCTTCCAGTTGATTTCAATTGATTTCCGAACAGGAAATTTCAGTTATTTGTGGTTTCACAGGAAGAGACATTTTAAAAAGTGACATAATTTGACACTAAACCAATAACTAATTTAGACTTTGTGTAGAATTTTGGTTTATTAGATCATATCACTAACATATATATCATAAATGCCATACTATTGTGAAACATCAAACTTTTAAGGGGGTTGATTCCTCTCTAGTTGAGCCAGTGCCTTGCAATCAACCTTTGCTTGAGTCACACACAGACATCAACATTCAGCATGCAAAACACAACAATGGTAACAGTTAAGGTTTTTTTTTTTTTTTTAATTAATAAGACCATTACAATTTTATTTGCTGTCATTGTTGGGGTAATACTGACACAAGACAGCAAATAAAATTGTAAAATAAAGCCACAAACAGTAAAATTACTTTATTTGTGCCGCAATGCACTCTGGGAGCACACTTCCTCAGATCACAGATAGAATTAAGTTGACAAAACTTAAATGGTTTAAGTAAGATCAACTTAATACGGCAACGAGTTTGCACAATTGAATTAAGTAAACTGAAAAAATTTGTTTTTACGGCGGATTTTACGATAATTCCAAGAGCACATGAAGGCAGCATAAGTTGGGTGTCCACCTTAGAAATAAACACCATATTTATAATGTGTCATCATGTGTCAGGCGCTGTGTAGGCTGTAGTAAGCGCACCATCACAAAGGATAACTTTAATAGTAACTTCCACTAGCATGGAAAAGGCTCAGGAATTAACCAAAACAATAACGGACAATGAAACAAAGGAAACTGAGTGCTTAAACAAAATGGAGAATCGACTGAACAGAAACAGGTGCGTAGAACTAATTAACAACCAAGGAGACTAACTAGGCAAACCAGAACAGGGAAAACAGAACCAAAACACCATGAAACTAAACAGGCATAAAAATACACATTGCATCATGCTAATCTGCTGCCTGCTGTTGCTACATTTTCGATACGTGCTTTAATCAGGCTGACCAATCAGATCAAACTGGGCTTTTTAGGCTTGCAATAAGTCATATGGACCATGTTTATGGTACTTCTGTCATTTCAGCACTTGGCCCATATTCTCTTTTGATTGCATGATGTTTTCTGATTTATATCTGTGAAATAATCAGTACTTTGTTTTACTGTTTTGGACAGCTAAAAATTTAAACTGTCACAAGTCTTTACACATTTTTGAGTTTATTTGGTGTTTTTTTTTTTTTTTTCATGGATGACACTGCTGTGCAATTATTTTATCTTTTTATTTATTCTTTTTAATTAAAATTTGTTTGTAATCTAATGTCCTTTTTTGTCCATTTATGCATGAACAGTCCTGCTATGTTTGTCTTTAGTATGTTTAATTATTTTTTGTCATAGCAGGGTAATTAATTGACGACAGTGGAATTAATTAAGAGATACACTGGAGTAGAACACACACTGTAGAACTTCAGTTCATGTTTGATTGCACAGGAAGTGTTAAGTTAAGTACCGATGCAGTATTAAGACACTAATAGATTAAGTGCTTAAGTATTTCTGGCACACAGCCTCAAGAGAACTTCACTAGACCACTGTTGTTAAAGCTACGTAACTTTTATTTTGACAAACTCTGTCCCAAATGTCTTTGTAAAAAATTTTTTTCTTTTTTCTTTCTACTAAATGTTTAGAATGAAAACAAACTGATTATTTTATTATTATTTAACTGTTCTTTCAAGTAAAATATAAAAATACATTGTGATCAGATTTTCTGCCCGTCCAAATATAGTATTATTTTACAGATATAACTCATGAAAACTAATCATTTTACACTTCAAAACAAACTATCCAAGGTTTGATATCAATATCCTGCCAAACTTTTGTTTTGTTTTTGTTTTTTTGTATGGTATCTTGTAAACACAACTGTATTCCAGCAATATCTGTGAACGAAACATCCTTGTGAGTCAAACCTTTTCAAATTAATCATGTAAATTTACAAAACCATAAGAATTGGACTGCAACAGTCTGAGTGGTTCTTGCGTCTGCAACTCTCTTTCAGACATCCATGGTCAAATCACAAACAGTTACACTGATTTCAGTCTATTTCTAATACGGCAGACTGAGCTGTACTTGCATGACTGGAAATAGCTGAACATGGGCAGCCATTTTATATAAAGTAAAATAAGAGACAAATCTGTGCAAGGCCAGGATTGAGAACCACTGTCTGCAATATGACATGCCAAATTATCAGGTACAATATGATGAAATAATAGACCCTTTTCACTAGGGATGTGCTTGAAGCTGAATACCCTATTCAGAAAGGCACAGATGGCTTCGAAATGAATAACAAATTCTACTGAATAGGCTAATAGGAAAAATATTTGGCAGACACTTCTCATGTTTGCTGGATAATAGGTGAACGGGATAGCACAATATTATAGCTATATAAAAATCACTACTCAATAATGAATGTATAAAATTAATGAGTGTAAAATGCGGCAGAGAAACAAGTGCACAGCCATCTTTAGAATTTTGTGTTTGAACTTCAGGTTTTGCAGTATTTCTAAGGCATCGCTGTTGAAGTGTAATTAGCAGGTGAAGTGGATTTACTTATTGTAGAGTTAACGAAAGTTATCATGAGCATTGTAATGTTTGAAGCAGATGTCATAACAAACGTCAGTAGAACGAGAACATTTTAAAACAAATGTGGTTCATTCATAAATCTGTAAGATCTAATAAATGTTTAATATATATATATATATATATATATTGCTCATTGTTATTTCAGGTTAGCTAATGCATTTGCTAATGTTAACAAATGAGACTTTATTGTAAAGTGTTACCTAAATAACCAATGAAAACGTTAAAAAAGAAAAAGTTTTCAACTGATAATATGTGCATGGTCATGATTGACAGAATTTTTCTCTAATATTCTATCAGGCAAGGTCTAACATCAAATCAAAGACTGAGTCCTTCTATCATGACAGCTCCACCCATGAGCCCCGAAGCCCGTGTTCATGTAACCCAAACCCTGTTCCAGCTGAGGATCGCACACCTCTGCCCTACAGCTCTGCAAATCTGACAGTAGCACATCACGTCGGGCCAAGGTCACAAGCCAAGCTGCGGTCTCGCTTCTCGCCCAGTCGCAAGGGGAACTAGCCTGTTAGTTTCATTCAGCCCAGCTGGCACTGTTGTGCCGTTTCTCACTTAACGCCTTGAGATGTGTTTGTGACTCTGAGTGGCCTGTGCAATGACTGCTCGAGTCTATCATTGTCTGTAGCTAAAGGGTTGTCTACAGCCTTATGATTGAGCAGAATAAAAAACCTGGTGATATACGCGTTTTATATTACAATTATTTCTATATTTGGGGTGCCATAAATAATTTATAATCTTCTTTCCATGTGGTTCACACTATTGTCTTTGATGTTGTGGAGCTATATGTTTTAGGCCTAGTGATTACAAATTAATGAGCATACAAAAAGAATTTTTGACCACTAGGTGGTGCTGTTGCTAAACTGAAGAGGTATGCTAAGGGCAAGGTGGTGAAAGAGCGCTGCAGTGATGATATTTTTGAAGGCTGACCCGTAAGTTTGCTTCACTTTGGTTTCCTCGACAAAAACCCAATAGATTTTTCCATTGGCTTTTGGATTTTTGCAGAAAGCTGTCCTCGGACTGGGAATTATGTGTTTCTGTGACAACACTATCAATGGCAAAATGAATTTGCAGCAGTCAGGTGGTACAGTGGTCACGTGCTCTCAGAAAATTCTCATTTTACAAGCTGTAATTACAAGCTCTACGAGGACGTGAATGCTTTTTTAAATCTTAAAATCTCATAATTACGGTAATTACAACATGGTGTGAAAGCACCTTATGCAAATAGGTTGCAGGCTGCGTTCATCTAATCAATGACACTGGCACACAGCATATATGCAAATAAGAATGTTAACCCAGGATTAATTATTAACCCTGGATAAATTATGAGCAGTGTGAGTGTGAAATGTAAAGCAAGATAACCCAAGATTCCATTTACCCGGGGTTTAGAATGACCCAAGGTTAAATAGTTCAAGTATGGAAAGCCCAGTAGAGTTAGTTTACACAAGAAAGTGTATGAATTACTGGAACATTGGCTGGAAAAATAGTGTATTTTGTTATAAAATTAATTTATTTTCTTAAATTCAGCAGCGTTTCCTGTATATATACATATATTCCTCTTTTTTTCTTTTCTCTGGATGCTGTCATATCTCAGGCGTACTAGTAAAGGGTTTGAGTTTGAGGGTTTGTCTTCAGTCATAAGCATTGCCATGATGTCATTTTCCTGTGGCTTCAGTGTTATTAGTCACATGACATTTACAGCTCATTTGACTTTGTGTCCAGAACTGAGCAAAGATTTTGCCCTCCTGATAATGTTCGGGGGTCAGACTCACTCTCCCAGTTTAAATCTAGATTAAAGACGCATCTCTTTAGCCAATGCATCTCATAACCTTGTACTCCAGTTATATCAGATCAAAAGCACATGATTAACTTTGGTTAATGTTATGAACAGCAGCTACGCTAATTATTTCCTATTTGCTTTTCTGTTTTATCTTGGGATAAAAACAAATGGATAATGGATATGACAATGTTGATACGTATGTTTGGTCTTGGTGGAATAGATTTGCTACGCAGGTGGAGCTGGGGAAGGTGGAGGGTTTCAGAAAATATAAAAGAAAATATAAAAATAAAAACTAAGTCTAAAAATTGATCAAATATAATGCTGGAATAAGCTCCAGCACTGCGGCTACATTGATCAGTATGGGAGACGAATGAATGGATGGATATTTCCTGCGTCAGCCGAATAACTGATATTAATTTGAAAGGGAAGGCTAACGAACAGCTCCAGTTATTATAGACCCCCGCAAAGGGCAGTGAGAGGACATCTTGGATTAGTCCATTAAATGTCAACCCTTTTACATGATTCAGACCAAATTGCACTGAGTACATCATTTAGTATCGAGAGATTGTTGCCAGTTTTGATCCTGTCTCCTATTTGTTGAGTTTAGAAAAGGAAATTTCGCACTTCTAGAGATCACAAGTTTTATTTGTTAAATCTCATTTAACATTACCTATCAACTAAACGTGCTCAGTGCCTTAATTATGGTGTTTCATTTCTGCAGATATTTAGTAATTTCAGTCACAAAATTGTCTGTATAATCAGCCCTTTAGTTGGTCTTATCAGCATGCCTGTTGTGCAAATCTGAGAGCAATTAACTATGAGAGCGTCTGTTATTAGCCATGACCTTTCCAGGCTTCTCCTTGAATGGGTTTGTCAGAGGAAGATGAGGGCTGGCAGAGAGCTGGAGATGCTGTAACTCACACCCGTGTTCCTCTGAAGTGGTGCTGGTACCACAGCCGGTGTCGTGAACCAGCCTGCGTTTCCACTGACTTGACAACCAGAAGGTGATGCAACAGGATATGTGGTAGTTTACATTATGATGTAAGCAGTCTGGAAACAAACATGGAGCATCACAGTATTTGCATTTACATTTATACATGATCATTTGGCAGATACTTTTATCCAAAGCAAATTGTATTGCAATTAAAAGTACACATTTTATCAGTTCACACTTTCCCTGAGAATCAAACCCGTGACCTTGTAGTTGCTAGCGGCATGCTCTACTGTTTGAGACAGAGGGAGTTCGTTTACACCTTTTACTCTTTTTTTTCCCCCTTTTGCAAGCTCTCTAACTTCCTAATATTTCCATAGTTTCCTCCACAGATCACTACTGAACTTTTGTTATTGGACATTTTAATGTTTTCAGTTGTAGTTACAGGGATAGTTGACTAAAAATAAAAATTCTGTCATCATTTACTCACCCTCATGCCTTTCCAAACTATATATTTGATTTTCTTTCTTCTGCAGAACTCAAGATATTTGAAGAATGCTTCCATCCTAATAAAAGAAGCATAAAATGAATCCAAACTACACCAGTGGTTTAATCCAAATATTCAGATTTTTTGCGTCATGATGTGCACCACTGAGGTGCCATATGAAGATTAAGATGATCGGCTAACATATCTAGTGTTTTGACTGTTGCCGTTTTATTTTCCTTTAATATGCTAATTTTAGTGAGAAGAGGAAAATGTCTTTGTCAGTGTCTTTGATGCTAACAGTGATTCTCCTAGATGAACTTTAAAATCACATGAAATCAACATGGACAATTCTTATTTTAAAAATAATCTAAAGTGTTTATTATAAATGATTTATTGTTGCACATCATCATTGTTTTAATTCCTGTTCCTCATAATCTTGAATCAGAATATCTTCTCCTCCCTCTTGCAGCATCTCTTCTCTGATGATGAGGGCGGGGCAACCTGTCACTCACATGAGATCCACCAATAGCAAACCACAACCATCCAATCAATTCCCCACAGACAAAATCAAGCCCCGCCCTACATTTGTTCTTGTTTGAGAAGCCATTTCACTCGGATATACAGCACAATAGAGAAGAAAAGACTAGTGAAACCTCCGTCTCATGCTGACTTTTTGGCTGTGGGGTTTTCAATCACCTTAATGAGCAGAGCTCTCACCATCTAGTTACTGTGTTACTAGTCTCAGCCTCAGATGTCACGTCCACAGACCGTTTGCTGAAAGTCTGATGCATGTGGCACACCTAACTGGAAACACTTCAGGAGTTTCAAAGTCGTCCTCTGAATTCTACAGGATGTCCGGGAGACATGTGTGTTGCTTTCTTTAATGGTCCACCTGGAAACAAAGCCGCCATGAAGCCAAACCCCCTCATGGAAAAATAACGCCGTCATGTTTACAAATGTGACAATGAGAGCTTACCAGGATCAACTAAACGCTGGATTTTCAAAAGCATGTTAAGTTTGCGGCTCCATTGTTGCAGTAAACTTGCACAACGTTCTTGAATGAATAATTTACTAGATACACGGCGGTCTGTTATTGTAGTGACATCTTTACATTTTCACACCCCTAAACATGACGCGGAACAAAACAAACTGTGATTGGTTGCGCTACATGTCAGTCAAACGTCCTCTTGGCTGGTCCTTGGCCAATGAAAACTGCGACAGAGTCCAGACCTTCTGCCGTCAGTCTAAAGGTCTGGCTGCGCGTGACCTCTGTGTTACCATCTACTAGTATTTGTCTTCACATTTTCTGTTTCACATTATGGATGTCATTCTCCCAATCCAGGTTTCATCAGTTATTTCTTATAGACATCTCAGTAAAGATTGCAGGGAACAGAGTGCATTTGAAGGACCGTAGCCAAGGGCTCTGTTGTGTTTTTTTAATTAATTTGCAAACCAAAAAGAAAAAGAAAAAATGTTTTTTAGATTTATGGAGACTTGCTTGAAAAGATACTGCAGAAAACACCAACAAACTGCACAAATTATTTGAATAATTCCTCTGCATTAGACCATTGAAGCATTAGGAAATATGATAAACAGCACTTCCAGCAAGTCTCAAAATGTTGTATTAAAATACAAATGCACACGTATTGGTTTAAAATAACAGAAAGGATAAAAGTGCTGCCTGAATTTGAGATTATCACTGTAGTTTTTGGAACAGTCTTGTGTTTGGTCGAGAAGGTTCAGAGGATACAGTACATTCTCATTTCACAGAAGGAAATCTATGTGGGCTCCTCCTGTCAGCAAGATGGATAGAGCACATTACTGCACATTTACTTTACAATGAAGCTCTTTCATTTCTATAGGGCCATAGAGACATAAATGTCAAGATGAGGCAGTTTGTGTGTGTGTTTTAATGGGTGTCTTCAAGGAAGATCTTGTTTTTTGGATGGCTCTTTCTGATGTGACATATGGCATGGATATAAAAACTAAAAACATGAGTAACGTCTACGTATAACATAAGATAATTACTAAATTCTGTGATCTTTTACTTCAGTTGTTTCAAATCAACATGATTTTCTTCATTAGAACACAAAAATAGATGTTCTGCAGTATATTCTTGTTGTTCTTTTCCATAGAATGAAAGTTAACTCTTAAAATGCTGCTGAGCTCCAAAAAAATTACATAAAACAAAAAGCGCACAATGAAATAATAAGACGCACAACATGTGTGCTATATTCAACATGGCTTACTGAAAAAACTTCCTCTTTGCCATAGAGCTATCAATTTAACTTGATCTGTGATGTCTTGATGTGCCATATTTGAATTTGTGTGAACGCAAATGAGATTTGAGATCTATAATATTTTAAAAAATATATTCATTTTTTGTGTGAACTATCCCTTAAAAATTTTGTGAATATTCTAAATATTTGGAAGCTCCTAGGTTAAACTTGGCTACTTTAAAGTGCCCCATTATGCTATTTTAAAGGTTTCTAATGTTGTTTTGTCGTCTCCTACAACAGGTTCACATTCATCCAAGATCAAAAACACTTTAATTTCCTCATAATATCCACTGCAGCATCAGCTCTTTTCTCTCAGTGTCTGAAACGCTTCGATCAAGGATTCGGTCTCTCTAAACCCCGCCTTTCTGAGAGCTGCTCTGCTCTGATTGGTCAGAAACCAAACGCTCATTATCATATCTGAATCTCAGCTCTTGATTCACAGTGATACGAACAGTAACGATGGCGTCGGTTTTACCGTATCAATCTCATCAAAGTGGATTTGCTTTGGCAGCAGAAAACAGCGTCTTCTCGACATGAACAACACGAACCAAACTCTTCCAGTCTCAGATACAACTACAGTGATTGAGGGCGGGGCAAAGAGACGCTGTTCAGCCAATGAAGACCAGAGGCGGGCATTATGCAAACCTACGAGCAGGACGTTCAGAATCTACGTTTCAGTTCAGAATCACTTCTTTCTTTTGGGAGACAAAAACTCCATTTATCTGCACTTTGATCTTTGAAACTTTGCAGACCCTTTTACATTCACAAACAGCTTTATTACACATGAAATATCCCAAAAAGCAGAATAGGGGCACTTTAATGTTGATATTTTTGAGAAAGATTTATCACATGACAATATTGCTGTGGTTAGTCAACCTTAAAGTGTTATCTCTCTCCCCTCAGCCTTTCAGGAAATGCATTGGTAAGACAGAATCCTCTGGCTTGAAATGACAGGCAGATGATATCATGACGTGAGCAGCATTTCCATACCTTCCTTACAGGGCAGCTGTCGCATGCATCAAGTGTCGCATTAAAGACGTCTGTTAGCAGAGCGATTCTGAGACTGCTGACTGATGGGATATGAGCTCGCAGAGAAGAAAACTTTCCAAAAAAACATGAGTAAAGAAATCTCTGAGGCCTAAGTAGTGATATGCCAAAAACTTAAAAGATATTTGTTGAACAAAATAGGGCAAGTTATATTTAGTGTTACCAATAACACCTCTCATTATTTCCCTCATCTTTTATATTCTTAAATAGCATAAAACATAACTAAAACTAAAATATCTTACTAAAGTTATGCAAGTAATATAAAAATTGCATTAATAAATAAGATTTTACCATTTTTCTAAAGAATGTATAATATAATGTAATATAATGTCAGTATGTGCAATATAGGAATAGTATTGATTCTATCATATTTGCTATAAATCAAATATTATGTATATTTGAAAACATTGTATATTTGATTTTTGCAATTAAATTATAGTAAAAAATGTCGAAAAGATGCACACTTTATTTTAAGGTGTCATTGTTACAGTGTAATTACACAAATAAGTACTGAGTAGTATTGATTAACAACATTTATTTACTACACAACTTATTTTGCAGCATGGAAGTAAGCTATTTTCAGTGAATGTGCAAGACTTATAGGGAAATAACTGGAAGAAGTGCAGTAAGCGGTCAACTGTTTGCACTACAAACCGGTGTGTTTATGATTATGATAATACATTAAAGGAGTTCATCCAAAAATGAAAATCATCATTTACTCACCCTCATGTAGTTCCAAACCTGTATAAATTTCTTCATTTTGCTGAACACAAAGGAAGATATTTGGAAGAATGTCAGTAACCAAACTGATCTCGCCCCCCATTGACTACTATAGTATTTATTTTTCCTACTATGGTAGTAAATGGGGGGCGAGATCTGTGAACTATCCCTTTAAGTAAGGGATAATCCATAGCTAGCTGTGCATTAAACCATTTTAATGCACAACATGGAGGTAAAGAACCACTTGACGCAAAGCGGGTTGTATGTAGCGGTTCAGTAGTGAATCTATAGCTTTTTGTGGTCACATGATTCTGATGATGTGCAAAATTCAGATGGAGGGCAGGAAGTGAAAAGCAGAATGGACGAGATGGAGGAAAGTCTGTACTGTGCTGGTTTAGACACCATTACAAGAGAAAGTTATAAACAGAAAATCACAACATATGTTGGACGTGATCCTTGTGTTATGAAGAGGAGTGATTTTTCTACTGAATTGAAATACTTACCTGCCATCGAGGCGGTATATATAAAGAATGTGAAGCTGACGTCACGCCATGTTGAGTTCTGAGTTTTATAGTATAAAATAATATAACAAATTCATGATGAAAAAATACAATATATATACAACATAAAAGCAGCATAACGGACTGTTTTATACAGCTAAAAAATAACTGGGCGCGGAAGAGACCGGAAGCCAGACACATTACATTTACAAATATCCGCACTGTTCTTATGTTAAAAATAAGGTGGATATGAGGGTTTGTTTTAGAGTTAGTTGTAGCCTATGTAATTATGCATAGTTTACTTTTATTATTAAAGTAACTACAGCACGTTAAAATAAAGTGTTACCTGATTTACAGTTCAAATTTAGTTACACATGCCAGATTAGAATCCGTGATCAAAACTGCCAGGAATGGACTTGTTTTGTGACTCCTTCCACGTTCACATGGGTAAAGAAACTGCATCCATCAAATAGAGTTTAATCTCTGGAACAAAGATGAATCTTGTCGCTGTGAATGAGATCTTTGACTCTTTGAGGCTGGGATGGAAATGAGAGCGCGTTTTCTTCGGCAGTGGAGCCATACCTCTCTCTTTGTGCTGCTGTTCCTGGACTCTCCAGGGAAGATGGATGTCTTTTCAACCCTTACATCTGACTTGTCAACATAAATCATGGAGAACTGGGCCAAACAGGGGCCATTGGCATCAAACTGATGGGAAAAAATTTACTCACGGCTGGACTGTGAAATGGACTCATTAGGACACGTTTAACTCCTGATGATAAGCTAGAAGATTGAGACATATGCGTGATGTCATGTGCTCTGTAATTATTGCCTTTAAAAGTTCATTGTAGGAATCATTCAAAATAATTCAGGCAGAAATGAGTGAGCACACTTCAGTGAAACACATCAGGAAAAATGTTGCTCTTTTCCATACAACAAAACATGAATGTGTGTCTATTGAAGTCTTCTGATGCTTTGTGTGAGGAACAGATTGAAATTAAATTCACCAGATGAAGATGGGTCATTGACAAATAAGGTAAAAAAAACAAAATATGAGATATAATTCAATCTGAAGTTTTATTAAGTGTTAACAATGAGATTATGTGGTTTTTATAATCAATTAACACTGCTTTTGTCATTTTTTTACAAGATGGACAAAATTTATCACCAAAAAAGTCCAAAATTTCGGTTTTACCGAATGACACTTTTGGTTTTACCGAATGACGATATTTTCAAACAATGCTAACAGGCTGATATCTAGCTAGCTAGCAAAAGGACAATCAAACATTTTATATTTAGTACAAGTTTTTAAAATATTACAACATTTTCCATGTTTTATAGCAGTTGTACCGAATGACCCGATGTTTCGGGACGTGCGTATGAGCAAGTGAAAACATGAATTTTTCAAACAGTTAAGAGAGAGAGAGTTACTTTGCTTCATGACCATGTGGTCCTTTGCAGGTGTCTGAATGATGTCACATCCTGTCACATGACTTGATCCAAAATGGTCCCTTTATATTGGTTACTCCGAATGACATCAATGAAATTAATTTTTCCAGACATTCTTTCTCATAACAAAGCAACGACTTCTACACATCATTTTAATACCATTTTGCACTATGTTGATATATGATGTTATACAATCATAGCAGAATAAAAAATATATACATTTATTACATTTTAAGATATTTTAATCACAAATTAAATGGCTGTATTGGCCATTAGACGGTTAAACCGAATGACCTTTTGACAAAATCTTTAAAATACCTTTATATGTAGTTAAATATAATTAAAACCTTCTGGATTCATTAAAAGAGATCTAGCTATACTACCTTACATACTTTGGATGTCATATCTTTGTTTTTTATTATTTTTATTATTAAGGCCTTTGGACCAAAAAATGACCCGTCACGTCATTGACCCATATACACAGCACCAGATCTAAAATCAAACGTTGTATCTGTTTATGTTAGCCTATTTAATGGAGTTAAGTTAATGCATTAACTAACCATAACTATTGGGACCTTATTGTATCGGGTTACCAAAATGATTTTCTCCAAGGCTGGCCTGGTTTTAGAAGGTTTTAGGCACTTTTTAGCAAGTCCATCTTTTCTCCCAGCTAAACCTGTTAAACACCAGCTTGACCAGGCTGGGAGACCAGCTACGACCAGTTTAAACCAGCTAAGACCATCTTAGACTGGTTTAAGCTGTTTTTTGTTAGCAGGGTTGTGTTCTTTTTTGAAGCTTCCCAGCCATTGTATGCAAAGAAAAAAAAGACATTGATTGTATGAAAAAGAAAGTGCCGATTTTCAGATGAATTATCCCTTTAATCACTGATTTGTTTGTAATCAAATGCAATAAAATATGACGTTTTTTGCAAATTCATTTTAAAAAATCAACCTCATTTCTGCTCACAAGGTTTTCAGACTCCATTACTTTCCTCCTCGTCCTTGCTTGTCTGGCTGCAGGGCTTTTTTCTCCCCAAAAAATGCGAAATCAAAGGAGGGATTTAGTCCATTCTTTCAGCGGGAGCGCGCTCACTCTACCCCCCTCCAAGGTGCAGAGTGCGATAAAGAGCAGCATGTGGTTTCTCAGCGCTTCTGAGCCGCGCGGCTGAACACTGCCGCGTGATGGACAGTGCGCGCAACTGCACCGATCAGGCGGAGCTGTCGCTGTCTGGAGCGCGCGCGCGGGGTCGTGTGTTTGTGGATGGGGTCGCTGTGTGTTTGACTGTGAGAGATGATGATGTTGTGATGTAGTGCGTGTTGTGGAGTTTGTGAGCGCGAGGGTCGTGTGTCTTTCAGACTGCGCATGTTTGTGTGCGCGCGCGTGAACCCCATGGTTCAAACGCATTGGTCTTTTTTTTTTTTTGCATCTTATTTTCAAGATAATTGACTAATTCACATTCACATTACTAATTCTCCATTATTCTCTAAGGTATAACAACAATACTTATTTCAATCAGCATAAAATATACAAATAATTGCCTATAATACATAAAATATACAAAATATACATAAAAATATACAAATAATTAAGCAAATACTCTACAATTCAGTAAATACTTTACAAATTAATATATATATATATATAATTTTGTATCTTAATCAGCATAATTTAAAGATAGTACAAACAATGCTTCCATAATTTGCTATATAATTATCATAATAATAATAATATTATATTACAGTGATGAAAAAAGATTATATATATTAGGATTATATATGTGTGTGTGTGTGTGTGTGTGTTCCTGGTAAACCCTACGCCATGAGAACAAAATGTCTCCAAAGATGGCAAAATCCTTGTCCTTGCCCTTGTGGGGACATTTTTTGATCCCCAAGAGGAAAAAAGCTAATATATCACACTAAGTGATGTTTTTTGAAAACATAAAATAGCAGAAAGTTTTCAGTGATGGTATATACAGTACAGTATCATTGTCTATGGAAAGTCCCCATAAAACATGGAAACCCAACATGTAAGTGTCATCAGTACAAACGTGTATGTTTTAGTGACCACTCATATCTATCATGACAGGCCAGCGGAGAGGTTTTGGGATGCTGATGATAATTTTAGATTTCTCAGAAAGCTCTGAGCGGAGACAGAGTCAACCAGACAGGCATGAATGGAAGAGGAACAGTGTCGTTTCTCTACGCTGAAGCTAATGACCTCACATCTCCCGATCTTGGCCAAACAGACAGTCAAATCTCCACACATGTGCTTCTCACAAATCAAAGCACAACATAAAATACTGCAGCCATCATTCTTGCAGTGCAAATGCTCACGTCCTCCCTTCAGCAGACAAAGAAACCGTCATGCGGTTTTTGGCCCTGAGCACATCAAGCGTGCTGTAGAGTCTGATTCGCTGAGGGGGTTTTGAGTCACGCTGCCGTCTCATTATTATAATGCTGCATGGCCATGAACGGTAAAGACCACTCCAAACATAATTAGCCCTGTTTATCACGCATAAGGTCAACTAACATCTCAAGAACCGGAAACACAGTATCTGCCAAATGAAAATAGAGCCATTTGAGCCAATTAAAACTGGCTTAGTTTGGTTGGTTCATTTGAGTAAAGAATCAGTTATTCAATCATTTTTACTATTATTATGATGTCACAGAGTCACGGTCAAGGTTTCAAATTTGTTAATTGTGTGTTGTGAGTTCATGTAGAAAAATCTTTGCTTATTAAAATTCATAATGACAGCTCCATATTGCTGTTTAACTTGCCTTGCAGTAGATAATAGCTGAATTAAAATTGCAGCACATTGCACATCACAAATGAAGTGAAGCGATGTGCAATCAGTTATGTAAGATAAAGCAGAAAAAAATGAATGAGTACATCTTGAGTTGTGACATGCGATGTACATTACAACATAGATGTCTGTTTCATATCAGCGGTCTGGACTTTATTTTTGCTCTTGGCACAGAGTGGGACACATTTGAAATGACATGCGGCATGGAGAATCTTGTTGAAAAAGATGTGTGTGAGATTTTTGCATTATGTCCATAATGTCCAAATGTCAACATACAATAATGCATTTAAAAAAAACAATATTAAAGGGTTAGTTCACCCAAAAATGGAAATTCTGTCATTAATTACTCACCCTCATGTCGTTCCACACCCGTAAGACCTTCGTTCATCTTCAGAACACAAATTAAGATCTTTTTGATAAAATCCGATGGCTCAGTGAGGCCTGCATTGACAGCAAGATAATTAACACTTTCAGATGCCCAGAAAGCTAATAAAGACGTATTTAAAACAGTCATGTGACTGCAGTGGTTCAACCTTAATGTTATGAAGAGACGAGAATACTTGTTGTGCACCAAAAAACTAAATAATTACTTTATTCAACAATCTCTAGTGATGGACGATTTCAAAACACTGCTTCATGAAGCTTTACGAATCTTTTGTTACGAATCATTGGTTCGGAGCGTGTATCAAACTGCCAAAATCACGCCCCCGAGGGGTGAACTATTGAAATTTCGAAACACTTATGACGTAACGAAGCCTCGTTTACTGAAATCACGTGACTTTGGCAGTTTGATACACGCTCCAAACCACTGATTTGAAACAAAAGATTCGTAAAGCTTCATGAAGCAGTGTTTTGAAATCACCCATCACTAGATATTGTTGAATAAAGTCGCTATTTTGTTTGTTTTGGCGCACAAAAAGTATTCTCGACGCTTCATAACATTAAGGTTGAACCACTGCAGTCACATGTTTTAAATGTGTCTTTAGTAGCTTTCTGGGCATCTGAAAGTGTTAATTATCTTGCTGTCAATGGAGGCCTCACTGAGCCATCGGATTTTATCAAAAATATCTTCATTTGTGTTCTGAAGATGAACGAAGGTCTTATGAACGACATGAGGGTGAGTATTTAATGAAAGAAATTTCATTTTTGGGTGAACTAACCCTTTAATATATTAGTGCCAGAAAAGAAAGAAAAGCCAACCAAAAGAAAATGTACACTGTAAAAAATTAATGTGATTTTAACGGTAAAATATTATAAAAACGTTACGGAAAAAAACAGATTAACAGTAAGTTCCCGTACTATATACAGGGAAAAACTGTAAAAGCTCTTACCAGACATTTTATGTAATTTTCACAATAAAATACTGTAAATTTTACAATTTTTAGAAGTAAAAAAGAACAAATCAATGTATAATTTACAGTCAAAAACGGTAAACTTATATTCCCTGTGAGACACTCCACATTTGAAAGTATTTTGTTTAAATAATCATGTTTCTTTTTGTTATCAGTTATGCACATTAGGGTTTTATGTTACATCTTCATTATGTTGCATTATGTAAGTGCTGTGGGTTACCATGATGGTGTTTGTGTGAATGACTCTGTGCACCTTCTTTATATTAGTATATACTTCAGCTCGTGAAAAAGCTATTTGTGATGAACTCTGATTCTTCATGTGGCTCTCTCTTTTACCACCTGCATTATAATGGTGGTTGTGTTAAAGGTACAAAACAGATTTTAGTAGTAGTGTGCATTGTTGAATTTACTGGTTTACATTCAAATTTTCTTGTTTGTAAATTACAGTTTTATACTGTAAAATTTACAGTTTGTTATGTAAATGTGTTTACAGTTTTTCTGTATTTTTTACAAAATTATTCTGGCAACCACAGCTGCCAAAATTATCTTGTAAAAATTACGGATTTTTTTTTTACAGTGTAACTATGTTGCAAGGTGGTGATTTCGTATGATTTGAACAATGTGAATCGTACAAAACCATACGATTATCAGAAAAAACAGTAAGCATGAAGGGTGTAAGCAGATCATTTGAAAATGAGCCACCGATTCGACAAAATGTTTAATAGTTATGAATTTCCATGAGGTTGTGTTGGAACTTGGAAAAGATTTTCTAACACAATCTTATTGCAATTTATAATTATTTTACGTTGAATTCACACAATCTCATTTGTATGTTTTCACACACAATAAAAAAGTGACATTTGCCCATTCAGTTCCCTTTACATCTGCACAGTTTTGTGGAAGGATTCATTAGAGATGATAGCAAACATCACTATTAATACTGTAGGGTTCCTCAAATCATGTGTTGTTGTTGAATAGAGGTGTACTGTTACTTTAATAAGTGATCAGATCCACCATTTAGGTGAGAAAAAACACACAGACGCACGCTGACAGAGCGACTCGACCAAACAGAGAGATTCATGGGTGGACCAATAAGAAGAAACCACACAGAAAACATAGCAACGTCCTTGACACCAGCCCAAAACCCTCTCTGAACACCTCCACATGCGCTGAAGATGGAGGTCAAGTAATGGTGCTCAACCCTCTACGATCCTTGCCAATGCTTTGAACATTGATTTATTCAGAGAGGAACAGCAAATTCACAATTAAATCTGATTTCACTCTCGGCATAATACATTAAATGTAATCTTTTAAAGGTCAGTAATAGTCAAATATGAGTGTGTCGGTTCTCTGCTTTGACACACTGACAGAATATAATCACAATGGAGGGAAACCAATCACTCATTCTGCAGGGGATTGACTATTAATTTTTCAAAACTCATTTTCTCGTGTGTCTGAATGACTTTGGGAATACATTTTCTCACTCAGCCAACAAATATAGATTGTCAGGGTTATTTTCATCATAGGCGAAGAATAGGTTTTTGGCAAGGTGTACTTTCCAGTTGATTTTTCACATTCATATCATCGGGCTCTCGGATCCATTTCTTCATTTCCCCGGGTGAATGTGTCTCGCTGTTCATTACGTGTAAATAGATTTCTACAGAGGAATCAATACAGGCCTGATGAAGCAGCTCTCTTTCCTTCTCTCTCACACACTCAGAATTAGTATGATTATACACTGATGTGTGTGTCCATTACGTCCCCACAATTCACAAAAACAAACCTATTTTATTGGTATAAATTTAATGTATTTAGGCTATTCGGTATCATGCTAAATCATATTCTTTTATTATTTTTTTTTTTTTTCCAGTGTAGCACAGAACATATGATTATATTTTAAAATAAATATATATTTTTTTCTTTTTAGTTTCGCTAATGTAGTGTTTTTGTGTTACGTTTTCTGTTATTTATTTAATGTTTACTGCATTAATGAAGTGTGTGTGTTGCGCTGATGGTGTATATATGACTACTGACCATGTTTTATGAACATTTTACAAACTCTTGTCATGAATTCTGATTCATCATTTGGACCACCTTTATTATCATGGTGATTATCAGTACATTTTAAAGCAGATATTGGTTGTTTAAGTGAACCTGTCAGGTTTATGCTATGGTTTTGTTTAGTGTTTTAGGGTGCGTTTACTGTTTACATGACAATGGAAGTTTTCCCTTTGCGTTTTTCACCTACAAATGACAACATTGTCAAAGCGATCCCCGTTCACACAGATCCGTGAAAACGACTAAAAATGCTGTATTCTGCTGCCAAGCCAGTAGATGGCGATGTCACTTAGTAAAGAAACTGTGCGCCTATAGACTGAACACGTGATACGCATACGTATGACGTCACTGTTTTCATAAATTCACGTGTTTGTAGTTTACACGGAGATTATAACGGTATCGTTTTCAAAAACGTGCACTTTGAAACCCGTTTTCAAAAGTTTGCATTTTCAGGCCCCCAATATGCAGCTGTCGTGTAAATAAACAGCCAAAACAGCCTAAACACAAACTCATGAAACAACTTTAGTTTGGTTTTTCCCTGAGCCCATTTGCCTGAGTTCTAGTTCCTTGTTTGTTCCCGTGGTTTTTAATTAATACTAATTAAGTATTAGTGTATTCTCTTATGTGTTATTTTTAGATTTGTAATTAAAGACTGAATACCAGCAGTACATGACAATGCCATCCCATGATAACTTAAACATTGTTACTGTAGTTTTTTATGGTGAATTACTGGGACCCTTTGTTTTTTTACCATAAATTTAAAAGAATATTTTTTGCCATGTAGACTGAAAACAAGCCCTGCTAGCTAATCTCACCATTCCATACAAACATGTGGGAAACATGTAAAAAGACTACTGTCAGAGGTCAGCACCTTTCTCTAAATGCAGATCGTATTATGAACAATTAATTTGTACATTTTTTTTTTTTTTTTAATTGTCGCAATGTTTAATCAAATGGTTATAACTGGATCTTCCAGTGAAGTGTCAGTCTTCTCTCTGCTGTCATATACAGGATCCTCCTAATCATTTAGTGAGCTTAAACTCCGCCCCTGCAAGCTCATGCTCATCTGCATACACTTCTGAGAGCCACGCCCAAATCTCATCATCCAATCAACAACCGATGCACAAAACTAAGCCCCTCCCTTCATTTATTCTTTTTCCATAATCCATAATACACTCGGATGTACATCACTAGATCACAAGAAATGATCTGTTTGCTGCTTCTGATTCATTGTGACTTTAAACACACTGTATCATACAGTATGTTATCAAGCATTGGTGTTGTAGCACAATATGACACGGTTTATGACAGTATGATGATTAAAGATTTTAGAAATGTCCCACTTTATCCATTGTACATAAAACAGACCCTCACAAAAATTAAATGCAATTTTGCAACATTACATATATTTTCAGCCATATTTTTTTAAAAAAAAGTAATAAATAACAACACATAATGAAATTACTAAAAATGTAACTAAAATTAACATGAAAACTAAAAATATAAAATAAAAGCTAATTCAAAATGTTAATAAAACTATAATACTAAAATAAAATAACACTGATCTCAGAATTTACTAATACATTTTTAAGATCAAAAGTTGTATCTATTAATATTAGTTAATGCAGCATATATACAAACATTTTTATTAACAAAGGTTAATGAATGCTTGTTCTTTGTAGGTTTATGTTAGTTAATGCATTTACTACTGTAAACAAATGAGACCTTATTGTTATTTCTATATATTCAGCAGCAGACCTGTAGTGCTTGGTTTTCAGACCGAACACACGCAAAATATCTTATTATTTCTATGATGACATTTTGTTATGTATTATATCCAATCACATGCTGAAGCCTCAGTCTCAGGAGAGTTTGAGAGAGAGAGAGGGTAAGACAGGAGGACATTGTGAGGAGCGGATGTGAGCCTGCGGGATGAGACGCATTATGTAACCTCAGCTTTTGCTCACATGCCAGCCAATGTGACTCCCAAATATCTGCAGAAAACAGTGAGGAGAGAAGTGTGACTGAGGTGAAGCTGAGCGAGTGATGCTGGAGGGACAGACAGAGACACACGCTGTACTTTAGATGTACTGATGTGGTCATGGCTATAGTCATCATTTACTTGCCCTATTTCTTAAAAAAAAAAAAAATATATATATATATATATATATATATATATATATTATTTTGCAGTATGTCCAAGCTGCTCTTTCACATGCAGTGATGATGAGTGCTTCAAAAAGGTGCCATTCATGAAACAAAAATGAATTTCTGTGGAAACCCTTTATTATTACACACATTGATTGGTTTCACAAGCAATTTAGCGTGAGATATTATAATATAATATAATATAATATAATCTTCTTCTTTCGGCTTCTCTCATTTTGGGCTCACCACATCGGATCATCCTTCTCCATTTTGCTCTGTCCTCAGCGTCTTCCTCCATCACACCACACACCCGCATGTCCTCCATCACCACATCCACGAACCTCCACTTTGGTCTTCCTCTTCCCCTCCTCCCCTCAACATCCTTTTCCCGACATACCCTGCATCCCTCCTCTGCAAATGCCCAAACCATCTTAGTCTCGCCTCTCACGCTTTATCTATGTAGCCTGTTGGGAAGAGTGAAATATTAATTGCATTTTATTTTTGTATGATTAACTTTTCAAAACTATTGATTTCATTATGTATTAAATTCCTACATGGGTCATGCAATGTTATTGAGGATCGGAACTATCAAGTAAGGTGTTTTGTTCAAGTGGGACGTTTATTGGACGCACATTTTTCCCTTCTCTTCTTCCAGTCACTATTGTGTCTAACGTGGGAAGGAGTTTCTCTGATCGAGTGTCCCATATGTTTCCAGGGTCAATAAATAGAGGTGTTTTGAAGCTATCCTGCTGTCTGTGGTGGAATTCTTTATGTGCACAACTGGATTTGCTGCATCTACAAACTGTCCTATCCATGCTGTCCATCTAATATGCTAATTTCTGATCCTGTCCATCCTCAGCACTCCCAAAGAAAATCGCAGCATCTTCAACTCTGCCACCTCCACCTCTTTTCGTCAGTGCCACCTCCTCCAAGCCATACAACAGCTGGTCTCACTACAGTTTTGTAACCCTTCCCTTTCACTCTTGCAGGTACCCTTCTATCACAAATCACTCCTGACACTCTTCCCCACCCACTCCACTCTCTTCTTTAGTTCTCTGCCACACTCTCCATTACTTTGGACAAATTACCCCAAGTAATTAAACTCATCCACCTTCACCACTTCTGCTCCTGTAACTGCACCGTTCTGCCGTCCTCTCTCCCATTTATGCACTTGCTCCTACTGACTTTCATTCCCCTTCTCTCCAGTGCATACCTCCACCTCTCCAAACTCACCTCGACCTGTTCCTTACTCTCACTACAAATCACAATATCATTCACAAACATCATAATCCATGGGGGTTCCTGTCTGATCTCATCTGTCATCCTGTCCATCACCATTGCAAACAAGAAAGGGCTAAGAGCCGATCCTTGATGCAATCCTACCTTCACCTTGAACCAGTCCGCCATTCCTACTGCACACCTTACCATTGTCACACTGTCCTCATACATATCCTGCACCATTCTAACATGCTTCTCTGCCATTCCTGACTTCCTCATACAGTACCACAACTCTTCTCTAAATCCACAAACACGCAATGCAACTCTTTCTGGCCTTCTCTATACTTCTCCAATAACACTCCGTAGAATCCGTAGTGCTCTTTCCTGGGATGAACCCATGTTGCTGCTCACTGATGATCACCTCTCCTCTCAGTCTAGCCCCTGTAGTTACCGCAGATCTGCACATCTCCTTTGTTCTTATACCTGTAGATCTTATTCCTGCAGTTCATTTCACATTCAAAATGCACTAAAACTACCAAAACACGTCATTCATGTCTCAAATCAACCCATTCTTCCATAACAATAGCAAAGGCTTCACCCATCAAACACACTTTGTCAATCATAAAGCAATGACACTAACAACAGGAGCATTGTATGTTTTCTTCTGTAAAGTTTCTTTACAAAACAAGAATGAAACTCTCTATTGATAATTCATTGCAGTTTATGTTACAAAGTCCATGTTTTCATTACAGTACAAAATTATTCCATACTTTCCCCTTTTGTATAGATGGTAATGAAATTGAAAGACTGACGCCTCTGTAAGTGTTCAGCTACATCTAATTGCTTTGATTATATCTGATTTTTTTTAAGATTCAGAATATAATTCAAGACGGTATTACTGTAGAAACGTAGTAAGATTCTGTCTTATTAATTTTTGTGTTGTGCTAGGTTTTGAACTTAAGTTTTGAAGAGTATGTAAACATGCAAATTAGCCTGTATAGTACATAAAGTGTTGGTGGTGTTTGTGTCAGAGAAAAGAATTCATGCAAATTGAATGCATTTTGTGCTAAAGCAATGATAAATGATCCACAATGTTATGATCACTGTGTGAAGAGATTTGAAAAAGTGAGTATTGAGAAATGTGTGCTAGCATTGCTAATATTTTGCCTGTTAAGGTAGAAACACAATTTATCCAGCAGGTGTCGCCATTTCCTGTGTTGTTGAGAGAGAGACTGAGCGGGTGAGTGAGAGAAGGAAGGGTTGCAATGAAGGTCTAAACTGAAGCATATAAAAGGATTAGTTAAACCAAACATGAAAACACTGTCATCATTTACTCACCCTCGTGTCATTTCAAACTCCTATGATTTTCATTCTTCTGTGGAGCACAACAGATGTTTTGCAGTGTGTCCAAGCTGTTATTTTCCATTTAATGAAAGTGTATAGGGGTTGAAGCTGATGGAAGCCTCAAAAATGACAGCAGGCCCCTAAAATTAACCCAGACTTCTGTAGTCAAACAATAGCTTCACGTGAGGAACTGACCCTGAAGCCAAAACTGGCACAGCAGGCTTTGATGCGACATATCTGGCTGGTGTACCAATATAACATATGACATGAGAATGATTAAACAATGACAGATTTTTGATTTTGAAGTAGGCTATATATAAAAAATAAATAATTCTACCTGTGGTAAAATCACTTCAGTGCACAGCAGTGGCCGTTTGTTGTTTATACGGTTGCCAAGTAACAAACTCACTTGCATTAAAATAAAATTCAGATGATGTGTAATTTGCTTTTTCTTGCAAACAGATAAAGTTCTGTGATGAATATTGTGCTCCTTTCATTCTCTTTTTTCCCAATGTTCTGCAATTCATGAATGACAGACAAAAGGCCATGAACGACGCCTCCAGACAGACACCGGAGGAAAGAACAGCACATTTGTCACTCTGTGACACTTTACACAAATAGGCTACAAAATTTTGTGCCACGTATAAA